>JAIGNY010002907.1:262500-446119 GCA_020152595.1 Chiridota heheva
TGAAGCAATGGATATAAATAAGTAAATGAATAAAAAGTAATAAAATTATTTCAACTGGGTGCAATTAGCTCATTTATCAGTTATTGAGCTTTGCAGTGTTTTCCAAAGCAAAAAAAATATCAAAAATGTATGTTGATATTTTGGTGGTATACATGTTAACCATGTGAAGTTATAAGTTGAAATGACTACAAAAGGAATATACGAGTAGGCAACTACGGTACTTTTACTCTTACTAAGTATTTCTTGTGTGAAAGCTGACCTATATTGTAACAGCTATAGGTTTATGGTTAGGATGAAGAATTTGTAAACCTATCATTGACAGAAACTGCCAAGACATGTTTAACTATTCTTCGATCATAGTTCACAAGGCTGAAGCATGCTTTAACATTTGCAGATATCTTACGGGAATATTTGAGATACTTTTTATTTGTCAAAAAAATCTTTGTTAATAAAAAATATGAGGCTGGAAATTCTACAGGATACAATGATGTCTGTATATCGAGATGGTCATAGTGGACCCATCACCATGCAAAACAATAAATACACCAGGGCTACAGGCAGCTAGGATATAATGTATAAGGTGAGTAAGCATTGGAAGTAAGTGCATCTAAGAAACCACTTTTAACCCGAATATATGCAAAACATGCCACCTCCCTCACCCCCTCCCCAAAAATGCTAAAAATATGAACATTTAACATGAAAGCAGGGTTATGATCAACCCCAAGATAAGGCAGTTAAGGTTTTGAACACTTTGCGTTAATCATGATAATGTACACATTCTCCATCATAGCAATTAGACCTACCTTTTGTGGATGAATATTGTTGGCTTTTTTAACAAAGATAGCTAGACAACTGGTGTGCATCACAAGTCACCTGAGATCACAATTTGCATGCAGTACAACCTTTATATCTTACAAAATCATAACCAGGTGCACACATAAACATGGCCAATTCTGACACACATACCCACAAACAGGAACTTCCCCAAATTACGATTTTGATAAAGAGGTACCACCTAGCTGGGTAGTCCTCTCCCTGGTAGGTCTAGCTCTTAACATGGGAGCATTAGGTGAATGCCCTCAGACCACCACATGTACAGATCCAGGGTGCATGCATCGGTTACCTGGACAACATCCCGCCCCAAAAAACTGGACTGATCATTCAGGAGCAAAATATGCACCCCTCAAAGGGACATACCGCTGTCTGTCATGTACCTCACGTACTGCAGAATGGACCTAAAGCAACTTAAAATCCTATCCCAAATTCTCAAACAAACTGTTCACTGTTTCCACTAACTTTACAGATCTCTGGGAGCACTATATTATTACATTTATACCAAGCTGAGAGAGCCTACACAAGCATCCCCTTGATGTGCCTCTGCACCACCCTAAAAGTACACTATGTTTCCCAACATCTGAATAGAACTACAAGACGATAATCTAATTGGTAAGAATTTTAAAGAATTTACTGTGAGCGTGAGTAATGGAATTATAGATGGATATATATATATATATATATATATATGTATATATATATATATATATATATATATATATATATATATATATATATATATATATATATATATATATATATATATACATATATATATATATACATACATATATATATATATATATAAATATATATATATGTATACATATAAATATACATATATTTTATATATATATATATATATATATATATATATCATGTTTTTAAGCTGTATTATGACAATACATGTATTATTTCTTACAATTTAATGTTATGCATACCGGTATAATTTCTGACCCTACACAAGCATCCCCTTGATGTGCCTCTGCACCACCCCCAAAGTACACTACGTTTCCCAACATCTGAATAGAAATGAAAGAGGATAATTTAATTTATAAGAATTTTAAAGAATTACCATGAGTAATGGAATTATACATGGAGATATATCATGTTTTAAGCTGTATTTTAAACTATAATGACATATGACAATGCATGTATTATTTCTTACAACTTGATGTTATGCATAGGTGTATGATTTCTGCTTGAGCTCTGAGAACATTTAAATCTTTTGATATGTGAATGAAATTTTTTAATAAGATATGCAACATGGAATATGCTTTTTGTTTGATATAAGGCTTAACATTACCATGGATGTGTAAGAATCGAATATCCAGAGAATGGAGTAATGATTGACGGCTTGTCACAAAATGTCACATCACAACATGTCAAATTTGTCACATAAATATCTTAAATGTCACATAATTTTTGGCACCTTTTGCACAGAATGTCACATCAGTTTTGCCTTTGTCACATTTGATTGGCATAGATTCACACATTGACCACTTGACTGGTGATACTCATAGAAAGGATCATGTGGTTATGTCTGTTTTATGAAAAATGGAATCCACCACTAAAATGCAACATGAAATTACCACTAAGTGTGAGTGAAGGGGTAAAACATGTCACAAAATGTCAGACAAATTTTATACATCTGTTCATGTCAATTTTGTAACATTTTGTCACAAAATTTTCAAAATGTCACAGATTTTTGGACAATGAAATTTTCATTAAGAATTTTGGCCCTTAAACCCCTCCAACCCGACACCCTCGATTTTCTCAAAATCAGGGGTAATCCACACCATTCAACCCGAGAAACACTTCACAATTTATTGACTAGCAACCAGCTATTGTTACACCACACACAACACATGAGTATTCTATACCTTCTTAACTTACAGCATATTCATAGTCTTTTCAGTTCACTTGTTAGCAACCAGCTACTGTTACACTGTACACAATAGATCATTCATCTGGGGCTCAATCTACATAACTGCTGTTCAGTGATGCAAATCAGATTAGTCCTTGGCTGAGCCTAAATATAAATATACATCATAGGCTTGGGAGGACTATATCTACCTACTGTGGTGTAGCGGTTATCATACCTGTCTACAGACCACGAGGTCCTGGGTTCAAGCCTGGGTTGGGTAGACACGCCAGTGCACCACAACTGGTTATCAAAGGCCGTGGACATTGACTTGGTTGTCGATGTTATGTCTGTCCGTACGTCGTACCTGTGTTCTCGTCCGGGTCGTATTAAGCGTTTCGTGATAGCATTTGTACTATCATAACCGATTACGCAGGTGACGATCCCGTCATTGTAATTGTGTGTTCACTCGTCGGCGTCGTCGTGGGAGGACTATTCGGTAGTGTTTAGCAGAAACTGGCAGTCACCTCTGGTGACTGATGGGGAAATGCAGGTAACTACCGTGTCTGTCCGTTAATGTTGTGTATTCAATTGTTGTTGTTGTTGGGAGGACTTCGTGCAAAACCCAGGAATGATTGATGGACCATTCTTTGTAAGGAAGGTTATTTCCTCATGTGTCACAAAATGTCTTCATGTCACAGACGCTGTACATCTCATGCTCCAAAATGTGTACATGAAAAATGTAAGATATGGGTACGTTTTATTTTGTTCAGCAATCATTAATGCAATAAACAAAAGTTTGACGGATTTTTAATGAACAGTAAGAGATACAAACTAATGTCCCAAACCTTTAGACTTCAATCTTTATATAAGAGACAAATATTCTTGTTTGATTTATAAAAGGCAATCAAAAGATAAACCAACTGCCAATTATCCCATCGTAAAACCTTATTCCATTCTCAACTTATTCAAGTTTGAAGTGGTAACATGAATGCCGCCATTTTGTGTTAAATTCATGCCAATGATAACATAATTTGCCCTATATGCTAGCACACATAATGTATTTCTTTAGAATTGAATTTTTTTTCCAAAATGCTGTGACATGAAGTTTTAAGGGCATGCATCATTATCATATAGAAATAAAAATTGCAAATGTTCCCACGCATCATTGGGATAATATTTGGTTTAAACACTTCCTTAATTAACCTCTCTAAGTAAGATGATTGACAGCTTTTTCAGCCAATCAACTGTATGAATTTACCTAGCAACAAAATAAGTGGGGCAAACATCCTAAGTGATATTGGTACAGAACAGCTAGCTAGCGGTGTGCGTTCATGCAGTCAATGTAATATACTACACAACACACATTTTGCACATACAGATTGAGTGGCGACAAAATGGTGAACAAAATATGTGCTTATGGGTTTGGTAAATCCGATTCCCGTTACCCAGAATGGTTAGCAAACAAAATGTTGTATATTCCTTTCGCTAAAAACTCTAAAGATCCGGAGAAGTGCCTCAAATGGATCAAATCTTGCAGCAAGCTGCATGAACATCCAAATGTCAATGCATTGGTCATGCATGATTGCAGATTTAAAGTTTGTTTGCCCCACCCACCTAGTTACGCTGCTATGGTGGGTGTGGCCTATTTCTGTACTTTGGACAATTTGGAGCTGAACTTTCTACAATATTGCATATTGCACCAGAACAGGAATTACAAAATCAGCAGTGTAGCAGGTTGGGGAGAATAAACTGTGCATGTATGTAGGAATAAAGGAAGTGTTGAGGGGATTTGTTGAGTTGAGGGAAGGGTTGCAAACATAGTGTACTGGCATTCCACATCACATCACACACAATGGCAAGCGACAATTCCTGGTGTGCCATACCGCTCTAATATGAGGCAGCTTTTGCTGTTTCACCTGGACCTCTCTCCCCCATCCTGCCTCTATTCTTTCCTCTCCAGCACATCTTTTACTGCATTATTCCCCTTTTCCACTATTCTACACCAATTCCAAACACCAGCCTGCCGAGCCTGCCCCTTGTATATATTATTTCCCTCTTCCTCTACTCAGCTTTTCTTCCACCCCTCCCCTTTTTTCCCCTGCCTTTCTTTCTGCCCCCCATGTCCAATTGTTGTGCACCATTCTCAATTTCTCCCCACACTGCCCCTTCTCCACCCCTGATCTTGCCCTTTTCTCAGTATAAACTACAAGAAGACTTCACTTATTGTACATTTATTCAACATGAAAGAAATAACTTTTCACCCCAATAAGACCAAAGGATATTTACTGTCATATTTAACCTCTCTTCCCTCTAAATAAAAATAATTGATCAAAGTACTTACATCAGGTGAGGTGTGTTCGCTACCCTAGAGGCAGATGGTTATGGAACATATTAAAGCTTAAACAACCATTAACAAGAACACGTTTATTTCCAGGGGATGGGGGTGTCACTACCCTAGATGCAGATGGTTAGGAAGCATATCGAAGCTTAAACAATCGTTAACAAGATCACATTTATTTATAGGGGATGGGGGTGTCGCTACCCTAGATGCAGATGGTTAGAAAGCATATCAAAGCTTAAACAACCGTTAACAAGAACACGTTTATTTCCAGGGGATGGTGGTGTCAAAAAACAAGTCAATAATGCTCTAGCCTGTAACTTCAACAGACAAAGAATACCTACCATGTCTCTATTAGTAATCCAGTAATTAAAGTTAGTAGCGACTTGGAACAAATAGCATAGCACCATTCCAGATAACATTTGACATTTAGTTAGGAATACAAACAAAGGCCTTATTTGCATAAATTTGCATGCAGGCAAGCGGTGTGTTTGAAATATGAGAAAATGGATTTTAACCATGCATAAGCGGTTTAATTTAAAAACTTACTCCAATCGTTTTTTCGAGTGGATGAGATTTCTCCAGAGATATATGATTGGCTGCATCCTGATCGGAAAGGATAAAGTAATAAAAATACGAACATCTTAAAGGACTATGGACATGGGGACAACATGCGCTTAAAATATAATCTTAATCATTAAAACAGCAAAAATTCCATCAAAGTTGGTGAAAAATTGACCAATTTACAGCATTTTTAATTTTTTTGGAACTTGGTCATACTCTGAATCATCGTATAACAGACATTCTGAAATTCATAAGTAGCTGAATTTGAAAAACGGGAATTCAAGAATTACATAAAGATTTTGAGATGTGTTCCTCTTACTATATCACACATTCCGCACAAATTAACAAATCTTGAAACATTGCCTCCGTCACAATTGGAAAACTAAATAAGCTTTTCCCAAATTTTAAAAACTATTTCTACTCAGATTTTCATGCTCTTTCTCAAATCTAAAATCTGCTAGATGTCCATAGTCCTTTAAACCAATTAAAAGAAAAGAAAACATAAGTCTAAATTGACTCCATTCCCATTCAGGCTAGACTTATCACTGGTTTATTTGGCGGAAGCAGATGAGTTTAACCAGGATCAACCAATCACCAAAAATCAAGGGATGAATGCATTTGTGATTGTCTTGAAAGTAAATAAGGTTGCCTGAGGAATGTTTTCGTATACATACGATGCAAATTTTGCTAAAAACTTAAAGTCAAGCAGGTCAAGTAAATATCATGGTTGCCCAAATAAAGATTTTGGTTATCCCGGTGCACAAATGTATGCTTTGCCGAACCGTGGGATGAGAGCATATCACTGGATAGAATGCAAGTCCACTGCAGGTTAACTTCCCTAAAATACTGGCACACATTTACAGCTGAAGTTGACTGGACCAAATAGAGTCAAGTGTTTTGCTTAAGGACACGGTGCAGTGTTGATGACGGGCTCAAACTCATTACCTTTCACATACAAGTATGACTCCTTAACTAATGAGTCACTCCACCTCCTGTGAAACATTATGGCAGGTTGACTAAAGTGACTTGCTCATGGACACGGTGCAGTGTTAATGACGGGCTCAAACTCATTACCTTTCACATACAAGTATGACTCCTTAACTAATGAGTCACTCCACCTCCTGTGAAACATTATGGCAGGTTGACTAAAGTGACTTGCTCAAGGACACGGTGCAGTGTTGATGACGGGCTCAAACTCATTACCTTTCACATACAAGTATGACTCCTTAACTAATGAGTCACTCCACCTCCTGTGAAACATTATGGCAGGTTGACTAAAGTGACTTGCTCAAGGACACGTTGTGCAGTGTTAATGACGGGCTCAAACTCATTACCTTTCACATACAAGTATGACTCCTTAACTAATGAGTCACTCCACCTCCTGTGAAACATTATGGCAGGTTGACTAAAGTGACTTGCTCAAGGACACGGTGCAGTGTTGATGACGGGCTCAAACTCATTACCTTTCACATACAAGTATGACTCCTTAACTAATGAGTCACTCCACCTCCTGTGAAACATTATGGCAGGTTGACTAAAGTGACTTGCTCAAGGACACGTTGTGCAGTGTTGATAATGAGCTCAAACTCATTATCTTTCACATACAAGTATGACTCTTAACTAATGAGTCACTCCACCTCCTGTGAAACATTATGACAGGTTGACTAAAGTGACTTGCTCAAGGACACGGTGCAGTGTTGATGACGGGCTCAAACTCATTACCTTTCACATACAAGTATGACTCCTTAACTAATGAGTCACTCCACCTCCTGTGAAACATTATGGCAGGTTGACTAAAGTGACTTGCTCAAGGACACGGTGCAGTGTTGATGACGGGCTCAAACTCATTACCTTTCACATACAAGTATGACTCCTTAACTAATGAGTCACTCCACCTCCTGTGAAACATTATGGCAGGTTGACTAAAGTGACTTGCTCATGGACACAATGCAGAGCTAATGGCAGACTCAAACCCGGTACCTTTCACATACAAGCATGACTGCTTATCCACTGAGCCACTGCACAAAACATTATGTAATCCCATGAAAATGAAAGTTTAAGACAGAGATGTAGCCAAAAATTTGAAACGAGGGAAGCTAAATCTCATTAAGAAATGATTAAGTGCAGTTTGTCCTTCAGACCACAACAGCTGTTGACTCATACAGGGACGTAACAATGCTATAATATCTATCATCATACATTCATTATTTACTTCTTCCATTCCCTGCATGAAACCAAGAAAATCATTCCTACACAAAAGGCTGCATCCCTGGTTCAGAATTGAGAATTTCACTGTCCTTTGTCAATTTTCAGGTAGATTTTTGTTGTTAGATATACAAGTTTATGACATCACCAGTAGTTTCTAGGGTAAATCTTGCACTTTTAACTTTTCTGTCACAATAGTTTGAAGGAAAGCAGTAGAAACTGGTTCAAATGTGCTGACCCTAAAATTAAGATTAAGATGTTTAGCTAATAGACCAGGTTTCACTGGAGGTCCTGAAATTTGATTTGACCCTACATGTTTAGGTCGGTATTGGTATCGTGGAACTCTTCCAGAGTTTGTCAAGCTTCCAAAACGCACATAATGCATAATCCATTCATCTTATAAACAAGGCTTGACATTCCTTCCTGTACTAAACACTTTTTTGTTAAGGATTGATCATGTCTGCAGGAAGCCCCATTAACAAAAGATTCAATGACTAGCAATAAAATTAAATTTTATATAACAAATGTTAAACTCAATGGTGATACTAATAAAAAGTAGAACAGAAGTTAATTGCGACAATTTTTTTACACATCTATCGCCACTCACTCATGTGGTATTATGTTAATCATCAATGCAAAACTTGCAAATTATTGATGCAAATGTTTGCAAATTTGAGCTTACCGGAAAACGTTGCCCCAGCATCTCCTTTAACATCTTTAGTTTCTGCGGAGCATATGGATTGGAATCGATGAAATCTTTCTTATACATTTCCGGAACTGTGTCCAAAAATGATGCATCTCGAATGGCAAATATGGCTGAAAAAGTGATTTTCAAGAGTGGAAACTTGTGTTAAAGGCATATTCCCATGGTTTTTTGTTTGTTTGTTTGTTTGATGAGGGCTTAACAGCACCACGACAACAAAGGTCAAATTGTGCCTGAGAGGTCATATCATTCTAGAGGTAGAAAGGAAAGGAAACAGGGGGAGAATGAGAGAAATTCAAGAACAAAAGGTCAGAAAGCTGTGATTGAGAGGGGAGGTGCATGGTTGAAACAAAAATAAAGTAGAGAGGGGGTGGAAGAGGAGAATTAAATATGGTTGTAGAGGGAGGCATGATGAAGGAAGGAGCTTATTTTATCCGGAGGATTTTTCTGGAAGAAGTCAGCAATTGAGTTGTGCGGAGCGAGGGAAGTTCTGGGAGGGTTGTACAGCAGGCAAGCAAGGAGGACGTGATGGATTGTGAGGGTGCAATGGCAACTGTTGCAGAGGGGTTGGGGGAGCCAATAAGGAGGTGAGAGTGAGTAAGGTAGGTGTGACCAATTCTAATTGTATTCAAAAGAGCATACTTTTAGAGCCAATTTGGAACAAAAATTAGTTTGATATTATATTCTGTTCAGAAGATATGGATTTTTTAAAGATTTCCCAATTGAATTTTAAAGTTTTTGTACAGTATGATAAATTTGTGTTTGATGATGTCCTCGAGACAATTTCATTCCAAATGTTTATGTATTTCTTTGAACATTAATTGGTTGTTTCTGTATGATTAGAAACAATTTTCCAAAAGTTATTGAAGTAGGGTATATTTGGCAATGTACATAAATACCTAACTTTCAATCTATTTTTCTAGCAGGTTTTACTAATAAAAAAGGATGGTAGGTTTTAATGAAATACATCAACTTTGTGGGAGAATGTGTTGCTGTGATGTCATACTGAGCCTTTTCCTATTCGTTTATTGGCATTTTTTGTGAACATTAATATTTGAATATCTCCAGGTAGGAATGATATATCATGCGATTTTTGTACTAAATTGTTTCTAATAATTTTGTTTGTATGCACTTTCTTGAGAAATTGCAGCACTAACGTACTCTTGAGCCGGCAACAGCAGGACCGCTCATATTTTTACACTACTGACCAGGCATGGGACTCACAATCCTGTCAGCCGTGATAATGAATAAACTACAGCTGCCGGGTCTAGATTAATAAAGCCTAAATATGCATCAATATTGCTAATCAATTTTAGTATTGCTAATCATTTTATGAAATGAGTAGCAAAACTGCTAATCAAATTTTTACAAACAAATTGCTCCCTGTCTTTCAAATAACTTTTTACAAAAAACGTGGGAATATTCCTCTAATATCACCTTATGATGATGAGGAATATTCCCAAGGATTTTCATTTTTTCATATATGATAGAGACAAATTTTAGAAACAAAGTGATGAAAAAACTATGTTAATATCTATTTCATTTAGAAGTTATAATAATTTAAAGGAATATTCCATGGATTTTTATTTTTTATATATGATAGAGACAAATTATAGAAACAAAGTGGTAAAAAAACTATGTTAATATCTTATTCCGTTTAGAAGTTATAACAATTTAAAGGAATATTCCAATGAATTTTTTTTTTTTTTTATATGATAGAGACAAATTTTAGAAACAAAGTGGTGAAAAAAACTATGTTAATATCTTATTCCATTTGGAAGTTATAACAATTTAAAGGAATATTCCCATGGATTTTCATTTTTTCATATATGATAGAGACAATTTTAGAAACAAAGTGGTGAAAAAACTATGTTAATATCTTATTCCGTTTAGAAGTTATAACAATTTAAAGGAATATTCCCATGAATTTTCATTATTTTCATATATGATGGAGACAAATTTTAGAAACAAAGTGGTGAAAAAACTACGTTAATATCTTATTCCGTTTAGAAGTTAAAACAATTTAAAGGAATATTCCCAAGGATTTGCATTTTTTCATATCGATAGCGATAAATTATAGAAACAAAGTGGTGAAAAAACTATGTTAATATCTTATTCCGTTTAGAAGTTATAACAATTTAAAGGAATATTCCCATGGATTTTCATTTTTTCATATATGATAGAGACAAATTTTAGAAACAAAGTGGTGAAAAAACTACGTTAATATCTTATTTTATTTAGAAGTTATAACAATTTGAAGGAATATTCCCATGGATTTTCATTTTTTCATATATGATAGAGACAAATTTTAGAAACAAAGTGGTGAAAAAACTATGTTAATATCTTATTCCGTTTAGAAATTATAACAATTTGAAGAAATATTCCCGTGGATTTGCATTTTTTTATATATGATAGAGACAAATTTTAGAAACAAAATGGTGAAAAAACTATGTTCATATCTTATTCCATTTAAAAGTTACAAAATTTTAAAGTATTTTTAAATTTGGACAAAAGTGACTGATTGGCAACGTCTGTGGCGTCATAGAGACAATTTCAAGAATACGTCTTTTGTATTTCTTTAAAAATGATTTGGATTTTTTTCTCATTGTAAATGTGATGTACACCAAGAAAAAACAAAATGTTTTCTTGTTAATTATATATTCCACCTTATCTCTATAATGAACCAAAATTGCTGTTCTTAAATGTAAAGAAAGTGTGATTAGAAACACAAGAACTGCACTGGAATTGCCTTGATGACATCACCAAGCTGAAGGGACATGAATAAGATATTAACATAGTTTTCTCACCACTTTGTGTTTTTAAGAACATTTTTTACTCTTTAAATTATTATAACTTCTAAATGTGGAAAAATGAAAATCTATGGGAATATCTAATATAACTTCTGAATAAGATATTAATATAGTTTTCAACTTTGTTTCTACAAATTTTCTCTATCACGAAAATCCTGGGGAATATTCCTTTAAACTAATATAACTTCTAAACAGAGAATAAGATATTAACATAGTTTTTTCACCACTTTGTTTCTACAAATTTTCTCTATCATATATGAAAAAATGAAAGTCCATTGGAATGTTCCTTTAAAGGTCTCTGTACCTACAAACATTTTCTATTCAACCATGGACCAAAAAGATCATCAAATTCTCAGTTGAATAGTTTTTTCATTTGAAAATAGCATGTGTAGTTTTCAAGTTATGAGTAAACAAAGATTGATACTTTTTTCAATCGATTGAAAAAATGTGATGTATGAACAGGAAAATGCCCCAAATTGCTTCTGTTTTGTTTCATATTTCTTCCATTAATTTTAGACCTTGAAATGTTCAAACTGCATTCTCCAGCTTAAAATTGGTAGTGGGTGTGGTATAGATCAAATCCTCTTCATTAGTATTATCTTCATATTTTTCAAGAAAAATGGCAGAAGGTTAAAAATTATGAATTTACATAAGAGAATAGAGACTATGCCCTATTCCTACATCACAAGAGTAACATACAAATTTGCCTATTTGCACAAAAATCTTCAAAAAGCTGTAAAATGGCTAATTTTTAACAGATTTTATGATTTTTTTGCTTTCTTTAACTTTTTAGGGATTTTAAATCATTTTCACCAATGTTGCCACTACCTGTCCATACACCTTCAAAAGACTACTGACATCTTGACCAGAAACAAATTTGGCCAGAATTTGCTGCACCACCTCTGAATTTGTATAACTTTTCGCTTACTAGCACGACACCTTAACCAGCAAGCCACTACACATGCTAATTCATTAAGACCATGCAGTATATTTCAATGTGTGCGTAACTTACAGTTTGGGTTGTCCTTACGGTATGCTCCGTGCATTATTTCCATCTCTGTGACTGACAATCCGTTAATCCATCGGTAGTCCATCACGAGGGACCGGGGAACCTCACTCAGACCCGGTATCCAGCCACACCTTTCACTGCATGAAACATTAAAGGATTAGTTTAACGGTCAGAAAGAGACAAAGCAGCCCTGTGAAATTGTATAAGAATTTAACTCTGCCATAGATGGTACCACGCCCACTTGAATAGGAGAAAGGTTGGGCAAGGGGCTAGGGCCTCTACCCTGTCAAAACTGACAGCTACAAAACTGACAACTACAAAATTGACAGCTACAAAACTGACAGCTACAAAACTGACAGCTACAAAACTGACAGCTACAAAACTAACAGCTACAAAACTGACAGCTACAAAACTGACAGCTACAAAACTGACAGCTACAAAACTGTCAACAAGAAATCAATGTGAGACCACTACCCTGGAGCAGAAGTATATACCCTTGGGGGATGCATGACACTGTGTGGTAAAAGTCATGAGTTTACGGAAGTCATTAAACTAAATACCCTTCTGTTAATTAACCATCAGGGGATAATACCCTTCTGTTAATTACCCACCAGGAGATAATACCCTTCTGTTGATTAACCACCAGGAGATAATACCCTTCTGTTGATTGGCCACCAGGAGATAATACCCTTCTGTTAATTAACCACCAGGAGATGATACCCTTCTGTTGATTAACCACCAGGAGATAATACCCGTCTGTTAATTAACCACCAGGATAAAATACCCTTCTGTTGATTAACCACCAGGAGATAATACCCTTCTGTTGATTAACCACCAGGAGATAATACCCTTCTGTTAATTAACCACCAGAAGATAATACCCTTCTGTTGATTAACCACCAGGAGATAATACCCTTCTGTTGATTGGCCACCAGGAGATAATACCCTTCTGTTAATTAACCACCAGGAGATGATACCCTTCTGTTGATTAACCACCAGGAGATAATACCCGTCTGTTAATTAACCACCAGGATAAAATACCCTTCTGTTGATTAACCACCAGAAGATAATACCCTTCTGTTGATTGGCCACCAGGAGATAATACCCTTCTGTTAATTAACCACCAGGAGATGATACCCTTCTGTTGATTAACCACCAGGAGATAATACCCGTCTGTTAATTAACCACCAGGATAAAATACCCTTCTGTTGATTAACCACCAGGAGATAATACCCTTCTGTTGATTAACCACCAGGAGATAATACCCTTCTGTTGATTAACCACCAGGAGATACTCACGGGTGGATTGGGCATACTGTACTAAAACCCACAACAAGTATTACACAGGAGTCCCTGTGGCAAGAAAAAAAGGTAATTCATGGTGATGTGGTAGATATCTAGGAATCAGGACAAACCTAAAGTCATATTGAGCACGTGGCCAGGGATAGAGGACAAAGGAGTGCTCTTGTTGACAGCCTATGCCTCTGGATGGGGTTGAAAGAAAATAAGTAAGAGTAGAAAACGTCCAGAATTTGTACAAAGATATATATGCTTCCCATGCGTTATGATTCAAAACCTTGAGTACATCTTTGATTATTTTTGGTTGGTGAAAAAATATTAACCTTATATGTCGATATCTAATTCTAATGAAAGGAGTCAGGTAGCTCAGTTGGTAGAGCACACGACTGAGATGCTGGAGGTACCGAGTTTATGCCCCGGTCAGGTCTAACCCGTTACCCCACAGCTATGCAGACAGATATGCCGATCATCAAAGCGGAAGAACGTCACTTGCAGCTCCTGCTGCCCCATTCAGCTGTTGAGAGAAGTGGCAATGGTTATATGGCGCTCGCCGTCCTTCACAGGAGACATTAAGCCAATGGTCCCGATGGTAATGTAGGACAGTCACACCCTACCTGGTTCTCTGAACACTATTCGGGAAGAGAAGCGTGAAAACGAGGTGTTCATTCACTTCCCTGGGCCTAAGCTAATGGATGGATGATGCAACGTATGGGCAGCTCTCCCCTATACTAAAGCTTTGATGTTTGTACAGCGCTTTTGCATATACTTGTATGGAAAGGGCGCTATATAAAATAATTACTATTTCTATTACTGATGAGTTATTGCATTTCAAAGATTTCACCAAATGTGTTGAAAAGTGACCTCATAGTGTACAGTGGGATGTCATACTTGCAGATCCAAGACAATTTAAATTTATTTCTTTGAAAAGCAATTTGCCTCTTTCTAAATTATTGTAAACATTTTGCTGTATTCATCGAGAAAAAGATGCTTTGCTTATCTGTTCATATACCTTGCAATCCAAATAAAATTTAAAAAAAAAAAGATCTGTAAGTATGACATCAAACAATGTACTGCACCAACCACTCTTCAACACACTGGCGAAAACTAACGTAGCTTCGAAGAAATTAAGATGTCAACATGTTTTTTTCCCCAATCTGTTTCTTTAAGAAACATATAAATGTTTTAACATAAATGAAAATGGAAATTCATTAAAAATAGTCCTATATCTAAAACCAATAAGAAAGCAGATCATTTAAAGGCCTTCTATCGTGATTAAAATGTGGCAGCGTACAATTTATCCCAAAACGATACTGATTGGTCTATCAATGTAAAAGCAGTGTACCACTGTGTTTCAACCAATCAAAACACAGGATTTGAATTTAATTTACCTCACACGTTAGAGACGACAACTGGCCTTTAAACCAATAAGAAAACAGATCATTTAAATTTGTTGATAGAAATCTTTTTTTTAAGTATTTTTTTCTATTAAATATAGTCAAGGGTCATTCATATCGACCACAACATCACAAGCAAACTTTTCCACCCACAAATTTATGCTACCAAAGAGATTTTTTCATCACAAGGATCAGCATTTTTTGCCCAATTACCCTGTCTGACTTAAAAGATTATTTGACAGCTTTTTCAACCAATCACTGCATGAATTTACCTAGCAAAAAAATCTGCGCGACTAAGTGGAGTAAAAATCCTATGCGGTACCGGTACAGTACAGCTAGCTAGTGGCGCGCGCTCATGTAGTCAATGCAATTTACTGTACAAAACAAATTTCGGCACACACAGACTGAGTGACGGCAAAATGGTGAACAAAAAATGCACATACTGGCCCACTGCGGGCTTTATAAATCTGATTGCTGTTACCCAGAACAGTAAGCAAGCTGAATTTTGTTTATCTCATTTGCTAAAAACTCTAAAGATCCGGAGAAGTGCCATAAATGAGTCAAAGCTTGCAAGGCCTCGCGAGCATAAAATCTCAGAGCGCGGACATCAAATCTCAATGCGCGAACATCAAATCTCAATGCATTGCTAACGTAATGCAAGGTGCGGATTCGAGGTTTGTTTTCCCCCACCTAGTTACCACGTTGCTATGGTGGGTATGGCTTAATTCGTAACTCAGGGATGTAATTAGCATTCAATACTCAAATCCTACAAAGGAAGGTTTTGTTATATTCTGATGGCATTTAGCATCTCTCTGCAACAAACAGGCAAGAAGATAGAATGGTACAGGACTGGAAATAATCCTGCATTATCTGGGACCATTGAAAGTTTTGAAAAATAATTTGTGCGTGTATACCACAACAACAATAACCAAACAACACTTATTTCGAACAGGAAATATCATGTTAGCAGCATACAAAAAATTGTTAGTGATTATATCTTATTGACTGAACATGGGGTCAAACAACCTTTTTTCAATGTATTTTCTTTTTATTTCTGTCCGTTTTCCTTTTATTTTTCTTCTGTTTCTTTTCTTTTTTTCCTGGAGATGATTGACAGCTTTTTCAACCAATCACCAATGAACTTGCCTAGCAACAATATACATATATGCATAACTAAGTGGGGTCAAACTCCTACATGGTACTGGTACATTGCAGCTAGCTAGCGGCACGCACTCATGCAGTCAATGCAATATGCTGTACAAAGCAAATTTCTGCACACACAGACTAGAGTGACAACAAAATGGTGAACAAATATTGCGCTAACAGGCCCGCTAGGGTTTTGTCAATCTGATTCCTGTTACCGAGAACGGTTAGCAAACGGAAGTTTATTCCTTTGGCTAAAAACTCTGGAGATCTCGAGGAGTAACCTGTACCCTGTTATTTATTTCCACCCCTAGAATGATATTATACCAACCTTGTCATGTTGATCCCGAGAAGTACCCTGTACCCTGCTATTTATTTCCACCCCTGGAATGATATTATACCAACCTTGTCATGTTGATCCCAAGAAGTACCCTGTACCCTGTTATCTATTTCCACCCCTGGAATGATATTATACCAACCTTGTCATGTTGATCCCGAGAAGTACCCTGTACCCTGCTATTTATTTCCACCCCTGGAATGATATTATACCAGCCTTGTCATGTTGATCCCAAGAAGTACCCTGTACCCTGTTATTTATTTCCACCCCTGGAATGATATTATACCAACCTTGTCATGTTGATCCCGAGAAGTACCCTGTACCCTGTTATTTATTTCCACCCCTGGAATGATATTATACCAGCCTTGTCATGTTGATCCCGAGAAGTACCCTGTACCCTGTTATTTATTTCCACCCCTGGAATGATATTATACCAACCTTGTCATGTTGATCCCGAGAAGTACCCTGTACCCTGTTATTTTTTCCACCCCTGGAATGATATTATACCAACCTTGTCATGTTGATCCCGAGAAGTACCCTGTACCCTGTTATTTTTTCCACCCCTGGAATGATATTATACCAACCTTGTCATGTTGATCCCGAGGAGTACCCTGTACCCTGTTATTTATTTCCACCCCTGGAATGATATTATACCAACCTTGTCATGTTGATCCCGAGAAGTACCCTGTACCCTGTTATTTTTTCCACCCCTGGAATGATATTATACCAACCTTGTCATGTTGATCCGAGGAGTACCCTGTACCCTGCTATTTATTTCCACCCCTGGAATGATATTATACCAACCTTGTCATGTTGATCCCGAGAAGTACCCTGTACCCTGTTATTTTTTCCACCCCTGGAATGATATTATACCAACCTTGTCATGTTGATCCCGAGGAGTACCCTGTACCCTGCTATTTATTTCCACCCCTGGAATGATATTATACCAACCTTGTCATGTTGATCCCAAGAAGTACCCTGTACCCTGTTATCTATTTCCACCCCTGGAATGATATTATACCAACCTTGTCATACCAACCTTGTCATGTTGATCCCGAGGAGTACCCTGTACCCTGTTATTTATTTCCACTCCTGGAATGATATTATACCAGCCTTGTCATGTTGATACCAACCCATGTTGAGAAGTACCCTGTACCCTGTTAGTTTTTCCACCCTGGAATGATATTATACCAACCTTGTCATGTTGATCCTGAGAAGTACCCTGTACCCTGTTATTTATTTCCACCCCTGGAATGATATTATACCAACCTTGTCATGTTGATCCCGTTATTTATTTCCACCCTGGAATGATATTATACCAACCTTGTCATGTTGTACCCTGTACCCTGTTATTTATTTCCACCTCTGGAATGATATTATACCAACCTTGTCATGTTGATCCCGAGAAGTACCCTGTACCCTGTTATTTATTTCCACCCTGGAATGATATTATACCAACCTTGTCATGTTGATCCCGAGAAGTACCCTGTACCCTGTTATTTATTTCCACCTCTGGAATGATATTATACCAGCCTTGTCATGTTGATCCCGAGAAGTACCCTGTACCCTGTTAGTTTTTCCACCCCTGGAATGATATTATACCAACCTTGTCATGTTGATCCTGAGAAGTACCCTGTACCCTGTTATTTATTTCCACCCCTGGAATGATATTATACCAACCTTGTCATGTTGATCCCGAGAAGTACCCTGTACCCTGTTATTTATTTCCCCCCCTGGAATGATATTATACCAACCTTGTCATGTTGATCCCGAGGAGTACCCTGTACCCTGTTATTTATTCCACCCATGGAATGATATTATACCAACCTTGTCATGTTGATCCCGAGAAGTACCCTGTACCCTGTTATTTATTTCCACCCCTGGAATGATATTATACCAACCTTGTCATGTTGATCCCGAGAAGTACCCTGTACCCTGTTATTTATTTCCACTCCTGGAATGATATTATACCAACCTTGTCATGTTGATCCTGAGAAGTACCCTGTACCCTGTTATTTATTTCCACCCCTGGAATGATATTATACCAACCTTGTCATGTTGATCCCGAGAAGTACCCTGTACCCTGTTATTTATTTCCACCCCTGGAATGATATTATACCAGCCTTGTCATGTTGATCCCGAATGAAGTACAAGAAGTACCCTGTACCCTGTTATTTATTTCCACCCTGAATGATATTATACCAACCTTGTCATGTTGATCCCGAGAAGTACCCTGTACCCTGTTATTTATTTCCACCCCTGGAATGATATTATACCAACCTTGTCATGTTGATCCCGAGGAGTACCCTGTACCCTGTTATTTATTTCCACCTCTGGAATGATATTATACCAACCTTGTCATGTTGATCCTGTACCCTGTTATTTATTTCCAGAAGTACCCTGTACCCTGAAGTACCCTTATTTATTTATTTATTTCCACCCCCTGGAATGATATTATACCAACCTTGTCATGTTGATCCCGAGAAGTACCCTGTACCCTGTTATCTATTTCCACTCCTGGAATGATATTATACCAACCTTGTCATGTTGATCCCTGAAGAAGTACCCTGTACCCTGCTATTTATTTCCACCCTGGAATGATATTATACCAGCCTTGTCATGTTGATCCCGAGAAGTACCCTGTACCCTGTTATTTATTTCCACCTCTGGAATGATATTATACCAACCTTGTCATGTTGATCCCGAGAAGTACCCTGTACCCTGTTATTTATTTCCACCCCTGGAATGATATTATACCAGCCTTGTCATGTTGATCCCTAGAAGTAAGTACCCTGTACCCTGTTATTTATTTCCACCCTGGAATGATATTATACCAACCTTGTCATGTTGATCCCGAGAAGTACCCTGTACCCTGTTATTTATTTTCACCCCTGGAATGATATTATACCAACCTTGTCATGTTGATCCCGAGAAGTACCCTGTACCCTGTTATTTATTTCCACTCCTGGAATGATATTATACCAACCTTGTCATGTTGATCCCTAGAAGTACCCTGTACCCTGTTATTTATTTCCACCCCTGGAATAATATTATACCAACCTTGTCATGTTGATCCCGAGAAGTACCCTGTACCCTGTTATTTTTCCACCCTGGAATGATATTATACCAACCTTGTCATGTTGATGATCCCGAGAAGTACCCTGTACCCTGTTATTTATTTCCACCCCTGGAATGATATTATACCAACCTTGTCATGTTGATCCCGAGAAGTACCCTGTACCCTGTTATTTTTTCCACCCCTGGAATGATATTATACCAACCTTGTCATGTTGATACCGAGAAGTACCCTGTACCCTGTTATTTATTTCCACCCCTGGAATAATATTATACCAACCTTGTCATGTTGAGAAAGAAAGGCATTATGTTATCTGAGTAGCATCTGTCCAGTTCTCCAAGACAGGTACGTAAAATTTCTTCCGTCTTGGTATCCTTTGGTACACCCTGTAGAAAAAAGAGCTCGGCTATGAAGTTGTCTGGGGTGAGGGAAACTCTGGGAAGGTTATACAGGGGGCAGGCAAGGAGGATGTGGTGGACTGTGAGGGGGAAATGGCAATTGTTGCAGAGGGGTGGGGGAGCCAGTAAGGAGGTGGGAGTGAGTGAGGTATGACTCATACTTCCTAGGTTTGATGTGAAGAAAGAGTTACTCCCATGCCAATTATAATATATAAATACTGCCACCATATCCTTTTTATATATATATATATATATATATATATATATATTTTTATATATATATATATATATATATATATATATATATATATATATATATATATATATATATATATATATATATATATATATATATATATATATATATATATATATATATATATATATATATATATATATATATATATATATATATATATATATATTTATATATATATTTATATATATATATATATATATATATATATATATATATATATATATATATATATATATATATATATATATATATATATATATATATATATATATATATATATTAATCTTGTGCCTGATGTCCTTGACTTTATTCTGGAAAAAATTACTAAAGTCATTTGCAAGTGTAATTGGACATTCACTCTGTGGAAGAATTCTTGAATTATTGTTGAGAAGTGTGTTGACAGTGGCAAACATGTCCCTTGGGGTGGAAGACTGTAACTTCTCCATGTAGAATTCTTTCTTTGCAGAGAAAAGAACAGTTCTTACATGTTGCTTTGAATCATTATACGCTGATAGGTCAGAGAGAGATCTACTTTTGCGCCACTTGCGCTCACAGCGCCGCCGTTCTCTCCTGGCATCATCAACTGATTTGTTGTACCATTTAGGCGCGAACGGACACTCTTTTTGCGTTCAATAACAGGAGCATGCAGATCAAGGGCTGATGTAATGGCAGTGCCAAAATCAGCTACAAAGTCATCAACATTTGTTTCTTGCAAAGAAATTTGATTAAGATTGGATGACAAATCTTGTGAAAGTTGGGAGTGATCAATGGCACTGTATCTTCTTGTTAAAATAATTCCATTATTGGGAACTACTTTAGGTAAGTCAAGTTTACAGCATATGACAGAATGATCTGAGACATGATTTTCATGAATTTCAACAGATGATAAAAGTGTTTCATTTTCTCTGGTAAAGACAAGATCAAGAATGTGGCCTTTGTTGTGTGTAGGTTGATTTACATGTTGAATGAGTCCAGAAGATGAAAGTGTAGTAGCAATTTGTAACATCAGGCTTAGTTGGGACATCAAAGTGCACATTGAAATCACCCAGCAAAACAAGTTGACCAGGAAGATCATTTAAATTGTCTACAAAATCATCAAACTCATCTAAAAATTCTTTAACTGTGAGTTTGTTAACACTAGAAGGTGGAGGACGGTATATCACCACAAGATCGAAGGATCTATTATTGTTTGAGATTATGGCATATTCAAAAGATTTGGCATTAAACAAGTTTGATGTGACATGCTTCAAATTAATTTGTGATTTATGAATGACAGCAATGCCCCCTCCACGCCGGTCTCCTGGCCTAGGTATATTGATGAAGGAGTATCCCCTAGGTGTAAGTTCCCCAATGGCAACATTGTCATCAGATTCAGTGAGCCAACTCTCAACTATAATTAGAACATCCACATTGTTGGTTAAAATATAATCACATATGTACAGAGATTTGTTACATGCAGATTGACAATTCCAGAGCCTGATATCAAGCCTATCATCATTCAAATCAGTTATGTAAGAGTTGTTCTCACTACTTTGCAAGTTTGAAGCTTTACATGTAGATCTTTTGTCCTTAATATGAGATCCACTCTCCGAGATCTGACATGAAACAAGCCATATTCTTTTAGGGTCTTACAAACATCAGATGGTATGAAAGACTTGATTTTCTTGTTAGTGAACAATTCAGAAGTGTGACAATAGCTGAGTAATTGATCCCTAGAATAATGAACTCTCCTGACTGAATCAGGCATTATACTTGATCACACAAGCAGCCATGCGGTTTTTGCATAACAATGGTGGCATTGTCATTGCAGACATTCCAATAAACCAGATGTTCAAGCTCATGAGGACTGAAACACAGTAGAATCCAATAATTGAAAATAAAAAGATGAAAATTCATGCTCAAAAATCAGCTGAAGCAAAAGATAATTCCACACAAAAGTCACACTAGGAAGATCTTGAAGTACAAAACTATCACCAGTGCAAAAATTAAAAGAAAAGAGTTCCCCAAAGTATGGTAAAAATTCAGAAACTGAGGAGCAACATTCAGCAGTGGCAGCAGCTAAAACAGCGCCCAATACCAAGATTAATGACCTACATGTTGACTCACCATCTATTCTGATAGACAGAAGGTTTCCTTTCAATTGTTAACTTCTTTCTGATTTCCAGCCTGTCACTGAAGATGAACTTATGAATATAATCGCGAAGTCACCTTCCAAGACATGTGCTCTTGATATGATTCCAACATGGCTGTTGAAACAACATGTGAAAACTATCCTCCCGAAACTTACAGAAGTTGTGAATGCTTCCTTGGAACATGGTATTTTCCCAAAGCCTATGGACATGCAATTGTGGCTCCCATCATCAAAAACAATCTTTGGACAAAAATGAACTCAAAAACTACCGCCCAGTCTCAAACATTGCTACAGTTTCAAAATATATTGAAAAAGTTGTAACCAGTAGACTCACTGAACACATCAACAAACACAAACTTTTGAGCCACTACAATCGCCTACCGAACTTCACACAGTACTGAGTCTGCCCTACTACATGTGCAAGATTATGTTCTTCAAGCGCTCGACCAGCAGAAAGCTATTTTATTTCTTATGTTGGATCTGTCTGCGCGTTTGATACGCTAGACCACCAAATCATGCTTCGTCGTTTTGAGCATAGCTTTGGCATTTCTGGCAACGCTTTGGATTGGCTATCATCATATTTTAATTGTCGGACTAACCATGTCCATGTTCCTGGAGCTGACTCAACACTGTAAATCTTGAATATGGGACCCCACAAGGCTCTGTTTTAGGTCCTTTGTCATTCACACTTTATACTATCCCAATAGGTGACATATTGCGGAAGCACAAGATCGAGTATCACATATATGCTGATGATATACAGATTTTCTTAGCCTTTAACCCTAAAGTTCCACTCGATGCTGAATGTGCTTTATTCAAACTGACCTCCTGTGTGCAAGATATCCAACAGTGGATGATTGCAAACAAACTTAAACTTAATGAGGACAAAACAGAGTGTATCATATTCTCTTCATCAAATGCTAGTAAAGCCCTTGAGAACCTCAAGTTTGTTTTTGGCAATACTTGCATCTCACCAGTCACTTCAGTTAAAAATCTGGGAGTTGCTTTCGATAATAGAATGTCAATGGACAACCATGTGACACAACTTAGTAAAACAATTAATTATCACATTAGAAACATTGGCAAGATTCGTCGGTACATTGACGTTGAAACCTGTCATTATGTTGTTCGATCACTCATCCTATCACGTTTGGACTACTGTAATTCCCTTTTGAATGGTATTACCATGAAAATGTAAATCGCCTACAGAAACTCCAAAATAAAGCTGCTAAGCTTATCTTCAGGAAACGTCGTCGTGATCATGCCTCACCCTTGCTCAACAAATTGCATTGGCTCCCTGTGTCACAGCGAATTTTATACAAAACATGTGTTATTGTCTACAAATCCCTGATACATCAATCACCTGAATACATATCCAACAGTCTGAAACTTTATACACCAGCACGATCCCTTCGCTCCTCTTCTGAAAACTTCCTGACTGAACCCAGAACTAACACCAAAGCTGGTTCTAGGGCTTTTTCAGCTGCAGCACCCCATGTTTGGAACTCTTTGCCTTCACACATTCGCCATGCCAGTTCACTTGGACAGTTCAAAACACGTCTTAAGACTTTTCTTTTTAATCATGTATTACTTACTGAACTTTGGGGCAGCATTCTGGGCGCTTTGTATCCTATGGAAAAGGCGCCTACTACAAATGAACATGGATGGATGGATGGATGGATATATATATATAAAAATATATATATATATATATACATATATACATATGTCTGTCATCATAAGATATTTACTTCCTGTATGAATCATACTTTCACACTCCTCGTTACTGTATACACATCCCACAATTATAAATTATATACTCTAAGAATTCCCACAAAAATTTTTTTTTGTTACATCTCGTTTACTGCTCTGACACATTGCATCCCACTTACCCATCGCAAGTCACAGTCAACAAGGTGGAGTCTTCTTTTTTCACACCAGGCCCTTAAATCAGGAAACACCTTTAGAGAAAGACAGATAACATAAATTTACTTTCTACACATAATAAATAAATCAATCGATCAACCAATAGCATTTCTATAATGTCAAAATAAAACCACACCATCAATGATGTTGAAGCTCAACTTTAACTTGAACAATTCAAGACATCAGTATGGAGAGAAAGTTTTATATTTTGAAAACTGTACATGAAACTTTAAATTTCAAGCAAATTAATCTGATTGTTTATTCACTAATTAATTTCCAACCAGGGAAAGCCACTTTTTCCTAATCTAATTAGTTTTAATTCCTTAAAAACATGTTAAAAAAGATTTTGTTCTACATGTTTTTTATTTTTTTATTCAGGATCATGAAGAAGCATATCACAGAGCTTTGCAGAATCTGCAACTACCACTTGCACAATATTGGCAGCATCAGACACCTTCTGACTCATGAGACGGCTTCAGCCTTGGCAAGGTCATTAATTCTGTCACGTCTTGATTATTGCAACAGTCTGCTTGTAGGTGCGTCACATGAGAACATCAAACGATTGCAGAGGATACAAAACAAAGCTGTAGGTATTGTCACTAAAACATCAAAACGTGACAGTATTACAGCCACGTTAAAGCTTTTGCACTGGTACCAGTTGAAGCTAGAATCGAGTATAAAATATTGTGTTTAGCCTACCAGTGTATAGACAGATCAGCACCAGAATACCTCTGTGACCTTCTGTCCATCTATCAGCCAAAAAGGTGTCTCAGGTCTAATGACAAGCAATTGCTGAATATACCAAAGTGGAGACTAAAATATTTTGGTTACGGGTCTTTCACAGTGGCAGCCACCAGAAAATGGAATGATATTCCGAAATCCATAAAAGACTTTAATTTTTCAATACATTTAAATCTTAGCTCAAAACATATTTGTTTAAGAAGTATCATTGATTTTTATTATAATTTAATTTAATCGTTTATTTACATTAACCTGTCATTATTATTGTATAAGCGCTTTGAGCATACTCCACAGTGTGGAGTAAGCGTTATATAAATGTTCCTATTATTATTATTATTATTATTATTATTATTATTATTATCATCTAGTCAAGGATATATGATATATGCATCTCCTGTAATAATAATAATAATAATAAATGTTATTTAAATACGCCATTCACCAAAGTACCATGGCGCTTACAAAGTAAAATAAAAACAAAATGAAAAATATCAAAATAAGTGGGTCTTTAAGAGATTTTTGAATACTGTGGTGGATGGAGAAGTTCTCATGTGGGTGGGTAAAGTGTTCCAGGATCTGGATGCAAGTATTTCAAATCTTTTGTCACCTATGGCAGAATTGGATATGGGTATGTGAAGTCAGGTGGAGTCATTACTTGATCTGAGTTCACGTATGGTTTTCTTATCTTGATTATATCCTTTAAATACCAAGGCGCCTCACCATTCAGGATTTTGTAGATGAAGAGAAGTGTTTTGTAGGTGACCCGTTTTGATATTGGTAGCCAGTGTAGCTTGCTGATCAATGGACCTGGATCAGTTTGTCTACCAGCACCGAATATCAGACGCGCTGCTCTATTCTGAGACGCTGCAATCTTGTCAAGTCTCTACGAGACATAACAGTAAAGAGTGAGTTGCAGTAGTCCAACCTGGATGTGATTAAAGCACGAACTAGGTGGTGACACGTGTTTGTGTCGATAAATCTTCGAATACGCCAGAGGTTTCTGATGTGGTAAATTATTGACCGACGTAGAGCGTCAACATGGCTGGATAAGGAAAGCGAAGAACTGAAAGTGACACCAAGGTTACTGATTGATTTGGATGGTTTGATACTGCTTGACCCAACAGTGATCTCCAACTCAGGTAGTATTTTAAGAAGATGAGGTGAACCAGTTATAAAAATTCAGTTTTAGTATAATTTAATTTCAAATAATTGACTTTCATCCATATCCTCATTTCATCAATACAGGAGGATAACTTTGTCATAGCATTATCTACGTCGCTGGTGTTGCAAGGGTTGCAGGAGACATATAATTGTGAATCGTCAGCATACATATGATAACTCACTCCATGTTGTTTTGCAATGTCACCCAGTGGTGCAGTGTAAACCGGGAACAGCAAGGGTCCCAATATGGAACCTTGAGGGAGTCCATAGTTATGTGTTTTTGGTTTTGATAACTCATTAGAAACACTCACAGAGCTCTTCCATCCTGTAAGGTAGGACGAGAACCACCTAAGTGCAACTCCCGTTACTTTAGAGCGTTTCTCAAGACGAATAAGTAGGGTAGCATGGTCTACAGTATCAAATGCATAGGTAAGGTCCAAAAAGACCATTAAAACAACTCTTTTTGAATCCACTTCTCGTAAAATGTCATTCTGAATTTTTAGGAGAGCGGTCTCCGTGCTATGTTTAGCACGGTATGCTGATTGTAAAGGATCCATCAGATTATTGTCATTTAGGTGGTTGATGAATTGAGTGGCCACACATTTTTCAATTACCTTTGCATTGAACGCCAAATTGCTAACTGGCCGATAAATGTATCCATTTGAATAACACAGAGGGGTGGTCCCAGTGGGATAGTGCCAGAGGGGTGGTACCAGAGGGATGGTGCCAGACGGGTGGTGCCGGAGGGGTGGTGCCAGAAAGGTGGTGCCACAGGGGTGGTGCCAGAGAGGGTTCCAGAAGGGTGGTGCCACAGGGGTGGTGCCACAGGGGTGGTGCCAGAGGGGTGGTGGCAGAGGGGTGGTGCCAGCGGGACGTGGGGGAAACAATTTCAGGAATATTGAAGTTGTATTTTATTCTTTGCCATCATCTAAATTTAGGTAATTTATATCAAATTGTTAGCATATTGTAAATTTTGACTATAGCTTATGTTTTTTGCAGTATTTGCTATATTTGTTTACTTTGATAAATGTATTTATTCACACAGGTAGTGTGATTTAATTAGAGCTGTGAACGTTAGGGATTTTAGTAAATGTGTACATGCCAAAAAGTGTGAGCGTGTGTCATTTACACACGTTAAGTACTAAACAAAATTGGAAATCTTTTTTTGTTCGTTTATTTTGCAATAGTTTTTTTTCTTTCTTGCAAAATTAATGTGACTCATCCGGTAATATTTACATGTAAATATACTGATCGTCAAAATTCAAGTATTTTGACCATGTGTTTTGGGGTCGATTTAACAGCTTGTAAAACGGGTCTTGAATGAGCGGGATTAAAGCCTTACGTTATGGCCTATTGTTAGTTTCACCAGTTCACTGTTCACCACTACCATGTTTACTGCTGCAAATTCGCGGTGCATGTCACAAGTTACTCAGATTTTGGCAAAATCAAAGTGCCAAATATCCCCATTCATAGATGATTTCTGCACATTTGTGATTCTCACATTAAAAAGGATCACGCTAATCGGATTTACAGTTTGTAAAAGTCATTGATTGGAATTTTGTCAGCCGAATGTGTGTGTGATTTGAATCATGAATGATATTGTTTTTCGTCGGCAAGACTTGACTACGAAAAACGATTACTAGCAATTTGATAATTAGTAAATAAATAGTGCATTTGCAAACGTTTCGCGTACCCGCTACACGGTCACAGCTCTAGATTTGATAGTGAACAGTTTCTACACATAATCAATCAATCAATCAATTAATCAATCAATCAATTAATCAATCAATCAATTAATCAATCAATCAATTAATCAATCAATCAATTAATCAATCAATCAATTAATCAATCAATCAATTAATCAATCAATCAATTAATCAATAGTTTGCTCTCAGGTGCTTATGACAATCTCTTCTACTTGTCGTTATTTCAACTGTTTCTTCCATTAAACTAGAGAAGGAAGCAGTATTTCTGACCTAGCTTAGGAGGTCAACAGGACAACCAGTTTCTGACCTTTGTTTGTTTTCAAAACTTTATTACAAAAAATCAGAGGATGGCATGAATTTTCTACATGTATCTAACAAACATACAGTATATGGAACGATTACCGTCTAGACAAATCACTTTTACTTGAGTAGTCAAACCTAGCTTGGGAGGTCAACGGGACAACCAGTTCTGAGCGATGTTTGTTTCCAAACAATATTCAAAAAAATCAGAGGATGGCATGAATTTCCTTCATGTATCTAATAAACATACAGTACATGGAACGATTACCGTCTGGACAAATCACTTTTACTTGAGTCAAACCCCAGTCCTGATTGATAAATGTTGACTTACCTCTTTCACAAGTATTTCTCGTTCTGCATGAAAATCTCTGAAGGTCGACGACACAAATATCCTAATGGTCTTCCAGCCGGACCTTTTAATCACCAACTTCTTGGTCTGTTTCGGGACCTCGATTGTTTTCTGGGCGATGTCCCACTGCTGGTTTACTTCATAGTCCAAGCTCCTCGAAGCTCCACATCCCATACTGCAACAGGGTACACGTCAAGTCTTCTTAAGTTGTTATTTTAAAGCCCCGCAAGAAGTGTTCAAATGTTCATCTGCAATGAAATAAGATAGAGAACTGATGAATTTGGTTTGATGGTTTAAAGGATTATATGTACAGTGGTCACGCGACTTTCAGACCACCTGGCTTGATTTAAAAGGGGGCATGGTGCAAGATTTATTGAGGGGCACATTTTTATAATGCGCGCCCTTTTTGATGTAGGTTTCAGGGATCCCTTAAGGCTTAAACCCTTGGGGAAATGCTGGGAAATTAGCCATAATCATACCACGGAATGAAAATATTTTGACTTATAAGGACCATTCATTGTACACAACATGCAGTAAGATCTTAAAATCAATTCTCTATTGGATGAGCAGCCAATGAAGAACACACAGAAAGCGCTTTCATGTCTATCAACACAAAAAATCATGAGCAGTGCACAATGTTGATGTTGTTGCAAGCATTTTGTGTATTAAACAATGCAAAAGTTAGTTTATACTAGATTTTCGTTGATCAATTCGTACCTTACGCTACTGTAATCTGAATCACTTCACACAAATATCGAGAAGAAGAAAGGATCGGTAAATTTTAAAAAGGAGCAGGAATCACACTAGCTGTAACACATTAAACACAGTCGGAAAGTTTGCGTGAAACAAACATGAGTAACAAAGGACAGGACTGCAGGATATTGTGCAATAACTTGATCACAGTCCGCTGCGCTGATCTGCATTCCGACATGTTTGAGGATCTCATCGGGGAATCTGATCGCCTGCTCCGATTCATGATCCTACCCCGAGTAGCTTCAAGATCAAGCGACTGCGATCTGATCTGGTGATCAGGGTTTGCATTTAAGCAGAGAATAGCGCAATCAGTTCTCACAATCCCGCACAAAATGAGAAGCAATGCAGGATGGTTGTGCACAGCTACCAGGAGCTGCTGGCTTAGACAAATATTAAAATCTGCGCTAAGCATTCAGTGATAATATTAGGCCTCGAGTTAACAATATAAATTTTAGCAATTAGACCTGAAATCTCTTCATAACAAAGATACCTCAAATAAAGCGTAAGCTTCTTTGATTTGCACGCGTGTCGCATGATATTCTTCGCCAATTGCGTTGTCATTTTTGTAACAAAAGAATCCCAAGTCTTCGACTGCACTGGATCAAAGTTTTTAAGCAGTCAAAAAATTTCCGGGTTTAGCCTTATTCGGAATGTTCTGAGCGATATATGAGGGGGCTATCACGAAACTATTTACAGTCATTTTCTTCAAGATGGTACATGTACTGTAGCTGCTAGTACTAAGAACTCAGCCATGTACAACGATGGCACTATGCAGTTGAAGGTATGGGAATTTGCATAGATTGCCAAGGAGGGGAAGGGGTGGAGAATGTGTAGGGCATAGTTAAATAAGTATTAGGTATTGTGGCATATAAAACCAGTTTTTTTTCCAAAGATGTTTCTTATCTATTGCAATAAAAAGCTTGGTTATGATAGCACAGGATGTTGCTAGGTGTCAGGGTGGCTTGTCATGTTTAAACGAACAAAAAATCGACAGTGTAAACGTTTAGGTCGCTAAACATAAATGCACAGCCCTAATATTTACGCAATTTATGGAAATAAATATAACTTACGAAGAGTTTTACCTTTAAGTATACAAAAAAAAGTAAAAGGTTATTTTTATTGGTAAAATAATTTAAATAACTTATGGAAATTCCCAACCAAAATTCTGAAATCCCTCCCAAAATTTTTTGAAAGAGGGAATTTCCCTCCCAAAAATCCAAAGCTAGGCCTAACTAGTACAAACCTAGCTATTAGTCATATCCCACAATACACTTTTTGAAGTACTGGTGGCATGTACAGTGGGTTATTACACTTTCCATACCCAAAGGTGAAGGTGTGTTAAACTTTAGGCTACCAAACTTACTGTAGGCCCATGGTCGATGGGCGAAACTCTCTCCAAACTTGCAATCTTACCATATTATGTACCTTTCTTGCTTTAATTCTTATACGTAGTTCATTGAAGTCATTTTAGTGCTCAAAAAGACAAAATTAGAAGAACCTTTATGCTTGTTTTAGCAGAAAGTTTTTCCCAGTCGGACCAATTGAAGTGCTGCTTCTTCATGACGTCATCGCAACATTTCTTTGGTTTGCAGCAAATTGTTGGGCTTTTACATGACTGTAATAATGTTGGTAGAAAATCCATCGTTTGTACATCTCATCAGAAAAAAAGAACAAATACTGTGGCTTTTAAACAAAGAAGGGAGTCTCCAGCAAATGTAAGTTGAGTCAAAAAATGTAATTAAGATTCGCGAGTAGTCAAAAAAAGGAATTTTCATATACGGTTTGAAAGTCACATTAGAAAGTGACCTAGGCCCTACCTTTTTATATATATGTAGGCCTAGTATAAAATAGGTTGCCATAATGCTAGGAACACCTGTGATTTTACCCACCCACCCCTAATCCCAATCCCGGTCATTTTACCCACCCACTCACCCTTTATGAATCCCAGTCCTGGCATTTTACCCACCCACCTGCCCCTAATCCCATTCTCCCCGCCCCTACCCCCTTACATATTTCTGAATTGCCCAATCACACAATGTCAGCATAGCCTACATAAAAAGGTTAGGGGGGCCCAAGCCTAATGAAAGAAATTTACGGCCAAATGATGGTAAATGGTTCCATAACTAGTGTAAACCCTGCCAGTGATCATTATCATGGTAAAAATCAGTGGATCTGATTGCCTGCAGTGAGGCAAGTACGAACAGAGTTACCGATTTTTTTGCAAAATTGGTGATTTTTACCCCTGTAAAAAAAATCACCTGCAAAAATCCTTAACTCTGAAAAAGTCACTGCAGTTATTGCAACATAAAATCAGTCTGTGACTGTGAGACTAGCCAGGGATCTCCTAAATTTTGGGAACAGATCCCTGGACTAGCATTGTGCTGCATTATATCAGAGATATATTATTTGGGAACAAATAACAGAACTCTGATCAAAGCTAGAGGATTCTTGAGCTTATACCTTATGCAACCAGCCACTAAAACATGTCAACTCCCACCCATACCTAGGTGTTGAAATTGATAGTAAACTTAGATGGGATAAACATATACATAACATAACCAAGAAAGCTAACTCTATACTTGGCCCATTAAAACGTAACCTCTCAAACTGTCCCACGGACGTTAAATCCACTGCTTATAAAGCTCTAGTCAGGCCAGTACTTGAATACGCATCTGCAGTCTGGGACCCCCATCACCAGTGCGATGTGGATAAACTTGAATCTATTCAAAGGAGAGCAGCCAGGTTCTGTATGGCAGACTACTCTTATAAATCTAGTGTAAAAAACATGCTTTATGAATTAGATTGGCCCCTGATTAAAACAAGAAGATACAACACTTGGCTGCATATGCTATATAAAATCAATAACAATCTTGTCGCCATCAATAAAGATGAACTTATCCCCACCGTCAGAACTAATACAAGAAATAATCATGACCTTAATTTCCAGGTTCCCTATGCTAAAAAGAATGTATATAAACACTCTTTCTTCCCTCACACACTAAAGGATTGAAATGCTTTACCGTCAGACATTGTACATGCATTAAGTCTCAACTGTTTTAAAGCTAAACTTACTAACACTTGTATTGCTAACTAGTTTTTTTTTACTCATACTTTTTACGCTCGGTTGGCGTTCATGTCCTCTTGAAGGATTTTTGCCGACTTAACCGTTTCAGATTCAGATTTCAGATTCAGCTAGCATCTTTATCCATATTTCACGCAAGTCTACCCTACGTGATGCTGGTACACCTTATTACATTATAATACATAATGGAAGACGATTAAACCTTACCGCAAACAAACTCTTTTCACGAAAATCCTTTTAAACCAACGACTTCGATTTTAAGTAGGCTACAAGATTGTGTTTCAGAAACAAAAGACCACTGCTGTTAACTGTTCGATGCCCTGGACTTTCCTTCATTCACAATCATACATTTACTCAACGTTAAACTACAAAATTAGGTCTAATTTGCAGTTCTGAGTTGAGTTCGTGAAGTATTTTGCCAGTTTGTTGCTAAGCGCAGTATGATAACATATCCCACGTTACACTTACAGTTATAATTAATTAGGCCATGTACTCTACTCACTCATGCGTAAAACGCTCATGCGATAGCCTCAGTATATGTCAGTATGAGAGCTAGAGAGAGAGCGAGAGAGCTGAACACACAATTACAATGACGGGGTCGTCGCCTGCGTATTCGTTTATGATAGTACAAATGCTATCACGAAACGCTTAATACGACCCGGACGAGAACACAGGTACGACAGACATAACATCGACAACCAAGTCAATGTCCACGGCCTTTGATAACCAGTTGTGGTGCACTGGCGTGTCTACCCACCCCAGGATTGAACCCGGGGCCTCGTGGTCTGTAGACAGGTATGATAACCGCTACACCACAGTAGGTATGTCAGTATGTAAAGCTGTTGAACTTTTATTCCGGAATTAGAGATATCTTCAAGAAAATAAAACATCTCTATATCTTGAATTATTTAGAGATATCTTAAATTCTTTAAAAGATATCTTGATTTATCAACAAATATTATTAATATGAAATTATTTACAGATATCTGAAATTATTTCGAGATATCTTATATTCCGCCATATTTAAAGATATCTTCAATTCGGTCATATGTTAGTATCTTTATCTTTATCTCTTTACCTTTAATTTAGAGATATTTTGAATTATTTAAAGACATTTTAAATTTAAAGAAAGATATCTTGAATTTTCTTTAAGATATCTTAAAAACTAAAGAGTCAGAGATATCTTAAAAAGAATTGAAGATACCTTAAAGGATAAGTTCAGTGGTCAAGCATGCTTATTTTATATGAAAGAGGACTTTCAATATAAACAGAATGTTGGAGCACCATTAATATGTGGTCGAGGGAAAAACCTTACCGTTGGACCCTTGTCACTGATCAGCCGAAGACCGAGTGTGAATGTCATGACCAATATATCAAGTTTAATTTATTTTCAGCAAGAAAATTATTAAAAATTCCTGAACCATTCTTAGGACCCATTATTTGCTTATCACATTATTTGGGGCTGTTTCATTGAAGTTTCAGATTCATGATAAACTGATAAATGTATTCTCCCAAATTTTGGTTCTAAATATCTTGATCTAAGAGTTTTGTGGCAGTAAAAATATAAGGGTCACCAAAAAATTTCAGACCGATAAAAGTTGTAAATTTTCGGAGGGAAGGGGTGGGGTGTGGGGAGATTACGCCTAAAGCTATAATGCTGTCGTACATGCTTTCGAAAAACGTCAATCGAAAAGTGCCCCTAACAGCCTAATATCCTGTTACCCCCCCCCCCCCTTCCTGATCAGATTCATATATCTTCCGCCACCCCTGCCTGCATGGCTTCGCCCATGGACTCCACAATTTCACCCGATTTTTCTCAATTTGTATAGGAAATTTATTTCTACCTTGCTGTTCTGCCTACTCAGAAGTGGTAATCCTAACATACGAGTAGATTTTAACATATGATTTAAAATTGTCTTCTTCTCATCAAGTAGAAGTTGTGAAACTTTGTGTTGATTTTAAGCCAGTTTGGGGTATTAAAAACAAGAAATCTTCAGACCAGAGCTTCACCCATGAACCCCACAATTTTTCCCGAATTATCTCCCTTTTCCAGGAAAATTCCCAGGCTCATGCCTGTTTATAAACGGCTGTAGCGTATTTATATAAGGGGGCTAAGGAGGAGGGGGGGCTATTGGGGCATAGAAAATTCCGTAGGCCCCTTCCCCATGTTTATATATATATATATATATATATATATAAAAAAAGATATATTTTTTTTTTTAATATCGAAACCATAAATATAATTCAGGGAAATATCAAATGAAACAGAAATTATAGAGTTTGGCATTTTTTATTCATGTGGACTGAATTATTGTTTATTTTATATCAAAAATTCTCAGTTTTGGATTGAGCAACACTCAAATTTGGACAAAAATTCTCCAATTTGCAGTCAAAAATTGTTCAATTTTGCATTTCAAGCTTTTTCCACAACTCCATTCCTGTTTTTATCCATACCTTAGTATGAAAGATCAGGTGACACGCTCGCCAGCTGACCGGCCTTTGTACATGTCGTAAACATGGTTCCACATTTAAATGACTGAGATCCTAATGGGAGTTATGATTACATAACGTTACACATGCCTATAAATCTTCACTTTTGGACTACAAATCTTCAATTCTTCGACCAAAAATTACAATTGAGGGTCAACTATATTGAAGTTTGGACCAAAACCTACAACTTGGGATCCGCAAAAATCTTTAATTTTGTGCTAAGTGTCGTTCCAAAATCTTCCTGTAGGGGGTGTGTTTCACGACATTAAGTTATTTTTTTTAAATTGAAATCAAAATTTGAATTATGTCGGAAATTGTGTGTGTGTGTGTGGGGGGGGGGGAGGAGGTGAGGGGAGGCAGGTCACATGCCCACATGAATTAAGGTCCTGTTTTTTATCATCCAAATCGTGTTTCTCAGATGAAAATTTCGTCACAGTCGGAGTGTCATCGCTCTTCAGTTTTCCCCAACGAATTGACCTGTTGAATACCTGACAACCTGACAGCCTGATCCATTTACACCTGCATATGCCAATGCGTATATCCGGATTAACAATGTGTATAGCCAACAGGCCAATGCGTATAGCCAATGCGTATAGCCAATGCGTATATAATCAATGCGTATATAACCAATGCGTATAGCCAATATAGCCAATGTGCATAGTATTTTTATTTCATTTTATCTCAAATTGCTCCAGTGCAGTAGTGCAGATGACTCACAGGGCGTTATAAAAAATACCCCTTCTTGAGATTCGTCCGTGGCACTATTGGATGGCGTCCATGTCCCTACCAACTGTATTTGCCCCATTCCAGGGTCATAAATCCTGGGGGTATTTTACATAATAAATTTTGAAGAAAAAAACAGTGTTGGTGAACACTGTCTGACTGTTCAGTGAGGAAAATATATGCATAATTAATTAAAGTAAGGCATTAAAATTTTAAATGGTGGGTCTGCAACCAGTGAGTTTACAACTGGTTATCAAAGGCCGTGGGACATTAAACCTTGCTATGCTATGCTAAGTGCTGTAAAATGGACAATTGTTAATCCATCTTGATGAAACGTTCTACTGTATATTTTCTTCCAATTAAAGCTCAAGGTATTGCTAAATGTCAGGGTTGTTGGAAGCTTTTGAAAAGTGTGTGTGTGTGTGAGGGAGGGGGGGGGGGGTGCTTTCCCAAGTCATATGCAAAAGTCCGCCTCTGTTTGTAGACAATAAAGTGGCCTGGAAGGGCACTTTATTTTTATAAAAAGGCACTTTTCCAATGGGACCACATTCCCCTGTACATGGGATGGCAAAAATCGCCATTTTCCTACCATTAGGTCAGTAATTAAGGGGAATTTCTGAGATTATATGCTATCAACAAATTAATTTAGCATTAATCACGGAAAATTGTAAGGTGCATACACGGCAACTATTTCTTGTAAGCGTGTGTGCACTTACACTGAGGTATATGGGGATATATTGCTGCTACCAACTTTCCAGGCTACCGTATAATATGTGGCAAAACCGATGTAATGAACGTGGGCAGCGGACCGATTGGTTTAATCCATAAAATGGGCTTTCAGACAAAAGATTTGAAAAAATGGGAAAGAAAGAACGGTTAAAGGTGAACTAGACCCATATTTTAGTGTGTCTTTTTGGTGAATTTTCAAATCTTCATTTACCTGTTTTACTTCCCTAAGTGAAAAAATTGTATTGTTTATGAATCTCAGAAAACTTTACTTCGTATAAATATTTGTGTTAGAGAAGTTGTGAGGCTCTCTAAAAGGATCGATAAACTTTTGTGAGTCCCTGGAAAATTATGTCTTCACTTTTCTGTGTAGTGCCCCTTTAATATGATTGAACAAGATTACATGAGGTCACGATGCAGAAGTCAAATGTCAATGAATGCAGGAAAGACGCGGGGAAATTTTGAATATTTGTTATTCTGGATTTAATCAATACACTTTGAAGACGTCTGAAGCTTGCTGTCTATGATTAGGCGGGATAATCAACCTCTTCGGAAAAGGTAATTATTGCTTAAATAATTTGTTATTTTATCATAATCTAAGAAAGAATGAGTTATCATGTTTATTCATTGTGACTTACATGTGCTTTCCCTGGAATATGCCTAAAAAAAGTGAAATACAAGTGAAATGTTTTTTTGTTATCATAATTCTGAGTATTAGGCCTAATTAACGTTTATTGACAAATATCTTTGATTGTACTAATACAGCCTTTGATTCCCCTTGGTTGCAGAGCTTTTGTTTCCCTAACTGTATTTTGAAATTCGTAGATTATTAACAAGGATACAGCAGGCTATAAGGCAGGGCCGTAGCTAGCGGGGGTGGGTGCATGGGGGAAATACCCCAGATTTTTCGCCGATTGTGAATTTATACACTTAAGTATATGCATAACATGGGAACCATAAGGCATTCTCCCCCCCCCCCCCCCTCCCCTTCTCTATATCTACCATGCCCATGTTTCTCATATTTTCCCTCTATTAAGTTTGTGCTATAAGGACAACATCCGTTAAAGTTACCGATGCAGTTTTGTACAAAGTCGCATACTTTTTGCCTTAAACCTATACACTGTCAATCAGATCAAATGAAAACCCATATTATCCATCAAGCGATTTAACACTGTGATTTTAACCTTAATTTACACATATTCTCCATCAAGCGATTTAACACTGTGATTTTAATTAACCCTTTCCATTTTTTCAGAGACGTTTTGCTGTCTGTTAGGCGGGACAATGTCAATGAATGCAGCAAAGTGAGTTTAAAAAGCAAAAAGACGCGCGAAATTTTAATCATTTGTTATTCCGGATTTGTTCATGGCACGGTCGAAGACAGCTTTTTTGCATGCAGTCAGGCTGGGACAATGTCAATACATGCAGGAAATGAATTTTTTATAGCAAAGGACGCGAGAAATTTTAAATATTTTCTTTATTTTGGATGATCATGGTTCTTCGGAGACAGTCTGCAGGGCAACCAGGCTGGAAAATCAACCTCTTTCGGAAAGGTAATGCCTTCTCTTTTTTTATATATATATAATAGCATGATCTAAGAAATGATGATTTATTATGTTTATTAATGGTTTTTATTAAAGAAATTTGAAGAATATGTAGGCTTGAGTGTTATTTTTCTAAAAACCATTGAATATGTTAGAAAAGTATATAGAATCTAGTACTAGAATTTACCACCTGAAGAAAGTTTTGAGCAAAAATAAATTTTCTTCAAAATACATTAACAATTGTTGACAATGTGAGGAAGAGAGTGCCAACATTATACAGTTCACTTATTACACCAGTCATCTTTAGCTTGACTATTCGAAGAATAGTAGAGCTATTCTACTACCCCCTGCATCGGCTTTGGCGTCCGGTAAAGTTTTGGTTAAAGTTTTCATAATTTAAGTTATGAATGGTGTACATTTATGTGACTTGGCATATGGGTAGACGACATGGGTACTGATCAAATGAGCATGATTTGAGGGTTGTGTGTGCATACTAATTAGCTTATTTGCATAACAATGAAAATATTTTTCATGCTTTGTTTGGAAGGTTTTTGTTAAAGTTTTCATAACTTATAAATGGTGTACATTCATGTGACTAGGCATAGGGTAGGGGACATGGGTACTGTTCAAATGAGCATGATTGAGGGGTTGTGTGTGCATACTAATTAGCATATTTGCATAACAATGCAAATATTTGTATCCATGATATCTCTAAATTAAAGTGGAGTGGGGATTTTGTGTGCACAAATGATCATATATGTAAATAGTATTGTCTACACTTAAAGGATTAGTTTAGGGGTCATGCAAGTCCATCTTATATAAAGGAGGACTTAAAAAGAAACAAAATGGTGAAGAAAGCATTCCAAAATCTTATTCCGTAAGGAGATATTTAAGATTAAAATTTGGTATCATTTGTGTATAAACGGCTGAAATCAGACTAGTTGTGATGTCATAGCCTCAGATTCCCCAAAGTCTTTATGTATTCTATCATAATTTGCCCTGCGATTTTGTGGCTTAAAAACCATGGGATATGTCAAAAAAGTAGTAAAACTGAATTTAGGAAAAGTATCTATAATATACCACCTGAAGAAAGTTTGGAGAAAAATAATTTAAATAGCGAGCAAATTAAATATAAAAAAATTGAAATACATAAAGAATTTAAGAAATCTGAGTCTGTGACATCACAACTAGTCTGATTTCAGTCGTTTCTACAGAAATAGTACCAAAATTTAAACTTGCATATCTCCTTCAGGGAATAAGATTTTGCAATGCTTTCTTCACGATTTTGTTTCTTTTGAAGTCCTCTTTCATATAAGATGGACTTGCTTGACCACTGAACTAATCCTTTAATGATGAGGTGAAGTGTGCATATTAATTAGATTATTTGCATAACAATAGACTGGTACAAAATGTTTAATATTCATAAGCGCATAACTTAAGTTATGAATGATGTACAATCGTGTAACTTAGCACAGAGGTAGAGGACATGGGTACTGTTCAAATAAAAATGATTGGAGGGTTGTGTGTGCATACTAATTAGCTTATTTGCATAACAATGAAAATATTTGTATTTATGATATATCTTAAATTAAAGTGGGAGTGGGGATTTTGTTTGCACAAATGATCATATATGTGAAGAGCATTGTTAACATTTAATGGTAAGATGTAATGTGCATGTTTATTAGGTTATTTGCATAACAATAGACTTTCGCATAAAATACTTAACCTTAGATAATTACTTGGTACTTGTTACAGGGATAGAGAACATTGGTACTGTTCAAATGAACATAATTTGGGGTTGTGTGTGTGCATACTAATTAGCTTATTTGCATAACAATGAAAATATTTGTCAAATTAAAGTTTTGGTTAAAAGTTTTTTGGTTAAAGTTTTCATAACTTATGTTATGAATGGTGTACATTCATGTAACTTGGCATAGGGGAACTATTCAAGTGAGCATGGTTAGGGGTTGTGTGCATACTAATAGGCTTATTTACATAACAATGAAAATATTTGTATCTGATATCTCTTTAATTAAAGTGGATGTGGGGATTTTGTTTGCACAAATGATCATATATGTAAAGAGCATTGTCTACACTTAATGTTGAGGTGAAATGTGCGTATTAATTAGGTTTCTTGCATAATAATAGACTTTCGTACAAAATGTTTAACATTTATTAGCGTATAACTTAAGTTATGAATGGTGTACATTCATGTAACCTGGCCTATGGGTAGAGGACATGGGTACTGTTCAAATAAGCATTATTGAGGGTTGCGTGTGCATACTAATTTACTTATTTGCATAACAATAGAAAATATTTGTATCTTAGATATCTCTTAAAATAAAGTGGGAGTGGAGATTTTGTTTTACACAAATGATCATATATGTGAAGAGCAATGTCTACACTCAATGGTGAGGTATAGTGAGCATATTAATTAGGTTATTTGCATAACAATGGACTTGGGTACAGGATATTTAAGATAATAACTTGCTATTTAGTTCAGTGGTAGAGGGCATTGGTACTGTTCATTTGAGCATAATTGGGGGATTGTGTGTGCATAATAATTAGCCTATTTGCATAGCAATGAAAATATTTGTACATGTGGTATCTCTTGAATTAAAGTGGGTGTGATGATTTTGATTAAACAAATGATCATACAGTATATGTGAAGAGCATTGTTCACACTTATTCGTGAGGTATAGTGTGCATTTGCTGCAATATGTTTGTTCGGAGATCAAAAATATATGGCTTATGGCTTAAGTTCACATTTCTAGTTTTGTTATGATATTGACATTCCTGACATGAATAGCAATCAAAATGTTTGTCTTTTTATGAACAAAGAAGCAAATAAAAGTGTCCTCGCTTCTCAAGAATGTTCAATTAGGGGTTTGGGAAATATAGACAATAAGCAGAATGTGGGGTAGAAGATGACATGATGATAAAGTAGCTAAAGGAATTAGGATGAGGTCATGTGGGACAGGGTGGAATTGTATGTTATGGCAGGGTGCGGTGGGATATTGGTCAGGATGTGTTGGCATGTTAGACATGGTGGATTGGTATGTAGAACAGGGTGGGTTGGCATGTGGAACAGGATGGGTTGGCATGTGGAACAAGGTGGGTTGGCAAGTGGAACAGGGTGGGTTGACATGTGGGACAGGGCGGAATGACATGTGGTGGGATGTCATCTGGATTTCAGTTGTGATGGCATATGGGTCTTGCAAGTGGTGGAATGACATACAGTATCTGGATTTCAGGTGTGATTGCATAGCGTATAGACGTGGGATGACATTTGGGACAGGTTGGGATGGAATGTGGGACAGTCTGGAATATGCATTATCAGCGGTGAGGGGATTTGTATCGTTTCCAATGTCTAGTTTGTCATACCTTAAGCAATATTGTTTCGCATAATTTTGCTTTAATGTTATTGTACATTTATTTATGCTGCTTGACTTTGATTGACACACATATTTTCTTAAGTTGGAAGTTGTATTACAATCCAAGATGTAGTTCTGGGAATGTTTAGGGGCTTGGGGAGGGAACAGGCTGGAAAGGGGGTTGGATGGCTTTCTTTTATTGACATTGACAAGTCAGGGCCTCTCCTTTCTTTGTTATTCAATTGATAGAACTAACAGAGGTGTTGTAGTTATAAAGACTGCTAACTTTTACATGTGTTCTGAGTTACTTTAACATTTTTGTCATAAAATATCTTGGAATATCCTAAATTATCTTGAAATATTTTGAAGCTTGTAGTGCAAATGAAAATGTAAGTGCATTTTCAAAGCTCAAGTAATTTGAAATCATCTGCCCCTGCTACCCTATTTATGTATATACTTCCCTCTATAAAAGCCCATTCTCTACACTAGCTTTGAATAGTCAAACATACTTCCGACTACTTTTTTTTATATATATGAAAGAGGACTTTGAAGAAAAAATGGTGAAGAAAGCTTTCCAAAATCTTATTCCGTTGGGGAAATTTGTTAATTTAAAGTTTGGTATTATTTAGAAACGACTGATATTAGACTTGTTGTGACTTCACAGCCTCAGATTCCTCAAAGTCTTTATGTATTCTATCATATTTTGTTATGCAATTTTGTGGCTTAAAAACCATTGTATATGTAAGGAAAGTAGTAAAACAAAATCTTGAAAGGGTAATTATAATTTAACACCTGAACAAATTTCGAGGAAAAATAGTTCAAATAGTAAAAACATTCAATCAATTTTCTTTAAAACAAACAATTGTTGATATTGTGAGGATAAGGACCCCAACCTTCGATGAAACGAAACGTTTAGTTTAATGACTGGGCTTCACAGCTGCATGCCGTGCTACAAAATCACAACAAAGAGATACAAGCACAAATGAACGAGGAAAGAGCACTAACAAACCCTCTATAGTAAACTTATAACACCAGTCATTTCTACATAGATAAAACAGAGCCTTCAACTTGAATATCTCCTTAACCGAATAAGATATTGAAGTAGTTTCTTCACCATTTTGTTTCTCTTCAATTCCTCTTTCATGTAAAATAAACTTGCTTGACTACTAAACTAATCCTTTAAAGTCCGGTCTATATATACACACAGTAAAAGTATATGGGAAGTAAGGTGCATTATGGGAACATGCATCAAATTAAATGAATTTAAATTTAAAATCTTTAAATTTAAAGATGTGAGCCCTTCGAATTACTCCCTGACTGTTTCTTTGCCTCTACCTGCCCACAACTAAAGCAAATATTGATTAAAGATCTATGGACAGGTGTCATATAACAACAACATCAACCATGAATATAGCAACAAAAAAAGTAACATATTCGGTTAAAAAAGCGACCATTTTACTGCTGCATTTTGAATCTTTAGGCCTTTATTATAATAAGTTATCTTACCCAGCTCCCCTGCCCATCTCTGCCCTCCTTGCAACATCGATCTCTCCATCAAGCATATATTCTTAACCTGCAGAACCCCAGATCTCTTCTCTCCCCACTCTCCTCAAACTCGGACCGATTCGAAAACAATTCTTCCTCAAACATCATCAACTTCCTCCGCAACAACAACTTCTTCCACCACATATAATCTCCTCCCCTTCTACGCCTAACCTTATACACCCCTTTGTTTTCACCTATTTTTTTCTCTCCCTTATTCAGTTTTTCCCCTTTATCTCCCTTACAAACCTTACCATCTCCTCACTATCCGTGCTCTTACACCATTATTTACTTATACCCTCTTGGCACATTTGACTATCGCGGTGCCGTTAAACATCAACAAACCAAACCAAGCCTTATAATAAATTATGCCAATTTATAGAAATTGAGACACAGTATCAAGTTAACCTATTGTTTTTTAATCCTCCAACAACGTTTTAAATCTCCATCATACCTTTATTCAAATTTGCCAGGAGAAAATAGTCTTGATTTTCAGTGACTGACATTTTGGAGAGAAAGCATAACTTTAAAGATATTCAGCTGTCTTAAATACATCAAAACGTTTGCATATATTTTAATCATATTTTATTTTTGCATATATCTTAATTAGCCATGTATCGGAAACTACGGGTGCTTTTGACATAATCAATAGACATTCTATTCAGCATTTAAGGATCTTTGTGGTGAATACAACATTTATCTGTTCATATACACATCTAAATCAGGTATTTGTTCTATAACACATGCTAAGATCCAACATTCTATTATTCATAGTTTTTATCATTAATATTTTTGCTGTTGAAAATCTTCATAAATTCTTTAATATGGAATGTAGAATGCAATGACGTGTCGGTCATCAGGTCATAGATGGTGGGGTGGCATGTGGATCACAGGTGAGGTGGCATGCGGATCATAGGTGGGATGGCATGTGTATCATAGGTGGTGGGGTGGCATGTGGATCATAGGTGGGATGGCATGTGGGTTATAGGTGGGGTGGCATATGGGTCATAGGTAAGATGACATTCGGTTATAGGTGGGTGGTATGTGGCTCATAGGTGGAATGGCATATGGGACGTAGCTGAGATGGCATGTGGGTATAGGCGGAATGGCATATGGGACGTAGCTGAGATGACACGTGAGTCATAGATAGGATGGTATGTGCGTCATAGCTGGGATGGCATATGGATAGAGTTCGGGGGACGGTATTGGACAAAGGGTGGGTTTGTGTATACAAAATTGGGTGAGATAAAATGTAGGACATATGGTAGAATGGCATATGGTACATATAATGTGATGGCACACATGATACATCACATTGGACACGTGATGGGAGGGAGAGTTGGGTGGCCTATATGGTTCATAAGATGGAATGGCATAAGGGCGGTACGTCATATGGGAATTGGTTGGGATAAAAGGTAAAGAGTGGGATTGATTGCGTATAATGGAATATCATATGGGACATTGCGTGAGTTGGTATATGGGACGAAGTGGGATGGTATGTGTGAGATGGTGGATATGATGGCGAACATGTAGAAAACAGGGTGGGTTCTGAGGCACAGCATTGTATGGAAAATGGATGGGATGGAATGCGAGGCACAGTATTGTATGGCATATGGGAAATGGATGAGATGGAATGCGAGGCACAGTATTGTATGGCATATGGGAAATGGATGGGATGGAATGCGAGGCAAGTATAGCACATGGGAAATAGATGAGATGGAATGCGAGGCACTGTATCGTATGGCATATGGGAAATGGATGGGATGAAATGTGATGCACAGTATTGTATGGCATATGGGAAATGGATGAGATGGAATGCGAGGCACAGTATTGTATGGCATATGGGAAATGGATGGGATGGAATGCAAGGCAAGTATTGTATGGCATATGGGAAATGGATGGGATGGAATGTGAGGCACAGTATTGTATGGCATATGGGAAATGGATGGGATGGAATGTGAGGCACAGTATTGTATGGCATATGGGAAATGGATAAAATGGAATGTGATGCACAGTATTGTATGGTATATGGGAAATGGATGAGATGGAATGCGAGGCACAGTATTGTATGGCATATGGGAAATGGATGGGATGGAATGCGAGGCACAGTATTGTATGGCATATGGGAAATGGATGAGATGGAATGCGAGGCACAGTATTGTATGGCATACAGGAAATGGATGGGATGGAATGCGAGGCACAGTATTGTATGGCATATGGGAAATGGATGAGATGCAATGCGAGGCACAGTATTGTATGGCATTTGGGGCATAAGGTGGGTTGGGTGTTACATAGATTTGAATGACGTATACGCGCATAGGAAGCGACGACATGTGTCACGTGTGATGGCTGCGTCGATGATGAATGTGAAATGGGCTGAGATGGGAAATAGGAAATAATAATAGTGGGGGTGCATGATAATGGATAGAGGGTTGGATTGTTATACGAAAAATGGTCGAGTATAACGTGGGACAGGATGGGGTGGTATAGTGGGTGTAATGGCGAACGTGTAAAAGACATAAACTTTGCTGTCATATGGGATATAATTTGGGGTGGTGTATGGGACAAGGGTGGTATGACTTATGGCGCATAGCATGGAATAGCATATGAGGCATAAGGTGAGATGGATGGCATATAGTACATAGGTTGAAATGCCATGTGAAGCATACTGGCATGTGGGACATGTATGTTGAGCATAAATGGTAGTTAAAATTTTTGGATAGAGGATGGGATTGATTAAAAGAGAAAGGGTGGATTATCATATGGAACATGAGGTGGGTTGGCATAAGAGACGTAGGGTGGCATAAAGGGGATAGTGCGAGTACGACATGGATGGCATATGGTACATAAGTTAAAATGTCACATGGAGCATGTGGGTCGTATGCTGCGATGGAAAATATTGGATCGAGGGTGGAATTGATTAAACGACATAGAGTGGTATATCATATGGGACATATATTGTGGAATGTCATATGGGACAAGAGTGAAATGTCACATTGTGGAATGTCATTTGAAACAGAGTGATATGTATATGATAATGAGTTTGGCGTACACTTATGCGACATAGCGTAGGTTGTCATATGGGACATGTATTGGGATGGGACATATAGTGAAATGGCATATGGGACATAGGAGTGTGTTGTCATATGGGACATAGGGTGGGTTAGAAGCATATGGTGGGTATGGTATGCGGGACATAGAGTAGGATGGTATGTGAGCAAAAGGGCGGGATGGAACATACTGGATAAAGGTGGGATTGCGTATAAGAAAGAGCTAGATACCATTTTGGACATTGGATATGGGATAGGGTGGCATGTGTAGTATATATATATATATAATATATATATATATAATATATATAATATATATATATATATATATATTATATATATATATATATATATATATATATATTATATATATATATATATATATATATATATTATATATATATATATATATATATATATATATATATATATATATATATATATATATATATATATATATATATATATATATATATATATATATATATATATATATATATATATATATATATATATATATATATATATATATATATATATATGTTATATATAAATATGGGATGGGACGTATGCGACATACATTGGTATGTCATATGGGACATAGTTTAAGATGGGACATATGATGAGATAGCATATGGGAAATAGAATGGGATGACATTTATGACATATGGTGGGATGGCACGTGAAACATAGGGAACAAAATGGGATGGCATGTGTGAGATGGTGGATATCGCGTACATGTATAATACAGAGGGTGGGTTGTAATATGAGTCATGGGTAGAATGGCACATGGGACATGGATGGGAGGGTATATGAGGCATAATATTGTATTGTAAATACATATATTGTAATACAATATTGTATATTGTAAAGCGGGAAATACCGGGCTGGATGTCATATGGTACATTGGTTTTAGTGACGTATGGGGCATAGGGTGCGATGACACGGGTGACGTATGGTGGCTGCATCTATGGTGTATGCGGCATGGGCTAAAATATCAAATGGGAAATAGGGTGGGATGAAAAATATTGGACATGTATGGGATTGCGTACAAATATTAAGATATAGGCAGGGGTATCATAGGACCAGGGACCTAAATAGCAAGTCCCTGATAGAACATAGGATGAATTGGCATAAGGGACAGGGTGGGCTGGAAAAGTGGGTGTGATGGCGGACATGTCTAAAACAGAACAACCATATGAACATGGGATGGCTTATGGCATAAGGTGGGATGGAGTTTCGGATATGGGACATTGCATGGGATATCATATGAGTAGGGATGCTATTTGGTATGAAGGTTGGGATGGCATAGCTTGTCTCTTATGCTCTCTCTTATGCTCACTTTATTTTAAGGTATGAAGAGGTATAATTTTTATATTTACCAAAAGATCTTGTAAAACCTTGAATTTCAAAATTTGAAATTATTAATGAATGCAAAGTTATTGTTTCAATTACTGTTCATTGTAGCCAGATTCTCCCATTCAAAATATTTGAGGGAAGGACCGAAAAAGGATCATCATACTGTACAAAAACTTTAAAATGCAATTAGGAATTCTTTAACAATCCATATCTTCTGAATGGAATATGATAACAACTTGATTTTTGTACCAAATTGGATCTGAGAGTATGCTTTTTCAAATAAAATTTTACAAAAAATCATGGGAATAGTCCGTTAGGTTGCAACTTGAGGTTGCGACTTGAGGTTGGGACTAGAGGATGCGACTTGAGGTTGCAGCTTGAGATTGCGACTTGAGGTTGCGACTTGAGGTTGCGACTTGGGGTTGCGACTTGGGGTTGCGCCTTGCCGTTGTGCCTTGGGGTTGCAACTTGGAGTTGCGACTTGGGCTTGCGACTGGGGGTTGAGACTTGAGGTTGTGACTTGGGGTTGCAACTTGAGGTTGTGACTTGAGGTCAAATGAGTCTTGCGACTTGGATTGCGACTTGAGATTGCGACTTGAGGTTGCGAATTTAAATCAAATGAATCTTGCGACTTGAGGTTGTGACTTGATTGAGGTTGTGACGTGAGCTTGTGACGTGAGGTTGCGACTTGAGGTTGCGACTTGAGGTTGCGACTTGATGTTGCGACCAGGGGTTGCGACTTGGGGTTGCGACTTGGGGTTGCGACTTGGGGTTGCGACTTGGGGTTGCGACTTGGGGTTGCGACTTGGGGCTGTGACTTGAGGTCAAATGAGTCTTGCAACTTGAGGTTGCGACTTGAGGTTGCGACTTGAGGTTGCAACTTGAGGTTGCGACTTGAGGTTGCAACTTGAGGTTGCGACTTGAGGTTGCAACTTGAGGTTGCGACTTGAGGTCGAATGAGTCTTGCTACTTCAGGTTGCGACTTGATTGAGGTTGTGACTTAAGTTCGAATGAGTCTTGCGATTTGATGTTGCGACTTGATTGAGGTTGTGACTTGAGGTTGTGACTTGAGCTTGTGACTTGAGATTGCGACTTGAGGTTGCGACTTTAAATCAAATAAATCTTGCGACTTGAGGTTGCGACTTGATTGAGGTTGTGACGTGAGCTTGTGACTTGAGGTTGCGACTTGAGGTTGCTACTTGATGTTGCGACCAGGTGTTGCGACTTGGGCTTGCGACTTGGGGCTGTGACTTGAGGTTGTGACTTCAGCTTGCGACTTAGGGTTGTGACTTGGGGTTTCGATTTAAAGTTGCGACTTGGGTTTGCGACTTGGGGTTGCGACTTGGGGTTGCAACTTGAGGTTGCGACTTGAGGTTGCAACTTGAGGTTGCGACTTGAGGTCGAATGAGTCTTGCGACTTCAGGTTGCGACTTGATTGAGGTTGTGACTTAAGTTCGAATGAGTCTTGCGACTTGATGTTGCAACTTGATTGAGGTTGTGACTTGAGGTTGTGACTTGAGCTTGTGACTTGAGATTGCGACTTGAGGTTGCGACTTTAAATCAAATAAATCTTGCGACTTGAGGTTGCGACTTGATTGAGGTTGTGACGTAAGCTTGTGACTTGAGGTTGCTACTTGATGTTGCGACCAGGTGTTGCGACTTGGGCTTGCGACTTGGGGTTGTGACTTGAGGTGGTGACTTCAGCTTGCGACTTAGGGTTGTGACTTGGGGTTTCGACTTAAAGTTCAACTTGGGGTTGCGACTTGGGGTTGCGACTTGTGGTTGCGACTTGGGGGTGCGACTTCGGGTTGCGACTTCGGGTTGCGACTTGGGGTTGCGACTTGGGGCTGGGACTTTGGGCTGGGACCGGCGGTCGGCGTGGCGGTCGGTGGTGGCGTCGGCTGTGCAGCACGCAGGGTCTGTGCGGCGCGTGCAGGGTCTGTGCAACGCGCGCAGGGTCTGCCAACGCTCGCAGGGTATGTGCGAGCGCGCGCAGGGTATGTGCGAGCGCGCGCAGGGTCTGTGCGAGCGCGCGCAGGGTCTGTGCAGCGCGCGCAGGGTCTGTGCGGCGCGCGCAGGGTCTGTGCGGCGCGCGTAGGGTCTGTGCGGCGCGCGCAGGGTCTTTACAGCGCGCGCAGGGTCTGTACGGCGCGCGCAGGGTCTGTGAAGCGCGCGTAGGGTTAGTGCAGCGCGCGTAAGGTGGGGGTTGCGCGCGTAGGGCCTGTGCGGCGCGCGCAGGTTATGTGCGGCGCGCGTAGGGTCTGTACGGCGCGCGTAGGGTCTGTACGGCGCGCGTAGGGTCTGTACGGCGCGCGTAGGGTTCGTACGGCGTGCGTAGGGTCCGTACAGCGCGCGTAGGGTTCGTACGGCGCGCGTAGGGTCCGTACGGCGCGCGTAGGGTCTGTACGGCGCGCGTAGGGTCTGTGCAGCGCGCGTAGGGTCTATGCGGCGCGCGTAAGGTGAGGATTGCCCGTGCATAGTTTGTGCAGCGCGCATAATGGTCTTTGTAGCGCGTGTATGGTGTAGAAGGATCGCACGCGAAGGGTATGGGAAATGCGCGCCTAATCGAGAAGCGCCCCCAGGGCTGAGATGGCGCACGCAGGGTCTAGCGACCGCACACATATTCTGTGCGGCGCGCGCAGGGTATGAAGAGCGCGCGTAGGGTCTAAGAAACGCGCGCGCAGGGTATGGGGAATGCGCGTGTAGGGAATTGGGAACGTGCGTGCATGGTCTATCCAAATTGATAAAGTAAGTGCACACCGAACGGTTTGTAGCAGTACAGTCCTTCACATGGGATGTATTGATACATCCATCGTTAATCGAAATATTTCACTTAAAACCATCCACATTGGTAAAGCAATCTGCTCACTAGACGGGATGTACCGGTACAGTCCTTCACATGGGATGTATTTATACATCCATTTTAAGTCGAAATATTTCATTTAAAACCATCCAAATTGATAAAGCAATCTGCTCACCTGACGGTATGTACCGGTACAGCCCTTCACATGGGATGTATTGATCAACCATTTTAAATCGAAATATTTCACTTAAAACCATCCAAATTTTTAAAGCAATCTGCTCACCAGACGGGATGTACCGGTACATCCCTTCACATGGGATGTATTGATACATCCATCGTTAATCGAAATAGTTTACTTTAAACCACGAACATGGACAAAACAATCTGTCCACCAGACGGGATGTACCGGTACATCCCTTCACACGGGATGTATTGATACATCCTTTGTAAATCGAAATATTTCACGTTAATCCATCCAAGGTCACAAAGCATATTTGCCACCAGACAGGGTGTACTGGTACATCCTTTCACATGAGATGTATTGTAAATCGACAAAGCAAATGTGCTCACTAGACGGGATGTACTGGTACATCCCTTCACATGGGATCGTGTTGAGTTATCCAAGACTCTGAACTAATAAAGATATTATACATGTCATTAACGCAGTTTTGAACAAAATCTTCTTAATTCAATAATTTTACATGAAAAAATAGTAATTCTAAATAAAATTTGAAATTTTCATGCATAAAGATGATTTACTTAGGCATCTACCAACACAATATGAATAATGTGATGGGCGGAGTCACATTAATTGATAAGAGGAGTCACATTAATTAACACCAAATAATGTTCATACAGAAATAGAGATTAATAACTGCATTAATATTTCTATTTTTGAAAATTTATACGATCAGTCTAGTGTGTATTTACTTCTTGTGGTTTAATTCCTTTAATATTTTGATTCACTCATTTATGCTGATATTAAAAAAAAAAATCCTGACAGCCTGATGAAACTAAGAAAATAAATAAGTCGAACGACAGACCACACTTTTATTATTTATTTACGATATATCTCATTCAGTTGGGAATTATTGGCAAGCGGCAGTTTGCCGGACAATGCCAGTCTTTAATAAAGCTGTTTCACCAATGTCACATGTTGAACGACGTTGGCTTTTCATGCGGACATGTTTCCAAGCCTCTTTGGAAATTTGCACTTGCATGGGTATGATCAATTCCTCGTAAATCCCATAAAGGAAAAACATCCCATGTGGGAAGCAAACCCCACATGCCCAATTTTTCCCACAACAGAAATTTTTCATATGGGAATCCAAACAAATCCCCATATGGGAAGAAAATCTCATGTGGGAAGCAAATCCCATGAAAGATTCGCATCCTTACATCAGCGATGTTTGGTTTTTTCACATGTTGGAAAATCGAACATCTCAAGGCCACCGAAAATTTACGCATCACTGCCCTCACACTCCATACATACAGTGTACAATTATATACACACTGTACATATGGAATTTATTTCGGGAATGGTTTAAGCGTGAAAAAGCGTATACACTAGTTAAGGCGCTGCGAGTAGCAATGTCGTAGACGTTGGGGCACAATATTGGCATGCATATGCCCAAAATCTAAGTTCCCACAACAGAAATTTCCCATAAGGGGAGATATCTTGAATTATTTTAAAGGTAGCCAATCTTACATTATTTGGAGATATATCTCTAATTTTTTCCCCAAACACGATAACATCCCGGAATGTTTAAAAGGCATATAAAAACAGCGGCGTTTCAGTCACTCAAGAAAGGAAGGCCTATCTTGAGATTTCTCTAGCTACTCAAAATCCGGGCCCCACATTGGAAGCTTCTGAAGAACAAAAAAATCTTTATATTTGTTTCAATTTTACACCGTTTTCGCTATTGTCGAGCATGTGTATTCGCTTTATTTTAGGGCCTACTGTTTAAACATTCTTTTCTTTTCATGGGGGTTGAATGAGACCTTTATTTTCCACGATCATCAGTTCGTCCACATACATGTCAGTTCATCATCGGCTTCCGTACGCAACACAGATGTATCGATGTATTTGTGATTAAAACTGCACACGCATCCAACGTTTGCAATAGGCCTATAAATATATAAAGTCCGAACTTAAATTTACTTTTTTGGTATAATATTATTGTTTTTGCAAAGCGAAGTCATTTCCCCCAAAATTCACAATGCTGATGTTTTGTATTTTGACCCTCATCATCGCCCGTCTCATATATTTTTTGGGCTACATACATGTCAGTACGTCGTTGGCTTCCCCTACAAATATGACATAACATAACAAGATTACGGGCGAAGAAAGGTTAGTCACCCCATAAAAAGTTTAAACTAACACCACCACACACAAAAACAAAAAAAATCAAAGATGCCCAGAGTTAGTAAAGAACTTATCAATGTTGACTTTAAAATCGTGAACAGAATTGGAGCTAGCTACCCACTCGGGAAAACCATTCCAATCAATAACAAGTCTTTGTGAAAAGCTAAAATGTCGAATATCTATTCGTGAGAACTCTTTGGTCAACTTCAAACTGTTACCATGTGTCACTTGAGGATTAGCTGAAACATGCAAGAAATAACAGGAAATCAATTTGAAAGCATCACTACCAGATAGGAATTAAAAAACCGGAATCATATCGCCACGTACTCTTCTCAACTCAAGCGTGGTCAAACCAAGAATTCGCAACCTAGATTCATAAAGAAATTCTTACTTCGGGAATAAATCTAGAGGCTCTTAATTCGCTAGACCTTCTCCAAAATAAACTTATCCTTTCTCATAAAAGGGACTTCAAGTCTGAATAGCATACCCAAGGTGAGGCCTGACTAGCATACTCAAGGTGAGGCCTGACTAACTAACAAATTAAGAACAACTTCTCTACCCAGATTTTTTTTATAATTCTAATCAAATTTGCCAGGGGCGGGATTGCGGGAAGGGGGGGGGGCACTTTCCCCCACTTTTTACCATAGATATGCATTTCTGCCTATGGGCAGGAATACGGGAGTCAAAGGGGGCACTTGCAAAATAGTGTCACACACTTTCTTGTTTTAGTTGTAAACTCAATTAACTTCAATCAGCCAATCTTTTGTATTTGAGAGGCAAGGAGTGCAAATACAGCCATTCACATTCTTTGACTTTATCCAATGACGAACCCTATTGGCATACCCAAGGGCGTAGGAAGCAGGGGACGGGGATCAATTTAGGGGAGGGCTAAAGTATATCCCCTTCCCACTTCTCATATACGAAAGCCCCGGGCCTTATAAGACTTATTTATACCCACTTTAAATAATATAACTTTATAGGTTATTATCATATGTTCTAAATTCTTCGATTATGCTGATAAAAAAGAAATGTTATTTAAATGGAGACTTTATTACTTCTTAGCACCCTCATAATCATTTTGAGCTGATCGAAGCTGTATTAAACATAAGAATGTCACTTGTTCATTCTTCTTTGAAAAAAAAATGCCCAAAGCGCCAAACATGCTCAAGAAACCATGCCAAAAACGAGGCTTCTCGGTGGGGGTAGGGGTCGAGTTCCTTGGAGAAATACAACTTTAGCCCCCTTTCAAGAAAAAAAATTGTTCCTATGCCACTGGACATACCTACACACATACAGTACGTACGCACGTTATTACGTATGCCACAAGACCCCCATTTGTGCGTATAGATAAACATGTTTGGATTTTGATATACTGGCGGCTCATTATTCATAGGAATTCAAACAACTTGGGCAAGCTAACTACTACCGATATTTTGTTATTGCATTCTTGTTTCTTATGCCAAGTTTAGAATATTTAGTCCCTGTCATATAGCTTTAACTTTTTTTAAGAACATTTTTTTTGGGGGGAGGGGAGGGGGAGGTTGTATTAATTGGGCTTTTGTTTGGGGGATTTGCACTTGGCTCTCGGAAAATTTTGTACAATAAATGTATTGACAAATCCGCCCCCACTTTTCTTAGGCAAATCCCGCCCCTGCCATTTGCCCTTGTAGCTGCTAAAGCACACTGTTTAGAAGGCTTCAGATTGCAAGTAATGACAACACCTAGATCCCTTTTTAATCAACACATCCAAGATTTGAACCATTCATGTATAGTAATCAAAAGCCAAATTGCTCTGACCAAAATGAACATCTTTGCATTTATCAACATTGAATGAGATCTGCCACGTTTGGGACCAAGAAACTTACTTATGCCAGATCGATTTGCAACAGTGAATAATCCCTAGCATCATCAGCAATCCTGTACAGCTTAGTGTCATCAGCAAATTTACAAATCCTGGAGCAAAGGGAAACATCAATATCATTAATAAAGATTAAGAAAAGAAGAGGACCCAATACAGTAATACAGCACCCTGAGGAACGCCACTTGTAACCTTCTTCCATGGAGATACTTCACCATTAACAACAACTCTTTGTGACCTGTCAATTTCCGAATAATTTTTCCAACTGGCACATCTTTCCCTCCACACCAAGCGTTCTTGTATCCTACCAAACGGAACCTTATCAAATGCTTTTTGGAAATCTAAATAGATAACATCCACATTATGACCAGAATCAACTAGTTTAGTAACATCATCAAGAAACTCTAATAAATTAGAAACACAAGACCTCTTAGGTAAGAACCCAATGCTGGGACAAATTCAACAAACCATTGACCAGTAAATGATCTAGTACAATATCCTTAACAATGGACTCCATGACCTTGCACACAACACTAGTAAAACTAACTGGCCTATAGTTACAGGACAAACTGTGGTCATCTTTTTTTAGAAATGGGGGTCACATTAGCAATTCGTCAGTCACTATAGGAACAACACCAACATCAAAGCACTTTTAAAGATAATACTCAGGGGGACAGAAAGAACATCAAAACACTCACGTAAGACGGACCATCTGGACCGGGTGCTTCATTTGAATTCAAACCCTTCAACTTCTTCGACACAACATCAACTGAAAAATCAACATCCTTAATGGATACCGGAGAGTGCACACTAAGATAATCCACAACATCATCAGCAAAGGAATTATTAGTAAAAACTATAGTCATTCAAAACCTCAGCCATATCGTTACCACTATTGATAGTAACACCATCATAACCATGAAGGAGAAGGCTTGTTTTATTTGTTGTATTTTTGCTTTGAGCGAACATAAGAATGAAACGACATAGGATTAATCTTAACCTCTTTGGTTAAACGTTTTTCAACTGTTCAAAAAGAACTTTAGTATCTCTTATCAAAACCTTTGTGAACTTTTCATGATCCTTATACCTAGCAAGCTCCGAAGAACAACCACTGTGTTTATAACAACGCCACAACTTTTTCTTTCTTTCCAAACAGCCCGCAAAACCTCCAGAGACACTAGTGAGACTCAATCTGGCCGATTATAGTTACAGGACAAACTATGGTCATCAAAATTTTCCAATGCTTTAGAAGGATCTAAGTCACAGAGCAAATTAGTCCAATTCGAATGACAATCACTAGTGCAGAAACAACATCAAAATCAAAGAAAACACTGTGATTTAAAAATAATCATTTTCGGAAATATTTTGGCTTATTTTCAGAACTTTTCTTCATTTTCGGACAATTTTCTAAACATTTTATGATTTTTTTTTCAAGTATCGGAAAATATCATTCACTTTTGGGAAAATTTCTTCAATTTGCAAGAATTTAAGAAAATAAATTTCGGGCAATATTCTTCGATTTTTGGAATATTTTCTCCTTTTTTGGGATGATTTCCTTCATTATTGGTCAGTTTTTCCCATTTTAGAAAAATTTCTTTAATTATGGGAAAATTTGCCCAAATTTTACAAAATTCAATTTTACCTCCCAACCGGGGAAGGTGAAATCCTCTTGGGGGAGGAGACTGCACATGCTGCCCCTGCTTTCTACGCCACTGCCAACCATCTCAATCAGTCCGGAAGCATGTCTATTAATAGGAACATTTATAACACACCAGAATATTGAAGTCATGCAGCCATATTGTTCAGATGTTGCGATAAAATGTCATAATTGATCATTTTTGTACTTGAAATATTAAACATCATTGTGTTGAAAAACATTTTGAATGTTCAAAATGGCCGTTTTGCGCCTAAAAGCCTAGCACTATTGTCTAGTTGATCTAATATTTCAAAAACAGCGTGATGAACATATCAAATGGTAGTGAGAAAGTTGTAGCCATGACAGTAATGAAGGTATTTTCACAAGTTTTAAGTTTCCCCCAGCAAAGATATTTTTCCCACACGTATTTTGAATTTGAAAAAATGTAACATTGCTAAAATCTTTAACGTTAGGATAGCAAAGGATCATGGGAAATATCACAAAATGGCGGCTTCCATGTAGCAAAATGTTCCCACTGATAGAAACATTAATATTTTCATTAAAAGGAACATTTATGTTCCCATTAATAGGCATGCTACCGGACTGTCAATCAACTAATTAATTGGCTTACAGTGAAATTAAGCCATGTCTGCTTGTTTCAGGCCTCTCCAAATAGGTTTAAGTGAGATTCTTTTAGACCCAAAAAGGGTTAAAATACACCCCTGGACCCCTACCGGAGCTTTGCAACTAGAAAATTCTTTAAAAAAAAATCCTGTCTGCTTTTTTAGGACTTCTCCAAATAGATTTAAGTGATATCTTTTAGACCCACAAAAGGAATAAAATGCACTTGGTTCCTGGGTTTCGCCCCATAAACCCATACCGGGGCTTTTCCACAGGGGCCTTTTCCCTAGACCCCAAGCCGGAAATCTCATGTTGAGTTCGGATAGCGCTAAGCACGCGCTATAAACTTCGAAAAACGTCACAACGTACCATATCTTGCTTTGATTAAGTTGGTTTTTGTTTTTTTAGATATTTTTTTTTTATTTTATTACCGGTTACAAAAAATAAAAACTATGATGGACAGGTAGTCACAGGCACGTAGCCAGGAAGTCGTTTAGCCCCCTCACCCCCTCCCCTATGCTGAATGTTAATTATTAGGGGCGTCTTTTCTATTTATTGTAACGGTTATGCTTCTTAGTTTGTCTGCTTTATGTACTTCAGAAATTCTGTCAATTACTGCATGTGACAATAGCTCTTATGACCAGATAATACAACAGGAATTCCCGCCCTTGTACAATACAAGCATTGGGTATTCAGACGGCAAAGGGGGTTCTCGGACAAATCCCCATTGACCATGTGTCTACAGTAAAAGAATGTGACATCGATATTTCCCCTGCATCCATGTATTATTAATCATTGCCGCAGTTCTACCAATATCAACTGCAATAGTTGAAAGATCATTTTCATCATTGCGACTGCTGAAAATATATCTCTGTCACAGGACAAGTGAAAGACGTTTCTGGATGTAAATCCATGCTGGCGAGAAAATCAACACCGACCGTGTCATCAATTGTTTTGCAAGTTCGCAAAACCGTCGTCTTCTTTTGCTTTAAACTGCTCCATCAAAGAAAATTTCTTCTCTTTTTTGTTTTGGGGTAGGCCTACCTTCAAATTGATTGACGTATACGACTGACGCGCGCAGGGTTCATATTGTGCAGTAAAATACGTTCTCTTCTTCCAGTCTTAAATGCCTATAATTCTAAAAATTAAAAAGTCCCAAAAGAAGACATCACCAGCAAATTCTGTATCATTTCCGTGGCTGAAAAAGGTTGTCTTGAAAGTGTATTAATTCTGACTCTCATTCCCCCGTTTGAGTCTCGTTTCATCGGACTGATTATCTTTTCACCTACTGATCACGAGAATCTCATTTGGTCTGGCATCTTCAGGCAGAGGTCCCCCCACCCCAAAAAAATATAAAAAATAATAATAATAATAATAATAATAATAATAATGATGATGATGATGATGATGATGATGATGATGATGATGATGATGATGATGATGATGATGATGATGATGATGATGCTGATGCTGATGCTGATGCTGATGATGATGATGATGATAATAATAATAATAATAACTAAAAAATGGGCTCAATTTGTACGAACACACACAAAAAAATCTAAAATGTATTTCTATGAAGTGGTTTTAGTGTGTATTTGACATGAATTTTAAGATATTTCCTACGACCAAAAGCACGAAAAACGCAGGGCTCCCGGGAGGATTCTCCCCCTGGTCCCCCACCAGGGCTTCGCCCCTGGAACCCAAGCAGGCCTTGGACCCCACGCCATTTGGCGCACGCAAAGCGTGCGCAGTACACATTTCTGACAACCAACAATTTACTATACAGGTTGTCTCCCACTGCTCCCCCTCCTTCCCATCCACTGCCCGCTCCCCCAATCGCCTTTCAAATTCCTGGCTACATGCCTGGGTAGTCATCGGCCTATTGCCAAGTATTTCTCTATTTTCTTCCCACAACATGTTTGAAAACACACAAAATGTCGTTGAATTAAAGGATTAGTTCAGTGGTCAAACATGAAAGGAAGTTACGTTTCAACTTTCATATCTCGGCATTCTGGAATTGAAATAATGGCCGATGACGTCACGACCTCTGACTGCGGGCACTCACTTAGTCACTACACTTTCATGACAAAACTTTGTTCGACGTTGACGGAGTCACGAATTGCCTCATTTCGAACAAACAAGACTATTTCTTATAAGTATGGGATTTCATTTCAATATTTATTTTTAACATTCTTTTAATAAAGTTCTAGGCCTATTTCAAAGTAAGATTTGATTCGAAGGTAGGCCTATCATCAGAGATAGCATTAACACTGATATAATACTAGACTAGTTCTGCGAATTTAAATACAGTTTTATAGTGATACTAACGTTAAGGATGATGCACTTTGCTTCCGGCCGGCAACGAAGTCACGCTCCATTGACACTATTATTATACATGAATATGTATCGTTCTTTAATTAAACTTAGTACAATCCTGGCGACTTCGCTGTCCTGTCCAATCGGGGATATTTCATACTAGCCTAATTGGGACAAAGTTCTTCCAACACTGCAGTGACTCTTATCCTAGTAATAGTATATTAGTAACGTTATTTGTTACATGTATGTAGGCCCCAATTTGCATCAAATGCGTTCCCAAAGTTATAAATGCAATATATACTATTAGTACATTATAACAAGGTGGGTCACCCGCCTACCGCAACTTTTGAACGTTTATGAAAAATCCTCTTTTTCACCACTCACGAATTTTAATTAGTCTAGGCCTAACGTTAACGTTACATTTTTTACTCAACTCCCATTTGCTGGAGACTTTCTTCTTCTTTAAATTATATACCTAATCTACCAAACGCAAAATGATGTAATCCGGCGGCAATTTTGTAAACAAAACCAAATTTTGGTAGGCAAAGCGCAGCACAAATTACCACATCGTACATACAACAACACATCAAGTCAACAGAAAATGTGAAAACAGTTTTTTTGACTTACAGAAAATCAGATATATCAGAGATATATGTACAGATTAGCCCTAACTTAAAATGTCAGCTAACTTTAGATATTTTATAATAATGCTGAACTTCATCTTAATATGCATTAGGCTTAGTCTTATTGAAAAAAGAAATAAACATCGTTTTCGAATTTAAAAGAACACTGAACAAAGAGAAATAGATTTTGTTCATAGTAGATTTTGACTGAATCCTCTTCAAAGACCTAGGGGCAGGCCTAGGGGCCTACAATACAGTAATTCAATTTGTGCATGGCATGAGATTCATAAACACAAACATTATAGCCTAAGACTACAAATTGGAAGATAGGGCCTATGGATTTTGCCCTCAAAGTAACACAAACTTTCAAACTATCTCTTCAGCACAGATTTTTGGCATGAAGATTGTGTTACATGTTCAATTCATGTTAGAGGCCTACAATTCAATTCAAATAACACAATGCAAATACGGTACTGCATTATTATTGGCCCTTTTGTTAACTTATTCAAGCTTAACTTAAGGTTGTTTTTTTTTGTGCATGGTACCCACTCTCGTTTTTTGCCTTCATGTATCTCTTTAACATTTTTCATGTACTTACTGTAGTATAGCTCACTGTATTCTTTTTAACTCAAAAATTTAGGATTTTCTACTGACCTTTGTAAGTTATAGAACTAAAGTTACAGTACAGGAAAAGACCATAGATATCTGACAAGCAGTGACATTTCCTGTTACTGAAATTCCCAGATTTAACTTTATCATTGACCTACCACATTTGGGATGCAATGAAATTATGTTTCAACTAAGCTTGATGATCCTTTCATATATAAGATTTGGTAATTAGCCAAGTCAATCAAAATAGGCCTACTTATGATGTACACATGATGGCAAATGGGTGTGGCAAAGGCTTTTCTTCTTAGGAATTAGACCAGTAGTTTTGCCAACCACATTGGAAACAACTTTGCCAATATTCTGCCAGGATTGAGAATGAAGGACACACTTTCTCCCTAAAAACTAAATAATAATTGATTCTATGTGATGATTTTTTTGTATGGTATTACTAAAATATAAAGAGGGATGGCATTTGGTATAAGCCTCTTAAATCTACCCTTGTGATTTTTTAAAATTTTATAGAAAAAGTGTTTGCACTAGACTTTGTAAAAGTTATTTAAGAAAATTTTGATTTTTCACATTTTATAATATTCCATGAAGATGATGCTTTACATGTACTACAGGTAAGCATACTAATGTACTGTAACTGATGTAAATAATTTTCCTGTAAGTGTTTTACATTGATGAAAATGTGGTCTTCCAGCATGCACAAAGTTCAGTGCGTGAATTCTTAGTAAAGGCGAAACAATACATGTATGCATGTGTATACATGTATGCACTGTTTATATGCATGCACTACACATTTCGCACAGCATACAAAACTGTATGTAAACATCTACACTATCAACTGAGTTGCCTAACAGATAATTTAGGCAGTAACATAAATCCCATTTGGATGATAATTTATAGTCTGAGAATATAATCTTATGATGGGATGAATAGGCCATGTCTATTTATTTAATTTCACTCTTTATACAGGAAAGCTCATCCAGCTGAAAGCTGGTTGAGATGAGGCCTTGTTTAAAATAAAATAACAAAATAAAAAATCAACTTGACATAAGAAATTGGCAAAAATGCAAATGCAGCAAAAGTAATAATTAAACCATACATTAACATTTAGGTTAAAAACTAAGGCATCTAAAGAAGATGTTCAATCCCTAAGTTTTTATGGCAGCACTATGTGAGTATAATAGCGTAATCATACATTACTTTATTTCAATTTAATCTCCTCATGAAGCTTCATGTTTAATGTACTTCTGTGGTGGAACACTAACACATAGACCTAGCTTGAAATGGACTATAAAAAAAAGCTTGGTGAATACATCAGCAGGTAATATTTGCAGTCATTCAAATGATCAATTTTGCATTGGGTGATTTTTTTAGTGACTTTAAAACCATTCTCTTCACTATCATGAATATTAAACTGTTAAAAAAGTATGCACAGTGCTTGGCATTTAAAGCTGCAATTTATAGCCATCATACATATGATCTTATATCATTCAAAATAGTGCAAAAAGGAAACTTATTTCAGTGGCCCTCAGTTGACTACTAAGTTGAGAAAAGAAACAAGAAGTCCACCCATACCAAAAATTGTATATATTTGCCAATCCCAAAGAAAAATCCCACATCAAATTCACATCTAGACAACCAGCTGTGCCACTACTATTTTGCATCCAAATTATTAACTTAATTGATGCTTTTTGTACGATATTAATAATGAATGATGGTGAGAATAACCCATTTTACATTGATTTACCGATAAGCAATTAAGCACAATATGCGTAGTCTGCATACGTACAGTTTTCCTGCACTGTGCCTAACAATTTGCCAGCGCTTGTAAAGTTCCCGGATGGTAAACAACTTTGAATTAGGTCTATAAGCCACAGTAGGCCTACCAGGGTTCTAGCTACGGGCTGTGCTGGGCTGGCCCGCTTAGGACTCGCAATTCCCACCCACCACTCGGCTCTAAGATTCATTCTTCCGCCCAGCACTCAAAAGCTCAATTCGGTTAAATAATTAAGTGTTTAAACAGATCTCGTTTTATTCTTGCTCTATTCATTTCATCCGCTGATTTACACACATAACATAGCATACATTACGCACATTAAATTCTGATCAATACAACTGAAGTGTAGGAATTTAACGCAATTTAATGTACATACTGTATTATTATAAAATCACCTATACACTAAGCTCTTTGCATAAACATACGTACATGCACACAGTTCAGGTTCATGTTTTAATCCTTGTGAATAACTGCTGGCAGCTTGCCAAGTCTGTCACTTACCATACAAATAAACTTTAATAAAGTAAAAATTACACCCCCAAAGGCCCAAGGCATGCTTATAGACCGGTCCAAATGTAAGTAACCAATTACATTTGTTATAAACCCTATATGCACTTAATATTATAACAGACTGATCGATATTCTTTTGATTTGTGGGGGATTTTATATTGATAGAATCGTAGTTCATAGGAACATGTGCCGCATGGCTTTCGTCGAACAATACAGGGACGAAAATTAAAGCGGTAAACAGTTTGGGGCAAGATGAATAACAATAGGAATTGAGAGAAGTGTTTCCGGCATATGTCTGTACTTTTTTAAAGAGGAGAGTGGGGAGGAGGGGGGGGAACTTTGACAGTTGAATATCCATTGTATTTTGAATATCCATTGTACATAAAAAATATTTTGTAAATCCTTCTAGCATTCCGCTTTAAAAAAAACAAAAACAAAAAACAACATTTTTAGTGACAATTTGTCAATAGAAGTGGACTAAATTTGAACAGTTCTTCATAAGAGGGGGATCAAGGAGGTCACCCTGGATTATCACTGGAGCTCGGCACTCAAAGTTGTCTAGCTAGAACCCTGAGGCCTAATTGTTAATTTTTTCAATGAGATATACAAACAATGAATTTTTTTACCCAGTTTACCAGTGCCAAAAAATTTCCTACAAACCAAAGAAATGTCCATGATGACATCATGAAGAACCACGTCAGTATTATTTTGATAAGAATGAAGGTAGGTATGTATTATTACCAAATTAAGATTCATCTGTTGATAAGGGGCCTGGGGAAACATTGTTTTCAAAAATGAATGAGGGATCACATGTACAAAAGATGTAAATTTTTAGTAAGCATTTGAGGATGATATTCGCTTCTTTTTTTCAAATTTGAGGGCGCTAACAGAGGAATGTGTATGAATGTAGGAAGCAAACATCTTGGACTTTTAGAAAAACAAGGCTACAAAAATCATTTCACTTTTTGTTGTTATCTGGATATTGCCAGCTTCTGGTCATTACTGGACAAAAGGAAAGAGGGATATAAATACAAGACATTATTAATATGACAGTAACCAAACAGGGTTCTGTCCTTCTTGTTATCATGACAGGCCCTTCAATCATAAGTTGGACCCACCAAAAATATAGATAAATGGGTTGTTCTTTTCTGTGCCTTGTGAGGGCCCCTTCAGTCATGTCAGGCCCACCAAAAAGATAAATATATTGAGCTTTCCTTTCTGTTTTTTGTTATTATTATTATTATTATTATTATTACTACTACTATTATTTCAACAAGAAGTTATTGAATCTTAATGATGTTTCTTATCTGTGTAAAAGAGATTGTTGGTCTGAATCTAAGTCATCATTATGATGTCATTATGATGTCATTACAACACTTTCTTTACTATTTTGTATGTATTTCTTTGAAAATTAATTTCATATTTTCTAAATGATTGTAAGAAAAAAAAATCTTTAAAAATTATTGAGAATAGTGTAAAATAAAATTTACAATAATATTTTCCAATCTGTTCTTGTTACTTTTATTTGAATTATGAAAAATTGGTGAATAATTTTCAAAGAAATACATAAAGATTAGTACAGGAAGTGCTGTTATGACATCATAATGATGACTTACATTCAGTACAAGCTTTAAGTCATCAAGACTTAGATTTGTACTGAGTCTAACAGTTGATTGGCGTCGCAAGTGTATACAAGCCCCCTCCTAAAACCATCATTCTCCTATACCTCATTTTACACTCTTATTTTCAGAAGCAAGCAACAACTTATGAGTAGATATGGAGCAGCATCATCGCGATGCCATCCGGAAGAATTTTGTCGTGCTGAGTAAAGAAATTGACACATCTCCTGTACTGGCAGGCCTTATACAAGAGAAGATCTATGAACCATATCAAATGTCAACTTTTCAGGTACAGGATTGTTGTGTGCAATACATAAAGTGTAAAGACTTAATTTAGTGGTGTGGAACGTTATATTTCTATGAATGATGTCATTCATGCAGTCTGGGAGAAACCCCCACGTTGAAGGTATTTTGGAATACCTAAAAATGTTGCTCTTTAATAATGATGCAATGCTCAATTAACCATCTTTAAGTAAGAATTTTTTGTATCAAGACGTGCTGGTTCCTGTCAGATTGCTTAGGGCAGTGTTTTACAAATCACAGAATCATGGGTTCAAATCCAGCTAAGCAAATGGTTCACAATCATATATTTAAAATTAACACTATTTACTGTACCGTAACACAATAGCCCATTGGTACTGACCAAATAACATGTAGGTCCACAATAGATTTTGAAAAAGTCCACAATGAAAATAATCATTATCCTTCACTTTATTTTATTTTTTAAGGGATTGACCCGTAGCATTCTTATTGACTTAATGTTACAGAGACTGACGTTAATTAGAGAATGACGTTAATTACAAAATGCATGGAAGCTTCTATAGCTCGAGCACGAATAATAATAAGATAATTACATTGACATGGGAACCTAAGAAAGTGCTCACAAATCCTATTTCTTATTTAATGAACTGTGCAAATCCAAATTTTTATCTGATTTGTGTACAAGTGACTAATAACATTTTTATTTCTTATTGAAATATTTTCTGAATAACAAATATTTTATACAGTAATAAGTCTTCACTTGAATAGAGTGCAAACATAATAGACTTCTGATAAATTCCATATTTATTGACATTGAATTTTTATTCTGATTTGGTAGATAGATCAACTCTTATCTGGTTCATAAGGGAAACAAAAAGTTGAGCATGTTTTTTGGGGAGTTTCAGATTTAAGTTATGAGGGGTTGGAGAAGGAGCTGTGCTGCAATAGAGTAAGTGAAGGTCATAGTGAAGGTTGGAATGATTAGTTGGTTAAGAGTGTGTTTGGTAAATGAGAGGATGGCAAATGGTGGGTTGGGGTAGAAGGTGAAACTGGGATGGAAGGTTAGTGGAGAATGTTGGGGAATGGAGGATGGTAGGTGAATGGAGGATGGTAGGTGAATGGAGGATGGTAGGTGACTGGAGGATAGTAGGTGAATGGAGGATGGTAGAATAATGGAGGATAGCAGGTGAATGGGTTTGGCAGATGAAGGGGTTTGGGAGGTGAAGGGGTTAGGCAGGTGAAGGGGTTTGGCAAGTGAAAGGGGTTTGGCAGGTGAACGGGGTTTGGCAGGTGAAAGGGGTTTGGCTGGTGAAAGGGGTTTGGCAGGTGAAAGGGGTTTGGCAGGTGAAGGGGTTAGGCAGGTGAAATGGGTTTGGCAGGTGAAAGGGGTTTGGCGGTGAAAGGGGTTAGGCAGGTGAAGGGGTTAGGCAGGTGAAAGGGGTTTGGCAGGTGAAAGGGGTTTGGCAGGTGAAAGGGGTTTGGAAGGTGAAAGGAGCTTGGCAGTTGAAGGGGTTAGGCAGGTGAAGGGGTTCTGCAGGTGAAGGGGTTCGGCAGGTGAAGGGGTTCGGCAGGTGAAGGGTTATGGCAGGTGAAAGGGTTGGCTGGTGAAGGTGGTTGGCAGGTGAAGGGGTTTGGAAGGTGAAGGGGTTTGGCGGGTGAAGGGGTTTGGCAGGTGAGAGGGGAGGGTTGGCAGGTGAAAGGGGTTGGCAGGTGAAAGGGGTTGGCAGGTGAAGGGGTTGGCAGGTGAAGGGGTTGGCAAGTGAAGGGGTTGGCAGGTGAAGGGGTTCGGCAGGTGAAGGGGTTGGCAGGTGAAGGGGGTCGGCAGGTGAAGCGGGATGAGGTAAAGGGAGCTGGCAGGTGAAGGGGCAGGCAGGTGAATGGGGCTGGCAGGTGAAGGAGAAGGCAGGTGAAAGGGGTTTGCAGGTGAAGAAGGTTGGCAGGTGAAGGGGTTGGCAGGTGAAGGTGGCTGGAAGGTGCAGGAGGTTGGCAAGTGAAGGAGGGACAGGCAGGTGAATGGGGCATGTTTGGTTGATAGTTCTAAGTGATGGGATGGACAAATTGTCGGGTGGAAGGTGACATAATGATTGGTAGATTGGGATGCAGGTGGAATGGCATGGGGGACAGAATGTGATGAATTAAATATGGGACAGGGTGAGATGGCATGTGGGACAAGTGGACATGTGGGACAGGTTGAGTGGAACAGAGCGCCAAGGAATGTGGTATAGGATGTCATGGCATCTAGGACAGGGAGGGATAGTATGTGGGATAGGGTGGCATATCATGTGAAACAAGGTGGTGTCATGGCATTTATGACAGGCTGGGGTGGTATGTGGGATGAGGTGGGATGGCATGTGGACAGGGTTGGATGACATGGAATAGTGTGGCATGGCATTAGAGATAGGATGGCATGTAAAGGAAGGCATCTGGATTTCAGGTGGGATGGTATGTAGGACAGGCTGGCATGTCATGTGAAACAAGGTGGTGTCATGGCATTGATGACAGGCTGGAATAGCATGTGGGATGGCATGGGGACAGGGTAGGAGGACATGGGATAGGGTGGCATGGCATCGGGCATAGGATGGCATGTAAAGAAAGGCATCTGGATTTCAGGTGGGATGGTATGTGGGACAGGGTGGGATAGCATGAACTGGCCTGTGGGACAGGGTGGGATGGCACTTGGTACAACGAGAGATGGCATGTGGGACAGGGTGGAATGGCACGTGGTGTGGCACATGGTAAAGGTAGGGATGGCATGTGGGACACCTGGAGTGGCAAGTCATATGGTTAAATATCATCTTGATTGCAGGTGTGATGACATATTAGTCATCATGCAGGCCTCCCAGACCGGCATAAAAATAATACAATTCTGATCAAAATTGACAAAGAGCATAAAATAGCATAAAAAGGAAACAAAATCATAACAAATCTTCAATTTTTGTGGCAAAATTGACATCATGAATGCAAAAACGGTCATATACATGCCCTGAAGAGACATGTAAGTATATTATTGTTATACTCTACATGGTTACATTCATTGTTTAGTTTATAATATTCCAGACATCCATTTTCTCTATTAAAACTAAGGCTATCCTTCTCACTATTAAATTCATGAATTAGTCTTTTTATGACTACTTTGCCATTTTCTTTGATTCTAAATCTGACTTCTCTGCCATTCAAGGCCAAAAGTGGGACAAGCCAATAATCTTAAGTACAGTATTTACTTAACATGTTAATAAGAAGAAAACAAATTTCCTGCTGGATATCAGTGGCATAACTAGGCTGGTGCCCAGGTGGTCCAGTGACAAGTACCATGAAAGACACCTATCTACTGAAGCGACGTGTAGTGATATAAAAGGCAAAGACAGTAACCAAACAGGGCCTGGAACTCTTTTGGGCCCATTTTTATTTTCAGAATGGGCCCTTCCTTTCTGTTACTCTTGCTATCATGACGAGCCCTTCTATCATAAGTCGGGCCCACCAAAAAGATAGATAAATGGATTGTTCCTTCTGTCCTGTGCCATTACAATGGAGCCCCTTCAATCATATGTTGGGCCCTTGAAAAAATATAAATATATTGGGCCTACCTTTCTTTCTCTTGTTATAATGATGGGACCTTCAATCATAAGCCCACTGAAAACTATAAGAGAGATGGGCTTGAAAATAGAAGAAGAAAAAAATACAACAGAGATAGATGGGGCCCATCCTGGGGTCCATCATGATTGCAATGAACATTAAAAGATAAGATTGAATAGCAATTAAAATGTTTGTCTTTTATAAATAAAAAGTCAAACATTTGAGCTCTTTGCCTCAAAAGAATTTGAAATTAAGTGCCTTGGGTATGAAAAGAATAAACAAAAAATTGAATGTTGTGTAGGAAACGACATGATGATTGGTAGATGGAGGAATAAGGATAAGGGTGGAATTTCATGTGGGGCATGGTGGAATTGTATGTAGGACAGGGTGGGGTGGCATGTTGGACAGGGATGACTTGGCATGTTGGAAAAGAATATACAGTATATATTGATATGTATGTATGTATGTATGTATGTATGTATGTATGTATGTATGTATGTATGTGTGTATGTATGTATGTATGTATGTATATATGTGTGTATGTATGTATGTGTGTATGTATGTATGTATGTATATATATATATAATATATATATATATATAGATAGATAATTCATATATATATATTTATATATATGCATGTATGTATGTATGTATATATATATATATATATATATATATATATATATTTATATATATATATATATATATATATATATGTATGTATATATATAAATATATATATATATATATGTGAACTATCTATCTATCCATCTATCCATCTATCTATCTATCTATCTATCTATCTATCTATCTATCTATCTATTTTTCTATCTATATCTATAAATATTTTGATAGTATCGATTTTCAGGTAATGTATTGATATTATACAGTATAAGGATCAATATAACCCATAATCCAACCCTAACATTGAGCTTTTCTTTTCCTAAAATATCTGTGACAATTCCAAGATATATTAAAGCCTGCAGTAAAATTTTGTCTAATTCTAAAGCAAATGAAAATGTAAGTGCATCCTTACAAGCTCACGTAAAATCAACAGCTATTAGTCCCATTACTGCATATACAGTGTATCCCTCAATACACCCATGCTAGCTTGTAATATTTGAATAAGCTGTCCTCCGACAATTCTACAGTGTTATCAATAACAGTGGATATAAGATTAGGTTAAACTTAGCACATTACTGTATGAACATTCAATAGCGCTTTACAAACTTACATACAATAAATAAAAGAAAATACAGTAAAGAAAATATATAAACATTAAAAACAAAGATAGAAAGTTAATTAAACGACTCAACGAATAAATCAATTTTCAATGCCTTCTTAAATTTAGAGATGTTTTCAGCATGTCGAATATTAATGGGGGGGAATTATTTGGTTTTGGGCCGGCGATACTAAAAGAACGATCTGCAAATAATTTACGAATAGTGAAAGGGACCTTAAGGAGTAAGCCTGCAGAGGACCTGGTGGAATAAGTGGGGGTTTCAAATCAAGTAGTACAGATAAGTATGACGGTGCACGATTATGAAAGCACCTGTATATACTGTATGTAAGATGATATTCTTGTTTAGTATGTAAACTATTTCTTCACCAATTCTTCTTAATCACAGGGAAAAGGGGGAACATTTCAACAGAATCAAGCGCTGTTGGCAAATTTAGAAACCCGAGGCCCAAGAGCTTTCGACGCATTTTGTAGATCTCTGATTGGAGCAGGCCAGGAACATCTAGCGCATAAGCTGAAAGGATCAAGCAATTCAGTTCAACCTGCACAGTTTCAGTACAACTCCCAACCTCAACCAGATGCTGTCCCATCCAATCAGTCATTAATATCTCACCCATCAGGTACAAAACGTTTTTTGATGAAACAAAACTTTTCTGAGAGTTCTTGAAGAAATCCAGCACTCTGCCTTGATTTATTTTTGTGTTTATGTATAATTTATCTTTGAGGCATAACTCCAGAGGTGTAAAGATAGCGTACCACAGCACTAATGATCCCAGAATTTTATTCAGGTCTACAGATAGTAAAAGAGGAGGAAAAACTGAAATGTAATGGGGGAAAAGGAAGGGAAAGAGGTGAAAAGAAAGAATGGAAAGGAAAGAGAATGTAAACTGTGACAACATCCATGTAACCATAAAGACAACGTCCACATTACCTACCTTAGAATAGGTCTTACTCACCCCACCCACGCCCACCTCACCCATCATGCCCACCTCCTCACCGGCTCCCCCACCCCTCTGCAATAATTGTGATTGCCCTTTCACATTCCACCATGTCCTCCTTGCCTATCCCTTGTACAACTCCCCCAGAGCTTCCTTCACCCCTCACAACTCCATTGCTGAGCTCTTCCAGAAAAATTTCCCAGATAAAATTAATCTCCTTCCTTCATCATGCCTCCCCCTACAACCATATTTGGTTCTCCTCTCCTATCCCCTACCCTCTTTATATCTGACTTTACTTTCTATTTTTTTACACCTTTACACTGCCTCTTTTGATCCCAGCTTCCTGGCTATCAGCCCCCGAACTTCTCTCAGTTTCTTCCTAATATCGTTTTTACTACCTCTGAAATGAGCTAACCTCTTGGGCACAATTTGACCTTTGCTGTCGTGGAGACACTAAGGCCTCACCAAACAAACAAATTATGTACCCAGATGTCCACTTCTTCCACCTCCTTATTGGCTCCTCCCAACCCCTCTGCAACAATTGCCACTGCACCCTCACAATCCATCACGTTCTCCTTGCTTGTCCACTGTACAACCTTCCCAGAGCTTCCCTCGCTCCCCACAACTCAATTGCTGAGTTCTTCCAGAAAAATCCTCTGGATAAAATTATCTCCTTCCTTCATCATGCTTCCCTCTACAACCATATTTAATTATCCTCTTCCACCCCCTCTTTACTTTGTTTTTGTTTCACCCATGCACCTCTCTGGATCACAGCTTTCTGACTTTTTGTTCTTGAATTTCTCTCATTCTCCCCATTTCCTTCCCTTCCTACCTCTTGAATAATTTGACCTCTCAGGCACAATTTGACCCTCGTTGTCGTGGTGCCGTTAAGCCCTCATCAAACAAACATCCATACGGAATGTGATGTGGGAGATTCAGCATGTTTTTTTTTCGTAGTGCTGTCATGACATATCGATTATCGCGATATTGCAATATCTCATTTTCCACAACATGAAATATGCCTCTTACGACATATCGCGATACCAAAACCTAATACTCAACTAAGAAATTTGTGTGCAGCTAAGCTCTAGAGCTATTTCGTACGCTGCAAGTCTAACATTACAGTACTAAATGTAAAAGTCAAGTTTTGGCCATTAAAAACGTGCAAAATAATTTTGAGACATAAAAAGAAGTATTTAAAAATCGTGGGTTGTCACCACACACTGGCAGGCACCAATGTAAGTTGGCAAAAAGAACGAAAAGTTGGTCCAGAATGTGCCTCTCAGGCTCTAACTTCGATGATTCATGGTCACGTTGGCTGAATTACACAAACACGTACGTGATGCGTGATGAATGTAATAGTCATGCGATCATGTTGTTTGCTAGATCCGCAAATCATTTTTTCCTGCGTTTATCATATCATGGAGTAAATTATAACTCCATGATCATCGCTAGTGATATTAACAATTTGTGTCATGAGTCAGTTTTCTTGAAAAGTATTGCGATACACGATATATCACGATATTTTTCTCCACGATAATCGATACGTAATTGAACCATGTTGTGACAGCACTAGTTTTTTGAGAGGGGACCGGGGGGGGGGGTGCTGGTAGCAGGGCATTGACACTTTCTTTAGCAAGTAACAGCAAACTTGCACAAGCCTTTTTAGCTTTCAATATGGCTGTAAATTTTTCTTTCATAAGTGAAGGGAGGAAATCTGGACTTTATGAAAAGTGAGTGAGGGAGGTGGGATTGTGGACTTTATAAAAAGTGAGTGAGGGGGTGGGATTGTGGACTTTATGAAAAGTGAGTGAGGGGGTGAGAGGTGGGATTGGACTTTATGAAAAGTGAGTGAGGGGGTGGGATTGTGGAATTTATGAAAAGTGAGTGAGGGGGTGGGATTGTGGACTTTATGAAAAGTGAGTGAGGGGGTGGGATTCTGGACTTTATGAAAAGTGAGTGAGGGGGTGTGATTGTGGACCTTAAGAAAAGTGAGTGAGGGGGGTGGGATTGTAGACTTTATGAAAAGTGAGTGAGGGAGGTGGGATTGTAGACTTTATGAAAAGTGAATGAGAGAGGTGGGATTGTAGACTTTATAAAAAGTGAATGAGGGAGGTGGGATTCTGGACTTTATGAAAAGTGAGTGAGGGGGTGTGATTGTGGACCTTAAGAAAAGTGAGCAAGGGGGTGGGATTGTGGACTTTATGAAAAGTGAGTGAGGGAGGTGGGATTGTGGACTTTATGAAAAGTGAGTGAGGGAGGTGGGATTGTGGACTTTATGAAAAGTGAGTGAGGGGGTGGGATTGTGGACTTTATGAAAAGTGAGTGAGGGAGGTGGGATTGTGGACTTTATGAAAAGTGAGTGAGGGGGTGGGATTGTAGACTTTATGAAAAGTGAGTGAGGGGGGTGGGATTGTAGACTTTATGAAAAGTGAGTGGGGATGGAGATTCTGGACTTTTGAAAAGTGAGTGAGGGGGTGGGATTGTAGACTTTATGAAAAGTGAATGGAGGTGGGATTCTGGACTTTATAAAAGTGAATGAGGGAAATTCTGGACTTTATGAAAAGTGAGTGAGGGGGTGTGATTGTGGACCTTAAGAAAAGTGAGCAAGGGGGTGGGATTGTGGACTTTATGAAAAGTGGTGAGGGAATTGTGGACTTTATGAAAAGTGAGTGAGGGAGGTGGAAATCTGGACTTTATGAAAAGTGAGTGAGGGGGTGGATTCTGGACTTTATGAAAAGTGAGTGAGGGAGGTGGGATTCTGGACTTTATGAAAAGTGAGTGAGGGGGTGGGATTGTAGACTTTATGAAAAGTGAGTGAGGGGGTGGGATTGTAGACTTTATGAAAAGTGAGTGAGGGATGTGAGATTGTGGACTTTATGAAAAGTGAGTGAGGGGGTGGGATTGTAGACTTTATGAAAAGTGAGTGAGGGGGTGGGATTGTGGAGAAAAGTGAGTGAGGGAGGTGGGATTGTGGACTTTATGAAAAAGTGAGGGGGTGGGATTGTAGACTTTATGAAAAGTGAGTGAGGGGTGGGATTGTAGACTTTATAAAAAGTGAATGAGGGAGGTGGATTCTGGACTTTATGAAAAGTGAGTGAGGGGGTGGGATTGTGGACTTTATAAGAAAAGTGAGTGAGGGGGTGGGATTGTAGACTTTATGAAAAGTGAGTGAGGGAGGTGGGATTGTGGACTTTATGAAAAGTGAGTGAGGGAGGTGGGATTGTAGACTTTATGAAAAGTGAGTGAGGGGGGGTGGGATTGTGGACTTTATGAAAAATGTGGGTAAGAGGTAATCTGTTTCCGGCACCACTATATGTAATAATGATTGATTCAATCTTCAAGATAACATAGATGGATTAAGACTTTGCTTAAACTCAAGATACTTTGGTAATTCATGAAAGGTATATATGGACACTGCCATTTTTGGTATCTGGTCCCTCTTCCCCATGCCCACACCAATCTTTTGTTCCATTCAATATTTTTCAAATGTATTTAAAGACGAAATAAGCAGTTTGCTGGTCACTCGTTGTATAGGTTTAATTAAATTCCCCATGTGGTTGAACATCAGGTTAACATCCCTTTCCCCGTGAAAAAAACCTTCGAACAGAAACCTCTTAAAGTACTCAACCCTTTCCAGTCCCATCTCCTCTCCTTTGTGTAACTTACCTTACCGCTTCCCTCTCCTGGGTATGGAGATTGAGGCTTCTCCTGGGTATGGAGATAGAGGCTTCTCCTGGGTATGGAGATTGAGGCTTCTCCTGGGTATAGAGATTGAGGCTTCTCCTGGGTATGGATATTGAGGCTTCTCCTGGGTATGGAGATGGAGGCTTCTCCTGGTATGGAGATTGAGGCTTATCCTGGGTATGGAGATTGAGGCTTCTACTGGCTATGGAGATTGAGGCTTGTCCTGGGTATGGAGATTGAGGCTTCTCCTGGGTATGAAGATTGAGGCTTCTTGTGGGTATGGAGATTGAGGCTTTTCCTGGATATGGAGTTTGAGGCTTTTCCTGGGTCTGGAGATTGAGGCTTCTCCTGGGTATGGAGATTGAGGTTTCTCCTGGGTATGTAGATTGAGGCTTCTCCTGGGTATGGAGATTGAGGTTTCTCCTGGGTATGGAGATTGAGGCTTCTCCTGGGTATGGAGATTGAGGCTTCTCCTGGGTATGGAGATTGAGGCTTCTCTAAGCAAACTCTTCCATCCCATTCTGTCTCTTACTACTACTGCAGCCTCTCTCAAACTGTTCCATCCAAAACCATTTTTCTCTTCCTCTGCTACTCTTCTCCATGTAGTCTTAGATATTCACTTCTTTCTCTACCTTCTGGTATCCAGATGATGGCTATTCTGGTATAATTTTCTTAATCTTTTCTTAATACGAAAGAAAAGTGAAGGTTATGAACATTTTTGTCACATCATCATCATTTCATTCTGCACCATTTCTCCCTTTTCAGACGATTTAAAAGTTTGGCCAAGTCCGAACTCGCCTGCAAATTTGGAACAGTACAATATTTCACCAGTTCTTCCTATGGTTCTGGAACATGCGGATGATGATGAGGTATGTAACCTATTAGTAATGCTGTCATGATACGATGATTATCGCTATATTGCTTTTTTCATGATATAAATACCCTGATCAACATATCATAAAATAACATTATCATTTGTAAACTACATATTAAAACAAAAACATTTGAAGCAAGATGCAGTGATTGATAAATCAACAAAAAATCTACCTGCTTGGATAAATGAATTTTGGCCTGCCCTGAAAATAAATAAGCTTGCCCGTGGATTTATTTAATTATTCATTTTTTGTACACATGTAATGCAAATTTTGTTGAAAACATAAGTTGTCCATCCGTGCAGGTTAGATAAATATATACTGGTTGCCTGGATAAGATATTTGGTTGTCCCAGATATTTGGACATATCATTTGTCAAACCCTGCAAGAATGTCAGAAATTTTCAAATGACTAAGACTTTTACAGAAAATTGCAGCAAATCTGATTATTGTATGCTTCCTTTCCTTCGATATTTAAGTTGTTTGGGAAAACTTGAAATTTACATACTGGAAACAGTCTATTTGAGAGCAGTGATCCTAAATGAAAGTGGTCCTAACTTAGATATTGGGATATGTTGATATATCACGATATTTTTGTCAATACTTGATTCATCCAAATTATGACAGTCTTAGTTATTAGTTCGTCAAAGTCGAGGTACAGTTTGATGATTAAAGGTATATGTTGTGGCAGAGTGTTTATATAAGCATTTGATACACTGGGCAAAGGCATAATATCTAGAGTGGCATGACATTAGTCCTTTGAATAGTATATAAAATGTGTATAGAAACACTGTGCCAAAACATTATTCTTTCTATAAACTTTTTGTGTTATTTTGTTTAAAATGCATAAAAAACAATTGAAAAGAAAGAAAAATGAAAAAAGTTCACAAATATATATATGTTATATATATATATATATATATATATATATATATATATATATATATATATATATATTATATGTATTGTATGTATGTATGTATGTATGTATGTATGTGTGTATATATATATATATATGTATTGTATGTATGGTATGTATGTATATATGTACTGTATGTATATATATATATGTACTGTATATATATATATATATATATATATATATATATATATATATATATATATATATATATATATATATATATATATATATATATATATATATATATATATATATATATATATATTTTAAAAAAAATGTTTAAATTGTATTATTATTATTTTTTTTTTTTAAATTCACCTGTTGTAAAAATGGTATAAACCAAGGTCCAGGATGATTTAATGCACTGGTCATGGCAATGCAAATATTCAAAAGAAATTTTGTAAATTACTCAGAATGAAGCTTCAAGGTGTTTTAAAAAAATTATAATTCTCTTCTATAATGCAAATACTGCAAATAATACATTCAAGTGTGCTTTTCAACAAAAAACGAAAAGATTGTTATAAAGGAGATTAAACAATTTTGACCGAAAAAATTCCATAATATGCAGATTTCTTAGGAGTGGCTTGGTATGTAGTGGTTTTACATATGTGAAAGAACGTTAAATTCATGAGTAACAATGCCCTTTTCAATCTCAAAAAAGCTTGTGCAGTTTTTCAGTTAAGGTCAACAATGTTTCAAGATATTTTGATTAAGGCAAACTTTATGATGTCATTAGGTGAACACAGCTCAATATTATCAGGTTACTTACAAAGCGTCAATACTATCAAACATATTCAAATGCACTGTACATAAAATAAAGGTAATATGAAAGAATTGAAACTGTTAAATATGAATACATAAATAACCTAAAATACCTGTATATGATAAAGATAATAAATTTAAATTAAAAGGCTATAAAGTAAACATTCATCTACCATCCTCCATTCACCTACCATCCTCCATTTACCTACCATCCTCCATTCACCTACCATCCTCCATTCACCTACCATCCTCCATTCACCTACCATTCTCCATTCACCTACCATCCTCCATTCATCTACCATTCTCCATTCACCTACCATCCCTGTTTCACCTACCACCCCAACCCACCTTTGCCATCTCATCTACCAAATATGCTCTTAAGCAACTAATCATTCCAACCTTCAATATAGCCTTCACAATAGCCTTCACTTACTCCATTGCACCACAGCTCCGCCTCCCCATTCATAACTTAAATTTGACACTCCCAATAAAAACATGCTCATTTTTTTTCTCTCTTATAAATCTATCAGAATGAAAATTCGTTGTCAAATAATTTGGAGTTTATCAAAAGTCTATTATGTTTCCAATCTATTTAAGCGAAGACTTGTTTTTTCCTATTCATTCCAAAGACACTTCAGTAAAGATTCCATTCAGTTGTGAGCTCTATTATTCATTTTTTTCTTCATCCCAGAACAAACATTGTACTTGCTATTCAAGTCTGGAATGCAATGGTTCCAACTTTTTTTTTTCTTTCATATAAATTTTTTTCAAAAAAATAAATGGAATTCCTTTCCGAGGTCTAAAATCTATTGTTCCCCAATAGCTAAACAATGCATGAGGTCGGACGGACAATGGATGTTGACGAACCGATTGACATATAAATGGACGAATGTTAAAGATGCTATATCCCCTCTTCACCAACTTTGTTGGCATGGGAGTTAATGGATTAATCATTTGCAGATTTTTTAGAAGTGCAGAGGTCTGCGCTATAATGTGAACCTTCTAGGTACTTCATGCATATTCATCATAATTTTTTCGGTACTTCATGCATATTCATTATGATTATTTTTTCCTTGTCATGAGGTGTACCCAATGAGGTCCAAGCCAAGAGGTATCGCTACAATCATCAACAACAAAAACTTTCGATCAATGAAGACGAGATCCGGAACGGATGTCGATGCCAGAATCTTCGCCATCTGTTTGAAGAACTTGGGTTCAATGTTAATGTGAAACACGATATGACTGCTGAGGTGAGTTTTTGGTTCCGATGCGATAGCATCAGGAACCTATGTGGTCATAATGACCTGTGTGTGTGGGTGGGTGGGTTTATGTATATGTGTGTGTGTGACGGCCAGCTCGTAAACGCGATATCTTAAGAATGATACATTGGATTCATGTCATATGTGGTCCGTAGATGTGCCCTATTATTTTTGATGGTGATGTCATGCATATTAATGAGTAGGCGGGGCTTAATGTAAATATCTTGAAATCTTCATATTTTAACAACCACTTGTCTGTTTTGTTTCATATGTGGTATAATTATGATGTTAGCTAATGTGAACATATTCATGATGTAAAAAGTTGAAATTCATTAATTTACATAGTGGGCGAGGCTTAATATGATTTTGCTGAAAAGAGCTTGTAAACACGGCATCTCAAGAACAGTAAACTGGATTCATGTCATATTTAGTACACAGATATCCCATGGTCTGTAGATGTGCCCTATTGGTTTTGGTGGTGATGCCATGCATACTAATGAGAAGGCAAGGCTTAATGTAAAAATCTTTAAATGTTCATATTTCAATAACCACATGTCTGTTTTGTTTCATATTTAGATTAATTGGGATGTTAGCTGGTGTGTACAGTACATGTTCATGATGTCAAAATGTTAAATTTCTTTAATATGCATAGTGGGTGGGGCTTAATATGATTTTGCTTAAAAGAACTGGATTCACGTCATGCGTGGTACACAAATAGCTCATGGTCTGCAGATGTATTTTTTGGGGGGTTGTTTCGTGCATATTAATAAGTGGGCAGGGTTTAAAGTGAAAATTTTGAATAAGTGATAAATGAGCAACTGTATGTCCGCTTTGCGTTATATTGGGCATGATAATATTGTTGGTTATTGTGTATATGCTTATGTTATCAACAGATGTTGTAAATATGTATTGTAAGCATGGCTTAATGTGAAAGTGCTAAATGATGTAAACACTATACTCTATCTCATGAACGGTATATCAGATTTATTCCATACAGTATGTCGTGCACAGATGGGTCATGGTCTGTACATATGTTCTAATGTTGTGGTAGGGATGTCATGAATATTAATGAGTAGGCGGGGCTTTCTAAAAAATTCTTGAAATAGGATAAATGAGGAACTGTTTTTGCATCATTCTTGCTATGATAATGTTTTTAATTAGTGTGCAAATTGTCAACATTTTTATTGATCTGCATGGTGGGTGTGGCTTATGAATAGAGATCTTGGAACAAATATTTCATGATATGCAATGACATTACAGTTAATACAAATTTTGCAAATCAATCAGCTTATGAAATAATATAGCACTGGAACCACAAAACATTTTGGTGCTGGTTGCTGGAATCTGATAGCCCTCAGACCAGTGATGGCACTATGGAGGGGAATTTTCCCCCACGAGATTTTTCTTCCCCTGTTCCAATATGTCTCTCCTCCCACCCCTATTCCAATATGTCTCAAATTTGAATTACTTTTTCCATGGGGAATGGTAGGGGAATAAGGCATGGTAGGATCATGGGGCATTTTAGTGGCATAAGGCATGGTAGGGGTATGCCCAGGGCATGTTAGAGGAATGCCCACGGCATGGTAGGTAGAGGAATACCCAGTGCATGGCAAGGGAATGCCCACGGCCTGGTAGGAGAATGGCTATGGCGTGGTAGGAGAATGCCCAGGAGAATGCCCAGGGCGTGGCATGGGAATGCCCAGGGTGTGTTGGAATACCCAAGGCTTGGTAGGAGAATCCCAGGGCGTGGTAGGGGAATGCCCAGGGCGTGGTAGGGGAATGCCATGGTGTGGTAGGGAAATGCCCAGGGCATGGTAGGGGAATGCCCAGGGCATGGTAGGAGAATGCCCATGGCATGGTAGGGGAATGCCCACAGCATGGTAGGGGAATGCCCACAGCATGGTAGGGGAATGCCCACGGCATGGTAGGTAGAGGAATACCCACTGCATGGTAAAAGAATGCCCAGGGCATGGTTGGAATCCATGCATCAAGCTACAGTATATGCCTCTATGTAATAGAATTCAAGCACCAAGCTATATGCCTCTACGTGTTGGAATCCTTACAACAAACTATATGCCTCTATGTGTTGGAATACATGCACCAAGCTATATGCCTCTATGTGTTGGATCCATGCACCAAGCTATATGCCTTTACGTATTGGAATCCATGCACCAAGCTATATGCCTCTACATGTGGGGAAACAACCAACTAAAGGGTATATATAATGGTACAGTAGTAAGCACAGGGCATGGTACAAATTGCATAAACTGTTTGTGTTTTAGTTGTCGTTTTTTTCTGCCTGCACCTAACTATTTATGGATTGTTATTTATTGCTGTCAGGGGCTTAGGAAGGGTCAGCATCAGGAACGTAGGAAGGGTCGGCATCAGGGGCGTAGGAAGGGTCACCCTATGGTCAAGAATCATAACATTTCCCAGTTGCAAGAGGGAAAAAATACCTTGGTAAATGAAAATTGTATTGTGGTACAGCTGTACAAATTGTTAGGCTAATTAGGAATTAGAGCCAATTTTCGGAAAATAGCCGAAAACATTTTCCTTTTCCTTTCTTTATGGGCAGATTTTTTGATTTTCCAGATATTTTCTTTAATAATTGTGAAATTTAATTAGAGTTTGCTCATTTTTTGGCCAATTCTCTGGCAGTTTTGGTCAATTTTTGGAAAATTTGGCCAATTTTTCGAAAATTTGGAAAATTTGGCCAAAATCTTTAAGTTGGGGAATGCAGCATAATTTACCCAAATTTCAAATAATTTTACCAAATTTCCTTTCGTGTTTTTGAATATGATTTTAATAATTTCTCAGTTTTGGCCCTGATGTGTGTGCATCTTTACCTTACAATTGAATTTGTAAGAGTTGCAACATGCAAAATTCAGCTCAGGTTAGGCCTAGTTTTTAAGCCCCTAAAACTGCAGAGCTTGGAAAAGACCCTACCAGGAATTTGCCCTGGACATCACCGGGACCCTTAAGTGTCCCCTGACCCCACGCGGATATAAGATTACCCCCTCCCCCCCCCCCCTTCAACTTTAAAATTGTTCTGGCACCAGTAAGCTTCTCAAAATTGTGCAATAACACTGTCATACTAAAGTTGATGGCGCAGTTCCAGAAAATTCCAGGATGATCTCATACTGAAGCAATCTTCTAGAATTGGAACATTACAAAATTACATTACTTCTAAAAATATGCCTATTTCTATTAATAGAACTTGCTAGGAGTGTATAGAAGTAGCTGTTTTTAATAAAGTTGTTGAGGTTTCATAAATTTACATTCATCTGTGCTCTTATGACGAAAATTGATTAATGGACCGTTAACTGCCTTCTTTGTGGATTATCATTACATCAATCATAGTCATACACATCTTGACTTGTCCTCGAGGATCAAATTATAAGAGATCTCTCTGCCATAAACTGTCTGAATCCAATATGAATATATATATATCCTCTGAAGTGAATCTATATATATCCTAGGAAGTGAATCTATATATGAATCTATATATATCCTACGAAGTGAATCTTTATATATATATATCCTCTGAAGTGAATCTATATATATCCTATGAAGTGAATCTGAATCTATATATATCCTACGAGTGAACAAAGTGAATCTATATATATCCTAGTGAATCTATATATATCCTCTGAAGTGAAGTGAATCTATATATATCCTACGAAGTGAATCTATATATATCCTACGAAGTGAATCTATATATATCCTACGAAGTGAATCTATATATATCCTACGAAGTGAATCTATACAGCTCTTATTAACTCTATCAAGGACTTACTAAATCATACAGACTTAAAGCTTTTAAGAGAAATCATCGCATCAAGATTGTTTCAGGATTATTCGCAGAACTGGTTTTTGGATCATGCTATGTTGGAATGAAATATAGGATTATAACTTGGATCTTGCTACATTGGAATGAAATATAGGATTATAACTTGGATCTTGCTATATTGAATGAATTATAAGATTATAAGAAGGTCAACTGTCGCCCAAAGAGGTCAAGAAGACTGGTCAGGCTATTTAATTTTAATTTGAAGAAAGAAAGCTTGTGGATCTTGCTATATTGGAATGAAATATAGATTTATAAGAAGGTCAACCGTCGCCCAAAAGGTCAAGAAGACTGGTCAGGCTATTTAATTTAAATTGAAGAAAGAAAGTTTGAAGTTTTAAATTTAAATTTCAAAGCCACTGATCTTGTTTTGATCTTTTTGCCATTCTTCTGTTTCTATTGGTCCGTAATAGTTTAGCAGTGTTCCTATTGGTCCTAATAGTTTGGCAATGTTCCTATTGGTCCGTAATAGTTTAGCAGTCTAACTGGAAATTTTGTATTCTTTCATTTTTATGGCAGGCGATGACAAAACACATGAAGGCTCTCAGCAAAATGAATCACAGCGCTTACGATTGCTTCGTGCTGGCGATTCTGAGTCACGGCATAGAAGGAGCAATATACGGCACGGATGAAAGGAAGATCAGGATGAAGACATAACAGCATATTTTGATGGCAACAACTCTCCTTCGTTAAAGAAGAAACCAAAGTTGTTCTTTCTTCAAGCTTGTCGAGGAGGTATGTCACTGGTTGGAGTCCAGTGTGAGTTACTTGGTGCTGGCCTATTATCACTCAAAAAGGGGGAAGGGAGAAAGTTGCCCCCTCTGAAGAATTCTAATGAAATATTTTTGGAAAGGATTATGATTGTCTGTGGTGTCCGTATCAGACTGAATTATAGTCAACTTGGGACCAATGACTTTCAATTTGTTTCAAAAATTTGCATTAAAGGTTATCACTTGTAATAAAATTTATTATTTGATACTTACTCAGGGTGTTTATTGTTATGAATATATGAATACATATGAATACTTATGAATACATATATTTTTAACTTTTGTCTTATTTATAGATATATTTTTATATATATTTATACTGAATTTTAAATAAACTAAGAAACTATTCAAAGAGGGGGAGGCAGCTTGCACCCTCTGGCAAATTCTTGTAAAGACTACGATGTCCTTGGTGTCCATAGATAGTCCAGTACCATGGTAGAGTGCACAACTGAGATGCTGGAGTCCCTGGGTTCAAGCCTCAAACATCCATATTTTGTCATCCTCTCCCATCCTCCTGTACCTCCTTTTACCCCCCCTTTTTTTTTTTTTTGCACCCCTGCACTTCCTCTCTCGATCCCAGCTTCCTGGCTATTAGTCCCTGTACTTCTCTCAGACTCCTCCTATTTTCTTTTTTTCTACCTCTGGAATGATCTAACCTCTCGGGCACAATTTGACCCTCGTTGTCGTAGCGCCCTTAAGCCCTCATCAAACAAACAAACAAGCATCGGTCAGGACTAACTTTTTCCACGGCTCTGCCGACAAGATACGCCAAACATCAAAGCAGAAGTATTTCCTCTGCATCTCGTACTCCTCAGCTGTTAAGAGAAGTGACAATGGTTAAATGGCGCACACCGTCCCTCTGAGGGGACGTAATGCTGTCAGTCCCGATGGCAGGACAGTCACCATCTGCCTGGTTCTGAACACTATTCCAAAAGAGAAGCGTGAAAACACAGTGTTTATTCACTTCCTGTCCTGGCCCAGTCGAATCAAAGCTGATTAGCATTGATTCGTTGGCAGCCGGAGATTTTGACTGGAGATGATAGTCCTAATGAAATGGCGCGATATTAAAGTCTATTGTATGTATGTATATCAGACTGAATTATTGTCAATTTGCGACTAACAATCTGAAATTTTGTTTGGAAAGTGTGTGCAATTTTAGATCAGAAACCTTCAAATTTTGGACCCAAAATTTTACTCATGTTCAACAAATCTGGGTGCCGACTGAAAGAAATGTTCTTGTTATCTAGCTTCTCATAGTAATTCAGGAACTAATCATAATGTCATTCCCTTATATCATGAGACGGCATGAAATGTCAATATCCATTTGTAATAATGTACATATGTGAAATTTATATGAAATTAATACAATAGAATATGTCCCAAAGTTGCTATTGTGTGGACTTAGCGATGTTTTATAAAGACAACAAATTTGTTGAACTTAAAACTGTTCAAAACTTGAATACAAGGGCCACAGTTTAAAAAAACAAAGAATTTTTTTTTTAATATTTTTTAGAGGGAAGGAATCATTTGAGTCCCAAAATGAGCATTTTGTACTGTAGAATATGTGAGATTGATGTACAAACTGAACTGTATGTCATATTTGAAGCTGTTTTTCTACCAATCTTGTGGTATTTATCACAAGGTCTGGAAATACCTCTTGAGCGTTGTCTGTAAGATACCTTCAAACATAAAGTAGAGGAACAGCTTAAAGATCCTAAAACATCTTTCAGTATTACAAGGTATGGCAATGCCAAAAGCTTTTTTCTATGAAATACCTTTGATCTATTTTTCATATTTCTTCATATTTTGGTGTCATGACTTGTCCTTTTCCTTAAAAATTTGTTCCAATAAATTATGACCACAAACTTACTGTAGCAAACAATGAGACCACTTATCTTACTTAAAATAACTGCTCAATCAAGATACAATGGGGCCATTGATAAGGAAATTTGATTCTAATTACTTGTGGTTTTCAGAATAAAGAAAATAAAGAGAAAAAGTCTGCTTATTTATCAGGTCAGGTCTGACTGTTTGAAATTTTAAGGAGCAGAACAACTAATGTGATTTCTTGGTTTCTTTTAACAGAGATGTTTGACCACGGTATAGAAGACACAGATGCAGCTTCCGCAGGGCCAGTTAAAGATGAGATGTCGGAAGGCCAAGGGCCATTAAGAAGCAGCGATGTGAATGTCAAGCTTTCTGAACAAGAATCGGAAGAACTTGTGCAGAAAATGTTTCAGATGGAGCTCGAGCAACCGGATGCATTTGGGGCTGCACACAAAAAGATACCAAACTTAATGGATGTGTTGCTTGCCTATGCAACCGTTCCAGGTATGCACCTCCTTTGTCGATTCCAGCTTTCTGGCTTTTAGTTCCCGTGTTTCTCTCAATCTCCCCTGTTTTTTTCTTTCCTACCTCTGGAATTATCTAACCTCTCAGGCACTATTTGACTCTTGTTGTTGTGGTGCTGTTAAGCCCTCATCAAAGAAACAAAGGAATATGTAATGGTACTCTGTTCCAGGTAAAAGAATATTTAAAGGTCCATTGTTTTAGGTAAGAGAATTTTTAAAGGATTAATTCAGTGGTCATGTCCATTTTATATGAAAAAGGACTTTAAAAGAAACAGAATAGTGAAGAAAGCATTGCAAAATCTTATTTCGTTAAGGAGATATTCAAGTTTAAAGCTTGGTATCATTTTTGTAAAAACGACTGAAATCGGACTAATTGTGATGTTACAGCCTCAGATTCCTCAAAGTTGTTATGTATTTTAAAGAAAGTGTATTCAATTTTTCACAATTTGAATTATTTTTCCTAAAATTTTCTTCAGGTGGTATATTATAAATACCCTTACTAGATTCAGTTTTACTACTTTTTGACATATCCCATTGTTTTTAAGCCACAAAATCGCAGGACAAAATATAATAGAATACATTGAAACTTTGAGGAATCTGAGGCTATGACATCACAACTAGTCTGATTTCCGTCATTTCTACACAAATGATACCAAATATTAAACTTAAATATCTCCTTAATGGAATAAGATTTTTAAATGCTTTCTTCACCATTTTGTTTCTGTTGAAGTCCTCTTTCACATAAGATGGACATGCTTGACCTCTGAACTAATCCTTTAAAGGTCACTTGATGACATCTAATTTTACACTGCTAGGTCACTTTTCAACACATCTTTGAAATGCAGTAACTCCTATATGAAACAAGATATGAACATAATTTTTATACCAAATTGGTTTTTTAATAGTCCTCTATCATATATCTGTAAAATAAAAATTCATGGATAATTCCTTTAATTGTCCCTAGCACATAAATGATAAATTCATATGAAAATTTTTGGAATATTTCTTTAAGAAAATATTTGATATCTCTTATTCTGTCAAGGTTTTGTTTCTTGGAGAAACTCGGAAAGAGGCAGCTGGTTTGTTCAAGCTCTTTGTGAAGTGTTTCTTCAAGACGCTCAACAGGAAGATTTACTCTCCATGCTGACAAAAGTATGTGTTTGTTTGTTTGTTTGTTTGTTTGTCTCTGTGCTCTAACAGTCATACCATCTGCTTGACATGCTCGAGGTCCATTTGATTACAGTATTTGACATATTAAGTGCCCCTGCTATAATAAGCGCCCACAGAAAAAAAATTGACTGGTAACACAGTTTATTAATTTGGAGACTTAAAATAAGTTACATAGTTACATTATTTACTTATTTTTTATCCCCTCACCAACAAAGTTGATGCTGAGGGGATATAGCATCTTTACCATTCATCCGTCCGCTCGTCCATCCATCCGTTTGTCCGTCCGTCACATCTATTGTCCATCCAGCTGCATGCATTGTTTAGCTACTAGGGAACAAAAGCTGTCTAGGAAGGGAATTCAAACTATTTTTCTGAAAAGAAATTGATATAAAGGAGAACAAATGCATCCCAGACTTGTATAGCAGCAATTAAAGGATTTGTTCTGGGATGAAAAAGATGAATAATAGATCTAAGGACTCAATGGAATTTATAATGAAGTGTCTTGCGAATGAATAGCAAAAAAAACAATGTTTTCGCTTGAATAGATAGGACACATACTATAATAGACTTATGATAAACTGCAATTTAATCTGTACTGAATTTTCATTCTGATTTGGTAGAAAGATCAGCTCTATCTGGTTTATAAGAGGAAAAAGTTAAGCATGTTTCTATAGGAAGTGTCAGATTGTCAGGTGGGCTTAAGCGCAATGGAGGGAGTGTAGGTTAAAGTAAAGTGTCTTGCGAATGAATAGCAAAAAAACTGTATTTTCGCTTGAATAGATTGGACATATACTGTAATAGTTAATCTGCAAATTAATCTGTACTGAATTTTCATTCTGATTTTGGCTTTATCTGGGTGGAAAAAAAGTTAAGCATGGAAGGTCAGATTAAAGGGCTGGGGGTGGGAGCGGGGGGCTGTAGCGCAATGGAGAGAGTGGAGGTTATAATGGAGGTTGGAATGATGAGTTGGTTAAGAGTATATTTAATAGATGAGTTTATATTTGGTAGATGAGTGGATTGCAAAAGTTGGGTTGGGGTCAGTAGGTGAATGGATGATGGTACTGTAGGTGAATGAATGATGGTAGTTGAATGGATGATGTAGGTAAATGAGGGGGCAGGGCAGGTGAATGGAGCTTGTTGGGGAATAGAGGATGGCAGGTGAATGGAGGATTGTAGATGATCAGGATGGCAGGTGAATGGGGATGGTAGGTGAATGGGGCATGTTGAGTTTGATAGAAGTGATGTTGGGTGGAAGATGGGAATGATTGGTAGATGTAGGAAGATGAAAGAATGTTGGGTGGAAGATGGTGGTTGGAGAATGATTGTCATCTTGATTGCAGGTGTGATGGCATACAGGTCATGTTGCATTTGGAATGGTATGGGAATTTCATGTATGATTTTCTGTATTGGGAGGGGATGTAAGACAAGGTGACAAGGCATATGGTGGGATGATATGATTGCAGGTGTGAACAGAGGCTGGTAAAAAAGCATGTTATCAGCATGGTATGATATGTGGTGAGGGGATGGCAGGTGTGACAGAGGCTGGAAAAAAGCATGTTATTGGCAATGTCTGGATTGTTTTTGTGGTGATTATTCTGGCAGTCTTGAGGCAATTATAGAACCAGCTCACACAATGTACTTTAAATATCACGCTGTACGTGGCCCCGGAGCATGGGCTCTGATAAGAAGAAACTTTGGCCGCTTTTTCCAAAGGTCGGGTAGGGGAGAAGGTGTAATGCGGAAAACAAATCTCTGTGTTTGATGTCAGCGTATATATTGTTCTGCATATCTGTGAAAAATTGCTGATTGAATCGCCATTGGACTCAACCTGGGACCTCCAGCATGCCATTTGTATGCTCAGCCGACTGAGCTACCTGCCTCCCTATAAGCTTGATAGGAAGATAACTTTTGGATAAAACTTGCTGGGCCCAGCAAATGTGGAGTAGATTGTTTTGATTTGATAGTACCTGAAGGATGTGACTTTGGCAATACATTTCAAAAAAGATTAATTTTCTGGGCGTTGGTTATGTTAATTGTCCATTTTGTACAATTGATGTTGCAATGGAGGAGGGATGAGGGGGGTACTGGTGATTTGGAGTTCAATGAAGTTGTGGGGATGATGAGCAGTGCATAAGGGCAGGTTGACGGAATGGGAAAGGGTAGCTTAGGACTGGTGTTGAGCGGGAAAGTAAACTGTAGGATTATTGCAACCTTAGTTTCATTAAATTTGATTCATTTATATGTACTAAGTAATCCAAAATTGTATTGGTCAGCTGACCATGGTTATTTCATAGCTCCACATGGCTTACAGTTCTGAAAATAAAAGTAGTTTGGGCAAATCCTTAGTGATGGCAGGTTTGGAAAATTTCATTGTAATTTCGTTGTAAGTTCATTGTTTCATTTTAAAGTTTGTAGGCCTATGTAAACATAGCTATCTGCTATTTCTTTTATTTATCACTGTGCATCCATTCATTAATATTCAAAATGTTTTAATTAAGTACAAATTGCCTGAACTTTTTAATTTTGAAGTTTATTTTGGTCCTTTACAAGACGATCTATCAGAACAGGAAGCAGAAGGTGTGTTACATCTAGGACCCGAGTCACTGCCCAATACAAACTTTGATACTGTGCCTAATAGTGACAACGTTAGGCCTTCCACTTTCAGTTCTGCTTGATTTGCATCATTATTAGATGTTGAGCTTGATGCCACTTTTCCGTATAATTTTTAAAACTCAGTACATTTTTGGGAAAACTTGCCTCTTGTTCCCCCTTACTTTTTGAATAAGAGGCCATGTCCCCCCTCCCCCCACACACACACTTTCAAGATGAGAATTACAGCCCTGCTGCCAAGACATATCCAATGCACAGAAACGCCACTGCTCCGACCTTCTGTTGGCCTGCAGCATCAACACAACGAATCCAAGCGACCCAAAATGGTAGTACACAAAATGAAAGGCTTAGGCCCAACATTACAGCAAGACACAACACCAGCCTATTGTAGGTTATCCCATATTTTGAAAGCAAAAAATGTCACAAACCACATTTTTCAAAACTGCACTTTCAATGGCTCTGTGAACTTGCTGTTTAAAGCTGATCAGTAGTGGCATGATGTTCTTGTTAGATTTGAATGTTTCAATTTTACATTCTGTGACAGTTTCAATGTTTAACTTTAACTTAAATTCGGAATCGTACTCCACATGTGGTGCATACGGCATGGCCTATATAGGCGTACATTAGAAATGGCTCTGCTTGAAACCAGGAACTTCTCAACCTGCCCTCGAATGGGGCAGGACTGGTCAAAGAAAAAGTGATATATTTCTTTGTCTCCCAAACCACAAAATTGTATACACTTTCACCTCTCTAAGACTCCTTCATGATAACAACTACTCCCACTGGTGTTACATGGTATTTTTAGTGACACACATCTGAATATAATGGCAATCCTTTGTAATATAAGTAGTAACCGTAATCAATGCTGGTATTGTTTGTCTTTGTTGCTGGGGAAAGGTGAAATGAACTATGAGCATAGACCTATTTATACCTCATTGTTATGATGCAAAGTTAATCTTGTGGAATGATGTGGTTAATTTGTTGCTTCAAAATTGCAGGCCAAATTTTTAAGCAGTGCCTTTACTAATGTAGGCCTACTAACTGCAAGTGAACATACTGTACTGCTGCATGCTGTGGCATACGCCTGCATTGTTTACATTTAATCAAATTTTGAATGGAAAAAAAATCACTTTCAGTATTTTATTAACTATAATCCTTCATACATTAACATAGCTGTTGCATTTTAATTTATGAATATATTTTGTGTAAAACTGATAATTATCAAAACGACTGTTTTATTCTAAGTGAATTTTAAAAGAAAGTATTTTGTTACTCACATGGTTGATTGTTGAAGTTTATCACCCTTGTTTATTACTTGTGCAATGCAAATGAATCTAAGTGGCATTTGTTGATGAAAGTAATCCTGTAATATTTGTTCAAAAAAGAAAATAATTTAGTTAATAAAACCTGCAATTAACATACTTGGTAGGCTGATTATTTATAATAAAGATATATAAATGAACAGGGTTAATCCACAATTCATCGTATGTTGCCACAGATTAACCATAGAAGCTAGGTCACCGATATTGGTAGATGCACTCGACTTTGCCTTGTGCATCCTACAATTGGTGCCCTAGCTTCTATGCTTAATATGTGGCAACGCACAATGAATTGTGAGTTAACCCTTAATGGTGGGTGGCGTGTAATGGTGATTTGGGGAACAATGGTAATGGTGGGTGGTGCGTGATGGTGATTTAAGGGAAGAGTGATAATGGTGGGTGGCGTGTAATGGTGATTTGGGGTACAATGATAGTGGTGGGTTGTGCGTAATGGTGATTTATGGTACAATGATATTGGTGGGTGGTGCGTAATGGTGATTTATGGTACAATGATATTGGTGGGTGGTGCGTAATGGTGATTTATGGTACAATGATATTGGTGGGTGGTGCATAATGGTAATTTATGGTACAATGATATTGGTGAGGATGGCAGGTGGCGCGTAATGGTGATTTATGGTACAATAATATTGGTGAGGATGGCGGGTGGCGCGTAATGGTGATTTATGGTACAATGATATTGGTGAGGATGGTGGGTGGTGTGTGATAGTGATTTAGGGGTATAATCAGTGGTGTAGCCAGCATTAAAAAAGTGAGGGGGTCTGAGAAGGTCCTAGATAACTACCAAGACAGTGTTCAAATATAATCCACATCTGAGGGAAATTTTGTTTTTTAAAAACAAAAAAAGATATTATAAAAAAAAAAGATTATCCAAATTTTTGAAAATTTCCTTGAAGGAAGGGGGGGGGGGAGACCCTCAATTCCCATGGCGGAGGAGGGGAACCAATTAGGTCTTGTATTATGACAATTATTGTTTAATATTGTTGTAAAAAAGGGGGGGAAATGAAATGGAGAAATTGGGAGTTACAAGAAAAACATCCAACTATTTAGTACAATTTTAATACCCTTTGCAATTTTCTTTTTTAATCCAAAATGTACAAAATTTGCATATGAAAATATGGTTACTTACTGTGACAATCATAAAATATAGTCGTTACAACCTTGATCACATGCCCAATGGTGGGTAAAAAGTGGTGGTTTAAATGGCATAAAGAGGTGCTGTGGCTCAGTGGTTAAGGAGTCATGCTCGTATCGAGAGGTACCGGATTCGATCCCGTCGTAAGCGCTGCATTGTGTCCCTGAGCAAGACACTTTAACACTACTTGCTTCAGTCCACTCAGCTGTAAAATGAGTACCAGCACTGCTGGGGAGTTAATCTGCGATGGACTGGCGGAGTCAGGGGGGAGTCATATACTCTCATCTACTTGCACCATGGAAACGGGGATAAGCACCGGCCTAATGGCTTGAATTGATTTAACTTTTAATTGGTATAATTTCTTTTCCCTCAACAGGTAAATCGACGGGTAGCTATTGCGTTTGAATCATCATCTGGCCGCAATAAACAGATGCCTGCTCCGGTTACTATGCTCACAAAAAAGCTGTTTTTCTTCCCAGGCTACTATCGTTGAACAACTGGTCACAGGCATTACCAATTTAAAGAAGAAGAAGTATAGACTATATCTGATAGTCTCTATTATCCCTATTTACAGAGCTGGGTATTTTTTTTTTTAAAGATAATCTTCTTTACTTGGTAGGTGTCAGTTTTATACTCGTAGCTTCTTAGCAACCACTAAATACCCAAGGTGTTAAATTTGTTGTCATGGAAATATGCTTAAATGACATTTGAAATAATCTCTTGCGCTCGCTTCTTAGATACTATTTCAATTGTGGTTTTTTTAAATGAGACAATTGTGCTTTGAATATTTGATAAAGAATGTTTTTATTTTCTTTACCCTTTTGTTTTTATGAGATTTTCAGTGATTGGAACATGTAACGGGCTCGTTTGTACTGACATAGCTGCTTAATTAGTGAAATCTATTTTGTTGGATGGATGTTACCTAGAGCCAATCATTGCTTGACTGAAAAAACAAAACAAATGAAATAAATAAAATTAATACAATTTCTAGAAATAAAGCATAATACATCTCCATGTTCTTCTGGACTAATTATTACTCAAGAAAATATTTAAAATTGTGGTGTCGTTATCTGCATTGTTCTTCTTAGGTAAATCCATTGTGTCAATGTCACAACAGTCAGAAGGATAGCAACTAGCTCTGGGCAAACGTTAAGGTGTATGGAGGTGTAGAGGCAATGTTAGGGAAATTGCTTTAAAATGTATCAAAAATCATGGATGTAGCAACAAATTTCATCAAAATTGGTTAAAAATGAACCATTTGTATTTTTTATTTTTTTATTTTGTAATCAATATGTAAATTTTTATGCTAATTTGTGATGTACAGGGAGACCTTTGTATTTTCTGGAAATGTCTTTCTTGTATGATATATGACAGATATAAACAAATATGTGAAGGAAATTATGGAGTGTTACAGATGTTACAAGTTTTTATAAATTAGAAATGACTGTTTTGGAAAGACTACTCTGCAGGTGTTGACATAACACACTCACATCTGTACAACATGCATCATATAGATCAATTTATTGACTGAAAATAGTTTTTCACAGTTTCTTTGATAGTAAATTAGTATGAAAATTCACTACACATTAATCCATCAACTATAAGGGTGTTTCAGCTGATATCATGAGGTCACATGACTTTGTTTACATTGCCATTTTGTGGGACAAAATCACTGCCGTCTGCTGTACACTTAATTAGACTCACATACGTTTGCAAGTTGTTATTTAAGATTATTTTTGTAAGATAATTATGCCGGAATCTTGCTGTGCTGTTGGTTGCACTAATAGATGTGTGCAGGGGAATAAAAAGACTTTTTCTCTATTTCCATCTGATCTTGATCGACTTTCGAAGTGGGTTTCTTCTGTATGACACAAGGGCTTCAACCTATGGTTCACACAAAGATTTGCAGCAAGCACTTTATATCAGGTATGTAGGCTTTGTCTGAGTATAACGATCAATCAGCTGGCGTTAACATTAAAGTTACTCTTTATATGCCTGGTGAAAATATAAAACAAGGAAAATTATGAAATAAAATCGGAAGCGAATAAAAAATTGCAAGTAGTAAAATTTGCTGAACTGGTGCTGGTAGGTTAGCATTTAGTATGTTTGTTGTACATGTGATGTGACTGGGCTGTGTGAAGATGCATGAAATGCAACACCGCCGCTACCCTGCAAAATGGAGTCCAGTTGAATTAGAGTCACGTGATAAAATCCTTCTATAAACCACAAAATCTCACAAAGATTTGAGTGAAAGAAAGACTTAATGAAAGTGAGTGTGTGATGTCATGTCTAGTCTGAAACAGGAACAAACTGCCACATAGAAATCTACGGTTCACGTGGAGTGATGGGCGCCTTCGACTGCCCTTATCACTCAAAAAATGATAAGCGTCATGATGCTTAATTGTTCATTTAAAGCCTACATTTTGAATTGTAGGATATTAACTGAGCCATAATATTGTGTGTGTGTTGGGTGGGGTATCTTGTTTATCAGCTAATTAACCTTTATCTGCCAGCACCGTTTTGAACACATGCTTGGGAGGCAGAGTCAAAGATGGGGCACCCAAAACGTCAAAATATTGCCGCGTGGTAGAGTAAGGGTTAAGCAAAGGCTGATTATTGAGGGGTCCTCTGTCTTCTGAGCAGCATTGTCGGGCTTGTTCTGCTTCAGTGGGCCGCCCACCGGGACCATGCTGCATATATTTATGAGTAGGCACACTTGTCACGGGTTGTTTAACCCTTACTCTACCAGCACTTTTTTTTTAAATGCTTTGGGAGGCAGAGTCAAAGATGGGGCACCCAAAACGGCAATAACATCACTGTGTGGGAGAGTATGGCTTAAGAGAGACATGCTCAAAGAAAATATTTGTGATAGTTTCAACAGTTTTGCCTTAAAGACATGTATTTATAACTTGATGTGCAAGGGCAGCGGAATGGGTGAGGCAGGCCCACCAATAATTAGGTTGATCATAGTTTTTTTCTCCTTTTTTATTAAATCATTGTTTTTTTCTCACACACTCACTCACCACCCCATTCTCCTCAAATGGAGATTGAGGCCTTCAGCACAGAGATCCATCTCTTCCTGTCTTGTGCCACTTCAATGACTTGGTTCCAGTTCCCCCATTCGAGCGTCTCTATATCCTTCTCTACCAGTCGTCTCCCAATGTTTTTGGCCTGCCTCTTTTTCTTTGCCAATCTGGTATCCAGGACAAAGCTACCCTTCAATTATTGGTGGCATCACTACGCAAAATATGTCCGACTTTAATCCATCTTCTCTCATGAATTGTTATGCTTGTCAGTAACATCTTTGTCTTTATATAAGTCATTATGTGAAATTTCTTTTGGCCATCAGCATTTTACGAGTCATATTGAACGAGATTTTGAATGTTCACAAAATAAATATCGAATTTAGATTGGCAAATGTCTCAAGAATTTGAACATTTAGTAGAGTCAGTGAAAATTACTTTAAAGGAATATTCCCGTGTTTTTAAAGGAATATTCCTATGCTTTTAAAGGAATATTCCCATGTATTTAAAGGAATATTCCCATGTTTTTAAAGGAAAATTCCCATGTTTTTTAAGGAATATTCCATGTTTTTAAAGGAATATTCCCATGGTTTTAAAGGAATATTCCCATGGTTTTAAAGGAATATTCCCATGTTTTTAAAGGAATATTTCCATGTTTTTTAAGAAATATTCCATGTTTTAAAAAAATATTCCCATGTTTTTAAAGGAATATTCCCATGTTTTTACGTGACCTTTCATAAGAAAGAGAACAATTTTACAAACAATTTAGCACTAAAATCATATTGATATGTTATTCATACCAGGAGATAATCAAATTTTAAGGGTTACAAATTTTAAAAATGCCAATAACCAAATAGGAAAAGGCTCAGTATGACATCACAGCAACACATTCTCCCACAAAGTTGATGTATTTCATTAAAATCTATCATCTTTTTTATTAGTAAAACCTGCTAGAAAAATAAATTGATGAAAGTTAGGTATTTATATACATTGCCAAATATACCCTACTTCAATAACTTTTGGAAAATTGTTTCTAATCATACAGAAACAACCAATTAACGTTCAAAGAAATACATAAACATTTGCAATGGAATTGCCTTTATGATATCATCAAACACGAATTCTTCATACTGTACAAAAACTTTACAATGCAATTGGGAAATCTTTAAAAAATCCCATCTCCTGAATGGAATATGATATCAACCCGATTTTTGTACCAAATTGGCTCTAAAAGTATGCTCTTGCAAATTTAATTTTACAAAAAACCATAAGAATATGACAAAAAACAATGGGATTATTACAAAAAACCATGGGATTATTCCAAAAAACCACGCGAATATTACGAAAAACTACGGGAATATTCCTTTAAGCTTTACAGGGTCTATGTACAAATTGGTTTCCACTTCATTTCTTCCAATACATTTCAGAGTTGCATTAAGTCACAATTATAATAAAGTATCATTTTGAAAAATTATTTTGAATCATTTCAGCAAATGTCAGAAGTCAATGTTAAGACCGTTACACACTGAACGCGATGCAGTGAGCGATTTTTTAAACAAAATTGAATAAAACAAAGGAAAAGAAACATTTTGACCTCTTGTTTTCAGAGAAGGATCGTCATCGCATGGCTATTTAAATGATTGATTGAAAGGGCCTTTCTACGCCCATTAAAGCAAAATTCGCGTTGCAACAGAAAATCGCACCCCACACTAAAGCGAATTTCTCCAGTTTGAACAAAAAAGTATTTCAAGCTAATTTTCCAGTATCATCAGAAAGCCTTAATTGTAAACTTCATCGTGTGTAAGCAAAAAGTCAAAGCATCTTATAATATTTGTTTCCTGAAGGATTTTCTAAAAAATCGCTCGTCACGGGTGTGTCACGGCCTTCAGTCTTTGACAGTTGTCAGTCTGTATGACAATATGTTATATGGAGCTATGCAAACCTCATTTCAGAAACTTCTTTTTCATTCAGCTTTGATGTATTTTTAAAAATTAAAAGGAATTTTGATCATTGTTTTCAATCCTTAGTTAAATTGATTAAACTTATTTCATATGTTTACTGAATATGACGTTTAAACCTGGATCAGTATGGTTAGCCATGCGAGTCATAACGTCCCCTAATGTTACGCCGAAGAAAAAGCAATTTAACGATTCTTACGGCGTAACAATTCCATTTCATACATCTAAAATGGATCGCTGATTGGTTGTTTCATTTAGACGTAATAATTTTACTCATAAAAGCTAATTTTGAAACGTTTTTTCCTTACGTCGTAACAATTCCATTGCATACGTCTAAAAGGGATCACTGATTGGCGTCTCCTTTAGACGTAGGAATAGAAAATTAGTTTTCAGGCGTAAAATTATGTCTATTCTTACGCCTAAAGGAAACAGCCAATTAGCGACCCGTTTTAGGCGTATTAAATGGAATTGTTACATGGTAAGAACTGATTGTTACGACGTAAGAACTGATTGTTACGATGTAAGAACTGATTGTTATGACTTAAGAATTGATTTTTTTTTTAGGCGTAATATTAGGAGACGTTATGACCTGCATGGCCAACAATAGACCAGTCCACTTTTCTCTTTCATAAAATTCATGCAAGTGTACTTTATATTGTGACGCTTTTTAGCACTGGGCAGTTATATATTATGTGTCATTACCGAATATTAAAAGTAAACTGTAATGTTATATTTGTTCTAATACTTGAGCGTTGTGTCATTTTAATCGGACCTTCCTTATGATTTTTGGAAAATGACACCAGAAAGTACTTATTTGATATAAGAAATTAAGTCAAATAACTTAATTAATAATGTTAGGATTTTTTTTAATCAAGAGGTCCATTGGTGGACAACTGAATTTTTAATTCAAAATTATATATATTTTATATTGATTTTCATTACATGCAACACCGATCTGTCGATCAAGCATATCCTCTTAACCTGTCCCTTATACTTCAACTCAAGATCATAAATGAGTGGTTTTACCTGATTTTCATGTGTTTTGCGACTTTAGAATCTTAACAGCTGTTTGTTTCATCATTAGATCATTGTTTGAGTGTTTTATAATTGTGTTTCCCAAGAATTGTAGCGTATGCTTTGGCTAAACCTGGTTTACTGATTGGCAAGCGTATAAAAAAGTTAATTGTTCAAATAAATGATTAAAGAATGATCATGAAAATAACGTATTTGCAAAATATAAATAAACTTTAAAAAGTAATGGGAATAGTTCCATTTCATTGGTTGAAATTGATAAGAGTTTCACCCCCTGCATGGTTCTCTAAACACTTCTCGAAAAGAGCATGGTGTTAACCCGGTGTTCATCCACTTTCCATCCTGGCAAATTCATCAGGTACACACGGAAAACAAGTCGTTGTGACTTACGTGTGCTTTCCCCAGACTTGTAGTGTGAGTACATTTCCATGAGTATGGGTACAATTAAAAATTCACGAGTATGAGTACAAGTCATTTTCACGAGTACAAGCAATTGAAATTTGCATTATGCCAAAGAGAAAATGTGAGTACATCGTCTTAATCTCATGAGTACGAGTACTTACTCAAAATTGTGCTCATGAGTACAATAATTGTACTCGAACTACAAGTCTGGCAAAAAGTGAAATACAAAGCGAAATTTATACAAAGTATATTGAGTAACTATATTAAATATATATAAGTAAACTGTCTTATTTTAAATGAAATTTCTCTTTGAAATGTTAAAACTCCTTAAAGGTATAAGACACCAACATGGCTCTTTCACTAATTAAATGTTTTCATTGTCTTATATAAATAGAAGTGAAAATTTACAGTAATATTCCTTTGCAAGGAACAAAACGGCGAAGAAAGGGTTCAAAAATCTTTCTCAAAGGAAATATTTAACTTTAAAGTTTTGATTCCTCTTTGAGATTAGTTGTGACATCACATCCTCACATTTTATGTATTTTGTAGACTAAGTCATTTTTAAAAGTGTATAACTTAGAATAGTTTGGGGGTTGTGGTAGGGTCAGGGCCGGATTTCGGCATGTGGAGGCCATGGGCAACTGCAGGAGTGGAGGTTCACATTACTTTTATGACTGCTGTCCTGGGGGAGAAGTCTATGGGGAGGGGGTGTGCCCCTTTTGAATAATTAAGGGTGCTTAGATGCAAAATGGTGCAGTATTTTGAAGTAAATTTATGTTCAAGAATTTTCATTTTGTAAGCCTGTTTGCCTGCCCAATTTTCAGTACAAATAAACAGATTGCTACCACTCCTACCAATGCAAATTAACAGGTTGCCACCACATTTTCCCCTTACAATTTTTTTTCTTCTTCATGAATTATGCGGAGGCCCCTGGTTGTGGTGGGCAATGTGAGCAGGCCCATGGGCAACTGTCAAATCAATCAATCACCCTTCAGATGTGTAGTAGGTATTTCATTTGAAATGTTATTACATTGTTAGACAAATCTCATTAAAATATTTCTGCAAAATACGTAGAATGTGAGGATGTGATGTCACAACTAATCTCAAAGCGGAATCAAACTTTAAAGTGAAATATTTCCTTTGGGGAGAAAGATTTTTAAACCCTTCGCCGTTTTGTTCCTTGCAAAGAAATATTACTGTAAATTTCCACTTTCATTTACATAAAGACAATGAAAAAATTTAATTAGTGAAAGAGCCATGTTGGTATCTTGTAGACCTTTTCAAATCTGAATCGGTAATTTCCGGATAACTAATTTAAATAATGTCACATGGCCGAGATTCACGTGTCCATAATAATGGACCAATCGTATACTGGAGGAATCTTATTGACCAATAAAATACTGGAGGAATCTTGGCCGTCTGCACAATTCACGCACGGTATGGAACCAAGTGTATGCAAAAATGTTTTCAAGCGCACGTATCATACGTGCATTACACATGAAGGAAATTCGTGCGCGTATTGCTGCTTACATTTTTTTCCTCAAACATGCACCTGATTGGCTGGAAAACAAAGGAAACGTTTCCCTAGCATTTGATTGGTCGAAGTACTGAAGAAATCACGTTTGAAAAGGTCTATACCTTAAGGAGTTTATTTCAAAGATTTCACCATTTTGAAAAATGGTTAGTGCAATTTGTGAACACTTTATTCACCCTTGTAATGTTATTTAACATGCTTGACGACTGATCATATTATTGAATGCTATTTCTGATAACCAAACTAGCCAAAATAATTTTCAACATGGCGCTATTGAACCTTAAAATCATCATGCTCAGTACAAGAAATATTAAGGGATAGTATTATTAAGATAAAATAGTATTCTTAAGGAGGTATAGAAGGTTGTAAAAATATTAAACCAAATTCCTATTGTTAACACAGTCATATAGTTTTAAGTGTCATTTTCAGTGTCATTTTTGTATCTCCTTCAGTAGTATGTTTTTAAAATTGAAATAAATACTGGAGATTTGTTTTAACTATCAGTGTTGAAGTGTGTGTGCATCTTGTAGTGTAAGCTTTTCTTTTTTAATAACTCAGGGTAAATTGCAAAAAGGGTTGCTATGGGGAGGGGGAACATTCCTTGATGATCAAGTCCCCCCTCTTATGTGGTATAGCTACCGTTCTCTTGCACTGCCCCCTCTCACACCAGACCCTGCTACAATAATCGAGCCGTTCCATTTGTTCACTATTTATGATAGAACTGGACCCATTACCGTATTGAACACAAATTTGTATGAAGTATTTAGCATGGCATAGCATAGCAAGGTTTAGCAAGCATCCAGGTTTAACAACCTTTGATAAGCATCCAGTGCTGGATCATACAAATAGGCTCGGGTTCAAGACGGCAACTGGTTATCAAAGGCCTGGACATTGACTTGATAACCAGTTGTAAACTCACTGTATTGCAGACCCACCGAAGGATTCATTGTAAACGTTTGATAACTAGTTCTTAACTCACTGGTTGCAAACCCACCGGGTTACGAACCTGGGACGTGCGGATGAGAGGACAAAGCACTATACCACTACACCACATATTTCACCATGGCTTGAATCACAACAATATTTGCAGTGTACATGCATACCTTAGAGATATATCAGGTAGAACTTGAAATTTTGTCAAGAATGGTCTTTATTATGCACTTGCCAGTTGTATGACTCACCCCTACCAATGGCGTGGCCAGGATTTTCATATTGGGGTGAATTGAATTGAACTGACACAATATTTAGTGGTGTAGTTGAGGTGACACCAAAGGTGTCACTTCGAATGCAAAGTGCTTGACTTGTCGTTTTTAATATAAGGGAGGATCAAATTTGCTGACACAAATTGGCATATGGAATTACGTGCATGGATAAAAGTGCATAATGTTGCCTTAAACGCAAGAATTTGCCGCTTTTGTATCATGGGAATTGACAACGAAGTTATTATTTTTATACGCTTTTTTTCTCTTCACAAATAGCCTACAAAATATTTTTTCTTGGTTTATTACTTAAATGAGGATATTTTGTTAGGTCGACGGTTAAGGTTTTGTTTGCCTCCAATTCGAAATCTCTCTCAATCTTATTCCCTTAAATTTCCTTGCAGAATGGACAAAATATGGTATAAATCTTCACATATAGGCAAGAAAAAGGCAATATTGCTCTGTACTCACATTCTGACATTATTCATGTCGTGTCTTGTGATATTTGTGACTTTCTTTCTTTCTTTATGATGTTCTCTGGTAATAATTATTTAGTTTATGTATTTTGTGACTAGGACCTCGGGCCCGGAGCACTTTGAAAATAAATTAAAATAAATTGAATTCAATTCAATTTTTATTTTGGACAGATCAATGGGAAGGTCGCCAAAGCTTTTGAATCTTCATCAGGACAATGGAAACAAATGCCGGTGTGAAAATGTACTTTTACACCGGATACCGATTGTAGTCGAGTAGAAAATCGGGTGCACTTCTATCCTAGTATCAAAGTATACCTCAGTCATACCCGACTCAGCTAGATATCCGAATCATACCCTCCCGACTGCCGACTCGGCAACATCATACTTGGGCACTTACATGTAGGTCGGACAGATGTCGGATGTTTGTTTCAATCGGAGATGCATCTCAATCATGTCCGAATCGTTACATCAGAATCATGTCCTCCCAACTCGGTATCATGCTGATAACATCATACTTGGGCACTAAGTCGGGCAGATATTTTTTATAATGTTGGATGCCTGTATGTTCTGTTTAAATAAGAGATACATCTCAATTTGAATCGTCTCAATTTCAGAATTATCTCCACTCGACTTGGCATGATGCTGATTGGGCTCGGAATTTGCAACTGCAGGAGACTTGTATATGACAGTATGAAAGATGTCCGCCCTGATTGGGCTCGAAATTTGCCACTGCAGGAGACATATATATGAAAGATGTCCGCCCACACACGTTTAAAGTCAAGAGCCCTGATGATCATGAGCCAATTTTGGCATCAAAAACTAGAAATCTTCCAGAGGCTAATTCGCACCTTGGACCTTACCAGAGCTGCATCCATGAACCAACAATTTTGCTTGGATATTCCCAATTTCGGGGGAAATGTATCGTTTGCCTGTTTAGAAATGGTAACCCAAATGCTTATTAGATTCTAACATTAGAAATTTAAATTGTTTTCTCTTTATCAATACATTTTGGAACTTTGTCTTTTTGTGAAAATTTTAAATCATTTTGGTACATGAAAAACAAATAACCTTCAGACCATTGCTTCACCTATGAAGCCCTGCATAATTTTGTCCAAATTTTCTCAGTTTTCAGGGGAAATTTCTCCTCTGCCTGTTTAGAAATGGTATAACCCTTTATCTGTTTATAATGCTTATTTAAGTAGATTTTAAGATGATAATCTAAAATTGTCTTTTCTGCTTATCATCACTTAAATTTTCCGAATTTGATCAGCTTGTGTTGAGTTTCAGACATTTTGGGGCATCAAAGATAATAAATCTTTAGAGCTCCCGGGGTTTCGCTCACTGAACCCCTTCCAAGGAGCCCTTAAGTGGAACTTTTTCTCCTGGATCCATACACAATCAATTTTCAGAGCTTCCGAGGTCTTCGCTTCCTAGACTCCTTCCAAGGGGCCATTAAGTGGAACTTCGTCTCCTGAATACTTGCTCTTGCTTCACCCCAGGCTGCCAGGACACCACGATATACATTTGGGAATTGCGTTGATTTTCAACAATTCTGGGGCATCAAAAATAAAAAATCTTCAGACCAGTGCCGAGTCGTCCATGCACCCCACAAATTTTCCCAAATTTTAGGGGAAAATGTTCGTACATGTTAGATTGTACTATGCCTGTTTAGAAATGGTACTAAGCCAGATGCCTATCCAGTTATCCGAGTAGATATTAACTTTAGAGTCTGAAATTGTCTGTTTTTCATCACTTACATTTTGGAACTTTGTGCTGATTGTTAAATCATTTTTTGGGGCATCAAAAACAAGAACACTTCAGAGCTTGCAGGGCTTCGCCCCTGTAGCCCTTCAAAGGCATCGCTTATGAGTCCCTTAATTTTGCCCAAATTTTCTCTATTTTCAGGGAAAATTTCTTCTCTGCCTGTTTTGAAATGGTAATTTTATCCGAGTATCTAGATATTAGCATTATAATCTGAAAATGTCTTCTTTTCATCACTAGTTTACATTTTGGATCATTTGGGGCATCAAAACAAGAAATCTTAGAGCTTCCGTCCTTTCGCCCCTGGACCCAAGCTTCCAAGGCCTCGCCCCTGGACCCAAGCTTCCAAGGCCTCGCCCTGGACCCAAGCTTCCAAGGCCTCGCCCCTGGACCCAAGCTTCCAAGGCCTCGCCCATGGACCCCAGAATCGGAATTTTCCCAATTTGCAGGGAAAATTCATCAAAAACATGAAACACAAGAAATCTTCAGCAGTTCAGAGCTACCGGGGTTTCGTCCCTGGCAGCCTGGACCCATTCCAACAGTATCCGAGGCTTCACCCTTGAGTCTCATTATAATTTGTTCCCAAATTTTCTCTATTTTCAGGGGATTCATTACTTACATTTTGGATATCTGTGTTGATTTTAAACCATTGTTGGCCATCAAAATCATTAAATCTTCAGAGCTTCCGTGGCTCCACAATCGGAATTTTCTTAATTTGCAGGGGATATTCATCAAAACAAGAAATCTTCTGAGCTTTCGGGGCTTCGCTTCTGGTCCCAAGCAGGCTAATCCCAAAGCTTTTCCCATGAGCCACACAATTTTGCCCAGATTGCTCAATTTGCAGGGAAAATTTTCCCTCTGCCTTCTTCGCAAGAATAATTAAGATACTTATCTGAGTAGAATTAAACATTAAAATTACTTACATTTTGGAAATTTGTGTTGATTTTAAACCATATTTGGGTATCAAAATCAAAAAATCCTCAGAGCTTCCGGGGCTACACCCCTGGACCCAAGCTTCCAAGAACCCCACAATTGGAATTTTCTTAATTTGCAGGGAGAAGTTAAACCCAAATGATTATCTGAGTCTAAAAATTGTCTTCTTTTAGTCTTTTTTGTTGATTTTCCGCCATTTTGGGGCATCAAAAACAAGAAATCATCAGTTTCCGGGGCTTAGCCCCTGGATCCCAACCAAGGCTTCGCCTTTATAGACTGATATACATTGCCAGGGGCCCGTAAGCGGGAACACGGTGTTACGCAGTGCCACGTTTGTCATTTCAGTACTGTGCCTAAGCTGCTAAGCCAAAATCTCTGGCGATGCCATTGGTGGTGGTAGTGGTGGGGAAGGGGGAGATATGTTCCCAACTGTTCTATATTGTGTGATTGCAAAGACACATCGTTTTTTAATAAGTCGGGCAAATGCAAATTTGACTTACTGGGCTCGAATTCAAGTTACGCCCCTGCCTGTAGTTTCCAAATTGTGACTGTTTCCTCTTTAAATTCTGATCAAGGATATAATGAAGATTCAAAGTTCTTAGTCATAATCAAACGCTCCCAACCAAATAGCCTTGGTGACGGATTGAAGAGCAAGAAGTGAACATGTTCATACTTTCCTGTCTGTAATGTCACATTATAGTTTATTAAAACAGGTATAATAAAGCCAAAATTTGGTAATTATATCAGAATATGGTCAGTTTTTCAATTTTGCAGTGAATGAAACCTTATTATTAATGGTTAAAAGTATTTTTTCTCCAATTAAGCAGAGGTTGTTGCTCCATTATTCAAATATAGATCTCAAAAGAATGAGAAAGGAACACTTTTGAATAACCCGACTCTTATTATAGTTTTCAGGGGAGGTCCAGGAGATCGAAGTGACCTTTCCACCTCCGGCTACAAAAAACTATAGGAAATTTCGTATAAATGTACTTTGAATTGTACCCCTTTGGGGGGCTATGATGTCTTTAGGAAGACTAAGAGCCCAATAGCCCTTATCGACTTTGACAAAAGATTTGGCTTTTTTATATAAGTTATATATAATCGTGATAATTTTACCATTCACCGTACACTCCGCTAGCTATAGTTTTGACCATAGTGCTGATCTATTTACCAAGTCAAACGCCTTTCTGTAATCAATAAAAGCACATAATAACTTCTTTTCTTGGCTAAGATAAATCTCAATATTGCAACAAAATGCAAAAAACATGATCAAATGTAGAATATTTTTTTCTAAAACCAGTATGGCGTTCACTAAAACTACCAGTGCAATTAGACAAATTAGTCAACCTCTCATTTATAATGGAAGTAAATAGTTTACCAGTACAACTCAGTAATGTAATGCCTTGATAGTTATTTGGGTCATCAGGCGAACCTTTGTTTTTTAGATTAGATTGATGTATCCCAATGACCATTTCTCCAGTATGATTTTGTTTCAAGTATTATATTGAATATTTTTGTAATAAGTTTAAGAACACTCTCTGGACAGTTTTATGAACTCATTGATAATTATGTCTAAACCACTTGATTTGCCATTCTTAAGTTTACATCTAGCGTCACAAACTTCCTCGTAACATATGGGCGTATTAATGTATTCATTGATTAAATGATTTATTTTCATAGGGTCAAATTCAATAACATTAATATATTAGCCTGATCACTATTATCAGCCAAGTTGCAAGAAATTTTCAAGTTTTGAGACATTACTACCAACAATTGTTTTGTTTGTCTTGCTTCATGCATGTTTGATGATATTCCAAAACTCTTTTGGGTTTGCATTTTTCAATTTCTAATTTTTGTTGACAAATCTTTGTAATAGAATATTTTGCTTTTCTAATAATTTTTTTGTAATTAGATGCCTAAGTTTCAGTCTCACACAATTTCCATTGGTTGTATTCCTACTCAACTTATTTTAAGCTTTAAATACTCATTTTTCTTCTGTGCACAATCTATATTGAACCAAAAGGGGAGGTGGTTTGGCGACTTTGGTTTCCCTTATTCTTAGTTATATTATTCTTGGGATAAAAGCTCATATCTCTTGAAATACCAGTAACGATAGCAGGGGATATTAAAATATCACATAAATCATAACATATTTTATCAAGTTTTCCTTGACAGATTTCACCATTGTCAAAGAAAAAAAAAAGTTTGCTAATAATACTGTCAACTTTATCAAAATCAAAGTTAGCTGTGTACTTGGAAGATTTGCTAGAATTAAATTTTGTTTTGATGTAGTTTTGTACAGATGTAAAATAATAATTATCAACAACTGGAGAGTTAACAACATTATCAGTGTCAATATTGCTTAAAATGTTATCCAGACCTTGATTACTGATTTTAACGACCAAAAGCTTGTGTTTATTAGAAATACAAGTAAAAAAAAGTGTAATCAACAGCGCTCTTTCCCGAGGAGCTAAACAAGTAAAATCACCAACACGACAGTCTTTGCTATTTGCCAGTCCTACCATTTAGTATTTACAAATGGCCTTATATTATTAGTAACGCGTATTGGTGTTGTACACCCTCGTTAAAGAAGTTTCAAGATAAGAGAAGAAAAGCGCACGGATGAACTGAAAGAAGTGTACAATTTTGGCCTACGATTTTATTCAATTGTTCACAAGATTAATAGCAATAACAGGAGGAGTCAACTAATTTTTTTTTATCTGCCGTAAGTACAGTAGTGACAGTGTAACCGGTGACGAAAATCGACGGTGTAGTCGCGATTTTAGGACGGAAGCGATTTCCACGTTAAATTTAACAGAGATAGCCTAACATTGGACTCTCACTCGGTATTTGCCTACTCATGTACTGTACTACTACCCATGTACTGTACTAGGCTAGTGCGTATGGTGTTCCTACTGAGCCTAGGCCACACCTCAATACAAGAATGCTGCTGTTGCAATATTAAGCAACATCTTTTTGGGTGTTCCATCCAATTAGCTTTAGACCTAATTATTATGCCCTCTGTAATTTCATTATGCCAATGCTCAACCTCATCTTTTGCGCTATCCAAATCATTCAAAAGTGAATCACTGTCACCCTGTGTGGTAACAACCCCCCAGTGACAGCTCTAGATTAGTAATATGCTCAGATAACCATTTCATTCCATGCTTTCTCCGACTAGTTTTACCACGTGCGTAATGCCGGCAGTACTGGCAAATCCTAAATTTAAAACTTCCCATTTAAGGCGTTAAGCCTTGAAAGTGGAATAAAAACCATCACAAAAGTTATCATCCCTACACAATGATTTATTAAACTTCCAATACACCGTTCCAGGGGCATCATCCTCCGTGGAGGTGACACACACTCCAAAAGCCATATGGTCAGTGCTAAATGAATTTATAATGTCAACCTTTGATACGTTATCCTGTAAACTATCTGAAATCAGCCAATAGTCTAATCTACTTTGGCACCAAGGTGTTCTTCTTATCAAGTGTACTGCCTAATACAGGGTTTTTTAACTCTCCATATGTCAATTAAGTTAAAATAGCCTATTAAGTGATTAACACTTTGAACGACCTCTCTATTATTACAAAATGATAAACTGCCAACCCTATCTAACTTGGAGTCCATCGGAAAATTGAAATCCCCACCAATAATTATGGGGATAAAACTGTCATCATATAATTCATCTAAAACCTTTTGCAGCTCATTAGAGAAAATGACGGCTCTCTGTAGTTATCGTTTGTGGGAGCGTAAATATTAGCCCTAATAATGGGCTGAACCTGAATGTTAGCCTTGATGAAAATGTAAAAACCGTTCATGTCACTCATGAATTGTACACATTCAAAGTCAACGTTCTCCTTTATTAATATCATAACCCCCTTGATATGTGAGGAGCCGTGTGAAAAGAACATCTTGCCTCTCCAATTAAGACGCCACCTTTCTTCGTCCTCCTGTTTAGAATAGGTTTCCTTAAGAAAACTTATGTCTTTCTTTTTCCTTGAAATCCAGTTGAAAATTTTGTTCTTTTTTTTTATAATCACGCAAACCTTATATTCACTGAGATGAACTTTATATCAATTTGAGATAAGATATTCATATTATAAAGAGCGAGAGAAAAACAATTTCTGTTTAAAACACGAAAACGGAAATTACACTAACCACTGATAACACAGTACTACAAGTCAAAGACAAAAACAATCATCCACAGATGATGCATGCATGTATAATGAGTCATTAAAGATTCTATTTTTTGGGGGAGGGGACCTCTCTCAAATAAACTGTATATAATCTGACTCAGCTTAACCAAGATGATCACGTTTCATTTTTGTTATCTCACCTCCGTACGGAAATCTACCGCCATCCCTTTGTAAGTGCGCCATCTCCCAGCATAAATGCGTTACCGCTGACCCTGCTTGTAAGCCTCTTGTACTTGTTTTGCCCATTTTTTTTTCTCTGCTAGGTCTTGTTTAGTCAGATCGTTGCTTAGGTGAAAAGTGTCTTCTCTCCAAACGTTTCGAGCTTGTTTTAACGAAATGTCTTATCCGTATATCTTAGCATCTTAACTAAGATGTGGCGAGGTTTTCCTTCTAATTTCCGGCCATCGCGGTGGACACGCTCTATTATAGGGTCCTCCATCTTTAACTTCTCCATCATCAGCTTTCTCACCCAATCCTGGATATTTTCATTTGGTTTTTCACCTACACCAATTATACGAGAGTTGTTGATCTTTCAAAGATACAATTTCGTTTGCTGTAGCACTGACTAGTTCATTACATTTCTTAAAGTTTGACTTGGCATTTTCTAAATCCTTTATCTCTGAAGTACTTTTACAGTTATAATCAATTGAATAAGTCAATTGAGTGAGTTTGTTTTCAAGCACTAGTCTCTCACCTTGTTTTTCTTGCACTTCATGTACCTCTTTAATTCTTTGAAGAATGTCACTAAGGCTGTTCGTTACAAATTGTTTAAAAGGTAGGTTGGGAGTTACGTCACCTTGCCTGGTATGTGTGCTTGACGTACTGCTAGTCGATACTGATCTAGTGTTGGAGCGTTAATTACCCGTATTTTCTCCTTTTTTTCTCCTTAGAAGGCATGGTTCAAATTCAAAATCACCTGCTTGGTATCAGTAGTACAGCAGAAAATAACAGATTAGCTCCTTCCTGGTTAAAACTTCAATAATCTTGAGAAAAATCCCCCAAATTCGAGAGCTCAAACTTAGCGCTTGTTTAAGTCATGATGGCGCTCTTCCATTAGTTTCGGTACTTAAATTTACGGTAATTACGGCTTGCTTAGATATATTTTACATTTTTTGTCTGTCTTCGTGGGCATTTTTCCTGGGCTAAGATTACGTCTGGATTGTAATGTTAGTCATCTTTGGAGTTTGATCTTAACTTAACGTTTGATCTACACTATTACGCGTTCACCTACCCAAAAAGAGCAGATCTCCTAATCTACCGATTAGGGTATGTGCCCATGTTCATTGAAAATTTTGCGCCACACACTAAACAAAAATCAATAGGATTTAACTCATTTTTTTTTTTTAGTCAACAAATGTTCCAGATTTTTATGGGAGCCTTTATTTTCGATATCAAAATCAAGCTTCTCACTAAAAAATAAAACACACTTACTTCAGTTTGTTTTCAGTTGCAGTTGAAAAAGTTAGAAAGAATTAACAACAATAAAGAAAGAAAGAAAGAAAAAAAATTCTCAGTTTTTTTTCTTCTTGAAATTCGTAAAATGCTCTGAACAATACATGCACTGCCGGCGCATGTACATGTGCATGCACAATAAGATGTATTACGCCTCTAAATTAGCATGCACAATCTTTTTATTATCTTACCCTCAGTGGCACATATGTACGCTTATGGCATTGGAATTGCAATGCTCAAACAGTATAATCTAATTCCTGTGCTATATATACGCCCGCGAAAAACACCTGTGTTACTCTTTCTCCAACTTGTGTATACTCGTGTATGTGTAACAATGCTTAGCTCAGAAAGTTCAGTTCTATGCAGGAATTTCTCTGTAAATTTTTTTTCATCATTGTAAATGTGATGTACACCAAGAAAAACCCCAAAATGTTTTCTTGTAAATTATATTTTAAGCCTATTTCTATCTATAATGAACCAAAAATGCTGTTCGATAATGTAAAAAAAGTGATTAGATTTATAAGAAATACAAAAGAACTGTGCTGGAATCGTCTTGATAACATCACCAAGCTAAAGGACATATACTGAACGAGGTGCTTTTAAGAACATTTTTATTAAATATTTATTTTATATTTTTATTAAGAACATTCCCATGGATTTTCCCTTCCACTTCTACAGTATGATACGAGGGTTATTAAAGGAATATTCCCAGGGATTTTCATTTGTTCATATATGATAGAGAAAATTTGAAAAAACAAAGTGGTGAAAAATCTATGTTGATATCTTATTCCGTTTAGAAGTGGTAACAATTAAAAGAGTAGAAAATGTTATTAAAAAACACCTGGAGCAGTATATGTCCTTCAGCTTGGTGATGTCATTAAGGCAATTTTAGCAGTTCTTATGCATTTCTTATGAATTTATTAACACTTTTTTTACATTATTGAACAGCATTTTTTCATTATAGAGATAGGGTGGAATATATAATTTATAAGAAAACATTGTTTTTTTCTTGGTGTACATCACATTTACAATGAAAAAAAATTCCAAATCATTTTTTTTTTAAACACAAAAGACGTTTTGTTGAAATTATCTCTATGACATCACAGATGTTGCCAATCAGTTACTTTTGTCGAAATTCAAAAATACTTTAAAATTTCATAACTTCTAAACAGAATAAGATATTAACTTAGATTTTTCACCACTTTGTTTCTACAAATTTTCTCTATCATCTATGAAAAAATGAAAATCCATGGGAATATTCCTTTAAATTGTTATAACTTTTAAACGGAATAAGATATTAACTTAGATTTTTTACCACTTTGTTTCTACAAATTTTCTCTAACATATATGAAAAAAAAGTCCACGGGAGTGTTCCTTTAATCTCCGATGGTTTTCGATGTAAATGAATGACACATATCTACTACCTGGGAGATCAAACCTGATTTTGTTCCTTTTTTTGTGTATAGAAAAATATTAAAAGGATGGAGCAACATCATTGCACTGCCATCACATCTAATTTTGTGGATCTATGTGAACAAATGGACATAGACGGAGTATTTCCTTCCTTGATTGAGAAGCATATCTACAAAAGTCATCAGTTATCTAAGTTTCAGGTTAGTATCAAAAGTAGGTCGAGGAGGGGGGAAGGGGGTGGGGCACTTTCATATGTGAGGTATGTAGCGCCCGAGCAGGTGCCTTTTTTGCACCATTTTCATAGTGCAGGTGTCCTTTTGTACTATAAACAACAACAACAAATTGTACTATTTTTTTTCCTTTTTCTTTATAGTAAATGTCTTTTTTTTTTCATTTTTGTAGTGCTGGTCTCAAAAAATTACGTTTTACTGTGTTATTTTGTACTGCTGGTCCATTTTTACAATATTTTTTGTTGAGTACTTATACTGCAGGTATCAAAATTGACTTCTTTCATACTGCGTGTATCAAAATTGTATAATTTCATACTGCAGTTACCAACAAATCGGTCATACTGCGGGTATGTTTTTTAGTTGGTGGGCTGCACACCCCTACCTCTTTTAGTATGAAGTGCCCCCTCCCACTGGATGTGGGTGTCATTCAAGCATGAGGAATAACTCTATAAATATGCAATCTTTTGCAGTCAATTCCAACAGTGTTAAAGGAGATATAAAAGTCTTGTCATATTCCTTATTTCAGTTGGTAGATCATTGGAAAATAAAGCAAGTCAAACGCTTATTCCTACAGTGTCTCAAGTTATTCACATTTTATAGTTGACGCATGTATGCTGCCATTTTGCTCAATCCATTGAAAAATCTTGTCAAGTATGACTTTTATTTACCCAGCGCAGCAATTGAATGTAATGTATTTCTTTAACTTTGAATAAGGAAATTGTTTCAAAATGTTGTGACAGGAGCTTTTAATAGCTGAAAAGCTATTTGTTTTGGTAATTCATTTACACAAACAAATTTTGGTGACCCATATATGTAAACAAGGACAACAAGTTTTCATAAACCAGCTCCAATGAGATAGATTATAAAGAAATATCATTCCAACATCTTATTTGGTTGATGACATCATGTTTTTAAATCAAACTGGCTGCTTCCATAATGGTAGAATTAATGTCTTTAATAATTTAAAAAAAAGTTATATATTCTTTTGAGTTGTGAAACTTGGTCAGAAGATTTCTTATTTTTAATTCTATCATATGAAATAAGGATTATGTCAGACTTTATGTCTCCTTTAACCCTTACTCTACCAGCACTTTTTGAAAATGCGCTCGGGAGGTGGAGTTAAAGACAGGGCACCCAAAACGGCGATAATATTGCCGCATGGTAGAGTAAGGGTTAAGCACAGGCTGATTATTGAAGGGTCCTCTGTCTTCAGAGCAGCAAAGTAGGGCTCGTTCCGCTTCAGTAACCCAGAGGGCCGCTCACCGGGACTATGCTGCATATATTTTCGAGTTGGCACACTTGTCGCGGGTTGACTAACCCATACTCTACCAGCACTTTTTTGAAAATGTGCCTGGGAGGTGGAGTCAAAGATGGGGCACCCAAAACGGTGATAATATTGCCATGTGGTAGAGTAGGGCTTAATAAGTTGATGAAAACACCCTTCAAATCTAAATGAATCCTCTTCGTGGGCATTACACACATGATCTGGCCATGGAGTATCTCACCTGGCCATGGAGTATCTTACCTGGCCATGGAGTACCTCACCTGGCCATGGAGTACCTTACTTTGCCATGGAGTACCTCACCAGGCCATGGAGTACCTCACCAGGCCATGGAGTACCTCACCTGGCCATGGAGTACCTCACGTGGTCATGGAGTACCTCACCTGGCCATGGAGTACCTCACCTGGCCATGGAGTACCTCACCTGGCCCTTCACAAAGTTTAATTATTTGTTTATGGTAGTGAGTTTTCTGTAGTACAGTAGGTTTCTGATTTTGTATTTCTACAAACATAACAGGATTAGGAAATACTGTTATAATATTTTGCCCAGATTTTGACAAAAATTGCATAAGTTTCAGCTCATTCCAATAGAAAGTTTCAACAAAGTCTTGACAGATCTCATCCTAAAACATCCCCACCCCTCCATTATTGCCCCTCCCCTGTTTTAATATGACCCACTGGTTTCATCAATTCTTCAATAAGCAGTGAAAAACCCACACAAAATCCAATAACCCCCACTTGAGATATGTTGATGACAAATGTAGGCAAAAACATAACCTCCGTCCAACTTCGTTGGTGGAGGTACTGTAAATAAATTGCTCTGACATTACACGTTCAACACTGCAAAGTCAATTTCCAACACTGGTGAAATCTTTGAAGTGCAATGGAATAAGATATCAACATGATTTGTTCACCAGTTTTTTTTCTTCTTCACCAGTTTGTTTCTTTTAATGTACTCATTGGTACATTTGTTCACCAGTTTGTTTCTTTTGATGTACTCATTGGCACATTTGTTCACCAGTTTGTTTCTTTTCATGTACTCATTGGCACATTTGCTCACCAGTTTGTTTCTTTTCATGTACTCATTGGCACATTTGTTCACCAGTTTGTTTCTTTTCATGTACTCATTGGCACATTTGTTCACCAGTTTGTTTCTTTTATTGTACTCATTGGCACATTTGCTCACCAGTTTGTTTCTTTTATTGTACTCATTGGCACATTTGACTCTGACTTCACGGTGTCATTAAACTTCAACAAACCAAATGTACTCTATCATATAAATGAAAATTCACAGGAATATTCCTGTAAGCAACACAAATAGGTTGCAATTCCTATTGGGTGTACTATATTCCTGTAGGCAACATAAATAGGTTGCTATTCCTATTGGGTGTACTATATTCCTGTAAGCAACATAAATAGGTTGCAATTCTGATTGGGTGTACTATATTCCTGTAAGCAACATAAATAGGTTGCAATTCCTATTGGGTGCACTATATTCCTGTAAGCAACATAAATAGGTTGCAATTCCTATTGGGTGTACCATATACCAGTTAGCAACATAAATAGGTTGCAATTCCTATTGGGTGTACTATATTCCTGTAAGCAACATAAATAGGTTGCTATTCCTATTGGGTGTACTATATTCCTGTAAGCAGCATAAGTAGGTTGCAATTCCTATTGGGTGTACTATATTCCTGTAGGCAACATAAATAGGTTGCTATTCCTATTGGGTGTACTATATTCCTGTAAGCAGCATAAATAGGTTGCTATTCCTATTGGGTGTACTATATTCCTGTAAGCAACATAAATAGGTTGCTATTCCTATTGGGTGTACTATATACCAGTTAGCAACATAAATAGGTTGCTATTCCTATTGGGTGTACTACATTCCTGTAAGCAACATAAATAGGTTGCTATTCCTATTAGGTGTACTATATACCAGTTAGCAACATAAATAGGTTGCTATTCCTATTGGGTGTACTATATTCCTGTAAGCAACATAAAGAGGTTGCTATTCCTATTGGGTGTACTATATACCAGTTAGCAACATAAATAGGTTGCTATTCCTATTGGGTGTACTATATTCCTGTAAGCAACATAAATAGGTTGCTATTCCTATTGGGTGTACTATATTCCTGTAAGCAGCATAAGTAGGTTGCAATTCCTATTGGGTGTACTATATTCCTGTAGGCAACATAAATAGGTTGCTATTCCTATTGGGTGTACTATATTCCTGTAAGCAGCATAAATAGGTTGCTATTCCTATTGGGTGTACTATATTCCTGTAAGCAACATAAATAGGTTGCTATTCCTATTGGGTGTACTATATACCAGTTAGCAAAATAAATAGGTTGCAATTCCAGTTAGCAACATAAATAGGTTGCTATTCCTATTGGGTGTACTATATTCCTGTAAGCAACATAGGTTGCTATTCCTATTAGGTGTACTATATACCAGTTAGCAACATTGGGTGTAAGCAACTACATTCCTGTAAGCAACATAAATAGGTTGCTATTCCTATTGGGTGTACTATATACCAGTTAGCAACATAAATAGGTTGCTATTCCTGTAAGCAACATAAATTGGTTGCTACTATATTCCTGTAAGCAACATAAAGAGGTTGCTATTCTATTGTTGGTGTACTATATACCAGTTAGCAACATAAATAGGTTGCTATTCCTATTGGGTGTACTACATTCCTGTAAGCAACATAAGTAGATTGCTATTCCTATTGGGTGTACTATATACCAGTTAGCAACATAAATAGGTTGCTATTCCTATTGGGTGTACTACATTCCTGTAAGCAACATAAATAGGTTGCTATTCCTATTGGGTGTACTATATTCCTGTAAGCAACATAAGTAGGTTGCTATTCCTATTGGGTGTACTATATTCCTGTAAGCAACATAAATAGGTTGCTATTCCTATTGGGTGTACTATATTCCTGTAAGCAGCATAAATAGGTTGCTATTCCTATTGGGTGTACTATATACCAGTTAGCAACATAAATAGGTTGCTATTCCTATTGGGTGTACTATATTCCTGTAAGCAACATAAATAGGTTGCTATTCCTATTGGGTGTACTATATACTAGTTAGCAACATAAATAGGTTGCAATTTCTATTGGTTGTACTATATTCCTGTAAGCAACATAAATAGGTTGCAATTCCTATTTCTAATGGGTATACATTCATTAGTTCTAGAAATACTGCTTCTTCTTTTCCTATTTTGTTTTATGAGATATTTTAATCTGATTGAATTCCAGGCTGAAAAAGGAACCTTCAATCAGAATCAAGCACTTTTAACAGATATAGTGAAACGTGGCCCAGATGCATTCAGTGCCTTATGTGGGGCTTTGGATAGCGCTGGACAGAGTCATTTAAGAACAGCGTTGGAGAATTCAAGCGAAAAGGCTCGTCTGCAATCGGTTCCTTCTAACAGTCAAAATCAACCAAGTAAAGAAAGTCAATCCATTTCTCACCCAAGAGGTAAGTTTTTTTTTTTAAATTTCTATCCGGCGGGGAGGGGGACATACTCCAGTAAAGGACAGATTTCCCCAATGGGGACAGATTTCCTCCAATGGGGGACAGATTCCCCTAATGACCATGACCGAGTGTCCGTAGAACATAGGCATATTTCTGTAAGTCACGGACTGACAGATATTTGTAAAAACAAATATTTTGAAATACATGAGAGTGCCAATGAGGACCACGCAGAAAATTTGCCTGAGGAAAAGGGCATGCGCTTAATTGTCACGAGTCAATCAAAAATGTCATTATATTCATTTTGCTGAAAAATGTTGCGTTTCTGTGTCAAGTGCCAAGAGGATTGTTTTGCAAAGAAATCACAATTTCCAAGCCCATTTTTCACGGAAAAATGGGCTGCCCTCAGAAACTGGAGGAGCGCATAGAGAGGAATATTTTACGCGCTTTGCCGAAATTGCGCCTTCGCATGGCAAGGGGGTCATATCATGTGAACTTACAAGAAAGTGAATGGAGAGCTTTTTGCGTCTTTCATAGATACAAAATTCGAGGACATGTTTAACATTCCAAATAAGCGAAATACAAAATATTACCTTCAAGATGGCGACCCTTCGCGAAATAGCGCAAAGGCGAATGCGGCTGCTGTGGGCAGGCACATTTGTCAAAAATTCCACCAAAGCCCAACACAATTTCTGAAAACATATTTTTCCTTTACAAAACGTACTTTGAAAAAAGATTACTGCCCTTTTCAGCGGCATAATCAGCACAGTTGGTGAGCCATTTGGTTTTACACCAATTACCAAAGACGATGAGCATCAAATTTTTAAAGATAGCATAACTTATTTATAAAATATGGGCTCACCGATTTCTCCATATGCATTTGCAAAGTGTAGTGACGGCTCACTGTTGGGCTCACCATATGAACCGACGGCCTTGTCTAAAAGTGATATCAATCAACAAACACTCCATCAACTCGAAAAAGAAAACATTCATCCCAATTTGTCCTTGACTGTTGAGTAATATCAACGCTTTGTTGTTTGTAATTATTAATATTACTTTTTACAGGCTTTAAGGTTCCTATAAGATGAACATGTTTGTCCACTGGTGAATAAGAGTAAAAGGTGGACAAAGAGTACATAGTTTGTTCATTTGAGATGGGCGTTTATGTTTTGAGTACAATCTCAAGAGGTGCAGTGCCTCAGTGGTCAAGGAGTCATGCTCATATTCGAGAGGTACCAGGTTTAATTCCCACCGTGAGCGCTGGATTGTGTCCTTGAACAAAACGCTTTACTCTACTTGCTTCAGTCCACTCAGCTGTACAATAGCACTAGCCCTATGGGCCAAATGACTCTGATGGATATAACTTTTTTTAACAATCTTGGAAGAAAAAATCAAGTTGTTAAAACAATTATATACCTTTGGAGAAAAGATATCATAATTGAAATAAATTGAAGTTATCTGTTCATTCATTTTCCCTGAACTAAGGTTCTTTTTTTGGGGAGGGGAATTTCCCCCTTGTGGTGATGTCATATATTTAAATTGTGATGTCATATTTAAATAAAACTTTGCATAATTAAGTTGTTATGATAAGGCATTCAAATGCAATGAGCATTATTGTTTCTCGAGGTACAGATGTGGGCAACTCCAAATTCTCTTTGTGATGTTACATATTTAAATAAAACTTTGCATAATTAAGTTGTTATTATAAGGCATTTAAATGCAATGATTGTTGTTGTTTTTGCAGATGACATACAGATGTGGCCAACTCCAGACTCGATTGAGAGTTTTGATGGGCATAAGATACAACCTAGTTCACTAGATGAGGTGATTACAGATGAATCGAAGGTAAGAATGTGTTCAGTAACCTACAAGTTGATTGGTGGAAGGAATATTCCCATGCTAGAAAAAATAGATTGATGAAAGTTAGGTATTTATATACATTGCCAAATATACCCTACTTCAATAACTTTTGGAAAATTGTTTCTAATCATACAGAAATAACTAATTAACGTTCAAAGAAATACCTAAACGTTTGCAATGGAATTGTCTCTATGACATCATCAAACACGAATTCATCATACTGTTCAAAAACTTAAAATGCAAGTGGGAAATCTTTAAAAATCTATATCTCCTGAACGGAATATGATATCAACCTGATTTTGGTACCAAATTGAATTAAAGACCAGACTCAAGTTCTGATCTCCAATGGAGGCGTGGGTTCGACTCCCACTTCTGACACCATGTAATGTTCTGGTGCATACAGAATCACAACACAGTTACACAAACATGTGTACTCTGTGGAGGCTATGTTAAGACTGACTGACATTCTCTAAGTGAGTGGTAAGATAATACAGGAAGACCACCAATCTGCATTCTAAGAGAGCAGGTGATGATATATGGTTATACTAAACAGACCCCTGGCTTGATTTAAAAAGGGGCAGGGTGCTAGACTTGTTAAGGGGCATTGATGTGATGCTGTTGGCCAAATATATGCGTCAAAAAGATGTTTTCTATTTGAAAGTGATCTGTTGAGTCCAGGGGCCCCTTAAGCTTCAAGCCCCTGGTGAAGAAGCTCTGGGATATTAGCTATTATTGTACCTCAGAATGAAACTAATCTAATTGATAAGGATTTGTCAATAGTCAAACAATACAATTTCTTACTATGCTATTATTCTGTGTTCTGTATTCATGTAAGGTATTCATTTATGAGGTTCATTCAGATTATTAAGCTTGGAGAAAACAAATCTAAAAAAAACAAAAAACATTATACATTATTTTCTGATGAGATGCAGGCAAGGGCATGTCTGTGGAAAAATGGCAAGTAAGACTTGAACCTGTAAGCTCCAGTGGGAACACCCACAGAGGGCCCCAATTTCCTAGTTTCTGTTTTCAGAAACAGCATTCAAAGGTGATGATATATGGACATACTAAAGAGTCTGCTAAAAATATGGATCACTTGTTGAGGGGCGATTCATCCTTTATATATAACAGTGCCATTATGCAGCGATCCCGGGGAAGGGAGATATATATATATATATATATATATATATATATATATATATATATATATATATATATATATATATATATATATATATATATATATATATATATATATATATATATATATATATATATATATACATACATATATACATACATACATACATACATACATACATATATACATGCATACATACATACATATATATATATATACATACATACATACATACATACATACATACATATATATGCATACATACATATATATATATACATACATACATACATACATACATACATTAATAGATTTTAAGGTAAGTATTATCTAAAAGAGGATCAAAATCTCAGCAGATCGGTTTTTGAATTTTGGAGATTGCACTTTAAGTTTTTAGTTATTTCTGAGTTGAATCAATTTTATTTGAAACTGTATGACTGGGCGGACATCAAAATCTGTTTTAAATTCCTTCTACTTTCCTAAATCTCAGTTACTGAAAATAATAGGAAAGTTTATTCCTGCTAGAATGTTATTGAGGGCATGGGCAAAGAACAAAGTCGTTTCGTCAGAATTTGCTGCACCACTTCAAATAATTGTGATAAACATTTTAAAAAAAAAATATAAAGGTTGCCTTATTTTAATACATCCCAACTTCACATTGAAATTTGTTTTTTGATGCATGAGATTACAAAATGGTCCATGGTCAACCAGATTTTGATTAAATTTGTGCTTTTTTTAAAGATTTTAATGCACTTTAGCTGATGTTGTCTTTATGCACACATATACCATGATTTTTATAATATTTTTTATGAAAAATGGATGAAAAATATTTCCTATATACAAACAGGATTGTTCCATTTAGACAGGAGGGTGTTTTTTTTTTTTTATGTACAGGTATACAGAATGCAGTCAGATCCGAGAGGTATCGCAGCAATTATCAGCAACAAAGATTTCACCAAGATGTCAACGAGGAAAGGAACAGAGAGAGATGCCAAGAACCTGTGTTTGGTTTTCACAGAACTTGGTTTCAACGTGGACGTGAAATCCGATATGACTGCGAATGTAGGTACTCCTCAGTTAATATTGTAAACTTTGAATAGAAGCCCAAATATTCTGGATCTCATTCAGGGCCCCCTTACAAAAAAGAGAGTGTCAAACCTTATCTGTGTTCCTGCAGGAACACATGTGGCAGACTTCCTACAGTACCTCTAGAATGATCTGACCTCTCAGGCACAATTTGACCTTCGTTGTTGTGGTGCCTTAAGCCCTCATCAAACAAACAAACGACTTCACATGTGGCAAACAAAAGTGACACACATGACAAAGCATGAAAATGGAACTAATCCCCTGCGTGTCTGACAGGTAATCCCACATGTGTTTATGTGTGGCTGACATGCATGTAAATGTGTGAAAATAAGTGTTTTAAGAAGACAGAAAAAAATGTGGTAAAACGAGTTCCAACCTGTATCAAGAAATGTGGCAAAACGTGGCAAACTTTCAAGTAATTTTGGACAAGCTGAATGGGCTGTTGCATGAAGAAATATTTTATGGTGTAAACGCTTTGTTTGGTACTTATGACACAGGTTTTCTCCTGTTTCCTGTATGACACACATTGTCCTGTTGAACACAGGAAAACCTGTGAAGTGTAGTTTCCATGTTTTATGTGTAAAAGAGTGGCAGACACTGTTTTTTGTGGAATGAGGAGAAAGAGTGTCAAACTAGTGCAAATACCAAGGATTATCCTGGGTTTGCATGCGTGTTCATGCATGAAATTGGAACAGCTGACACAGGTTTTTTTTGTAAGGGGGGTGTAGGAAGGGCCACCTCTCAGGGGTAGGCAATAACCAAAAAAGAATCATGGTTACCAGCAGAAAAATTTCATTGGTAAATTGCTGCTAATACGGAAATTGTAACTTTTGGGAAATGTCCTTAATGTTCAAGAGATTGTTTTTCAATTTATTCTGGAAATGTGTCTCAATTTTTGGGAAATGTTGCCAAATTTTACTAAAATTTCCTTTAATTCTACTATAATTTTCTTCACTTTTATTGAAAAGTTTTAGCAAAATTCCCATCAATTTTATCAAATTTTCCTTCAATTTTACCATCATTTATGTATTCTTATTTTGTTTTCGTATCTAATTTCCTTGTATGTAAAGCGCTTTGGAATGATTTTACAAAATTATCGCTATATGAATTTATGTATTATTATTATTATTATTATTATTGTTATTGTTATTATTATTATTATTATTATTATTATTATTATTATTATTATTATTATTATTATCATTATTATTACTATTATTATTATTATTATTATTATTATTATTATTATTATTATTATTATTATTATTATTATTATTAATATTATTATTACTATTATTATTATTATTATTATTATTATTATTATTATTATTATTATTATCATTATTGTTTTTCAATTTTATTGTAATTATTTCAAATGTTTACCCCCAAATGGAAATAAAGAATGACAAAATCCTCTCAGTGTGTAAGTTCCACCTTTCCCCTACCTCACTCCCTATACCCCTGATCCCAATATCAGAATGCAGATGGACATCTCAACAGAGACATGAAATCCAAAATTGACGGATAAATGTAGCTGTCAAGTCCGCATGTGAAAGAGAGCGTAAAAGACTCAACTTATTCTTCGACCAATGAGATGCAAATTTAGTTTATTTGAAAATGGGATTGGCTTCTTTTCTCGCAGAGTATGAAAAAATTCATAAAAAATCTCGCTGAGATGGACCACAGCGGGTTTGACTGTTTCATACTGGTAATTCTGAGTCACGGGATTGAGGGCGCTGTGTATGGAACAGATGTGAGAGAGGTCAGAATTGATGAAGATATTCTGGCGCCCTTTGAAGCCGGAAATTCGCCGTCTCTGAAGAACAAACCAAAGCTCTTCTTTCTTCAGGCTTGTCGCGGAGGTATGTTTTTGTTTCATGAGAAAAGATAAACTTTGTATTAAAAACATGCTGTTAGAAAGTTGCTTATTGTATGGTGATGAGAGTAGTAAACAGAATCTATTCTGGCTGCATAGTTCTGGATACGTTGCAACTATTTGATTGTGCATTTTCAGACCTGCCAGCTAGTACGATTTTGCCGTATTTAACCAGGAAAATGTTGGGAATACGATTGTACGTTTTTGGCACCAGAATACGTATTATTATTATTTCATTTTTTTATTTATTAATTATTATTTTTTTTTTTTATATTTATTTATTATTAATATTTATTTTTATATTTATTTATTATTATATTTTTTTTGTACTCATACTTTTTATGCTCGGTTGGCGTTCATGTCCCCTTGAAGGATTTTTGCCGACTTAACCGATTCAGATTCAGAATACAATTTATAACCATTTTCAACACTTGACAAGTTTCCGTGGGCACTTTTCTTAAAAGTCCCCGCATTACGGGGAAGCCCTTGCCAATGTTTTTTTTTTTTTTTTTTTTTTTTTTTTGTTAAATACATTTTAACCACTACATAATCTGACATTAAATAGCCACAGCAAACCTTTGTTTTGTACATTTTGTTTGAAGAGTACAGTTTTTTTGATCAAAAATACAACTTTTGTAGTTCCAGAATACAGTTTGGTGATCCTAAAGGTTGGCAGGTCTGCATTTTGGCACACTAGTAAAAAGAACATTACAATTAATAAATGCAAATGTGAATGAGAGTGTTTACAAGTGCCAGGATGGCCTCTCTATTGAAGTTTCATAGTAGACTGATTTTCTGGTTTTAACCAGCTACTCATGTTTTTAAATATACTCGGTTTTACGTTTTTCAAAAATCGTGAAAATCCCAAAAGTTGTATTTTCTTTCCGTAAGATCAATTTTAATAGAAAATGTGCGTGTTTTGTTATTGAAAACGTGTTCTATTTACTATTACTGATGTATGATTGTATTCTGGAGGTCGGACATTCTAGAATGTTGTGGTGCACGGGACGTAACAATGCTTTTTGCAATCTCAAACTTCAGTCAAAGGGGAAAACAAACAGTCAATTATCATTGCAGTCAATGGGAGAAAAACATGTTTTTTGTCATTTTTCAACGAATACTGGACAGAATTTATTTTTCTTCATATATGTTGTGTTTTAGATAATAGTTTCCAGCATATATGAGTACATTAATTTTTGCTGACTGGCTGAGGCAACACAAGTATTTATAAAAAATATCCCATTGACTTTTATGATAAAGTTTCAATAGCAAAATATCCCATTGACTGAATCACTGACGCAAAATGTCAGTTTCAATAAGAATTCCTTGTTTTATACATACAAATTCAAGGATAAGAACTCTAGGATTTTTTTTTTTTTGAATGAGAAAGGTCTCACATTTGTGCTGACTATTTATTTTCAATTTTTCTGTCAAATGTTGAGGATAATGATATACTGTATCAAGTTTTGACAAAATTTGTCAGCTGTTTTTCTTCAAACCAATGGCAGAGTATTGAAAACATATCTGGGCCTTAATTCACATTTAAAGATTAAAACTCTTCAACCTAAATTGTATAAATATTCACAAGTTGAATCATTCTCCTTGAAAAATAAAGCCTGAAAAATGTGTTGCCTGTGAATGAAATATCTTTTAGTATTGTGTATTAATTTTATATTTGTCTGAGCCCGTGAGCCTTAGTCCCTACATGGTTACGTCTCTCTGACCTCGAGAATTGATGTTTGTTGAATGCGAAAGAAATACAAACGGAAAGCAAAGATCTAGTGTATATTGTTTGAAAACATAACCCACTACGCAAGTTTTCATTCAAACATCAATTGCGATAATGCAGATAGTTTGTGTATAACAGTATTTCTGGTTGGATTAAATTGATGTTACCTACTGTGGTTACGCGGTTATCATGCATGTCTACAGAATTGATGGCCCTGGGTTCAAGCCTGGGTTGAGAATTGAGTTTCCACCACAACTGGTTATCAAAGGCTTGGAATTGATGTGTTGTTGGTGTTATGTCTGTCCGACCTCAAGAATTGATGTTTGTTGAATCCGAAAAAGTCGAAAGCAAAAGAGCTTTGTGACATTGCATTTAAAATGATAATGGAATACGCAAGTTATCATCCAAACATCAATTGCGATAACGCAGATAGTTTGTCTATAAAAGTATCCTTGGTTGGCTTCAACTTCCACAAAAATGCCACTCTGGAGCAAGCCACAAGGTCTAAAACACTCACATCACATTTGTCCAATGAGAATTGTTCTTCAGATTTCATGAATAAGTGTGAAGATATCATTTACACACAAAGACTGAAACATGTACTAAATTGGGGCATTGGTAAAATAAAAACATTATTTTACAGCTCAACAAAATACTTTGGTTATGGTTTACAATGATAGAAATAAAATTAATTGATACCAAGAAGAAACATGGAAACACAAAAATGTTTGAAATATATGCACTTAGCGAAATCTTGCTTTCTTCTGTACCTACATGGTTATAGTAAAACCCCAATGTGTAAGTTCCATTCACTATCAGCTAAACAAGCAAAAAAGTGTAGAATAGCCTCTTTTTATCTTCACAACACCAGGAAGATACGTAAGCACTTATCTAAAAAAGCTGTGGAACAAATTGTAATCTCATTGGTCACATCCCAACTGGACTATGCAAAGGCAATCCTCAATAGACTTCCTGCCAGCTCAATATACTCATTACAGAGAATCCAGAATCAGGCAACAAAACTGATTTTAGTGCGCAAGCGTCAAGATAGTGCCACGGAAGCACTTAAGGAGCTTTATTGGCTCCCAATGAAATGGTGTATAATTTTTAAAGTTCTGTGCTTAGCTTTTAAATGTGTCAATGGCCATGCACCTACATACCTCCAAGAAATGTTCGTCAATACAAACACTGGTCAAGATACCTATGATCAAATCGCCAAAAGAATTTAAGATACCATCCACGAACTGTGTAACACTGGGTGATCGCTCGTTTGCAGTTGATGCACCAAAACAATGGAATAAATACCCTTCCCAGTGAAGTGCGAGAATGTACAAATTTTAACTCATTTGAACGGAAATTAAAAACTCATTTATTTTTCATGCTTTTTGTGAAAGGCGCCATTAAATGTATGTTTACATACAAATATTAGCACCATTTAAACTCCTTAATAATTAATAATGATAATACAAGGCCCCTGGAAAAGCAGAGAGCTGTCAACAGCTCCCTGATTTCAAGTGCTGTCATGGTAACTAGGTTAAAGATCAAACTTGTTTTAAACTTTTTTCGCACAGCTTTCTGTTGGAAAAAAAAAAAACTGTCCCTAAAAATAGTATGATTAATGGGCAAATTGCAGGATCATTACAGAATAACATAAATTACAAAGGGAATGAAATATTCACTTGTTTTTTGTCACCAGTCAGTAAGTTGGTATGATATGATCGTCAAGAAAAAATGACCTTTCATTTTCTCAATAATTTGAATTCCATCTCCCTGTGTCATTTGCATGTTGTATAATATACTTCTAAACACTTAACCCAGTCAAAAAAATTTGAAAAGAACTACAGATTTTAACTCCATTTACTGTAACTTTCAGCTTTTAAAATCTCTGTCGTTGATTGCGTACTACTTGCCATGGAAACGTCTGTCTTCCTTGTTTTGGACATTTGCCAAGTGTTTATCGCTGGGGAGGGCCTAGCTAAAATGATTTCATTGGTTTGAAGTGCAGATGGTTTAAATACATTCTTTGTGGATGCTCTAGGTAATAGCTTATTAAGATACATATATGAATAATATTATCTTTATATCGTTACAGAAGTGCATGTACAAAAAAATGTTCAGATACACAGAAGTTAATTTCATTTTATATGATTACTGAATGAGCAAAAATAATATTTATCACTGCTAAATGTTTAAAACACAATAATGAACCAAATTTTATTCTTTGATTTTTGAAGTTGATAGCTTAAAGGAGCACTAGACCGAAAAGTGAGGGCGGCCCCCAAAAATCAAATGCTTATTTAGAACGCAACGGTATAGCAAATTTCTGGTTAATATTAATATTCAAGTAACCTTTGCCCTCACGTCGTCTGTGGGTTATGCCTTAATAAAGTTTATCGATCTTTGTGGATGTTATATCTGTGAAATTTGCAAAACAAGCGCCCTCACTTTTCGGTCTAGTGCCCTTCAAATTGTATTGCCCAACTGAATTCTGCCATGATCAAAAACCTTCCACAACAAAATGTGTTTAATGACTACCAGGTGATTTGGTTTGATATCAAACCATGAGTCGTTTGATATCAAACCATGAGTCGTTTGATATCAAACCATGAGTCGTTTGATATCAAACCATGAGTTGTATTAATATTGCTGGAAATAGATCTTCTAATTTTAATTTTGATGATGGAAATATGGGTTTGGTGGGGAGTGGGGCAACGGCACTACCTTTTATGCTCATAGCGGTTATTTTCTTTTTCGTCTATGAGTAGGATTATGAAAATATGCTCTTCCAGCGGTCCAGCACCGTCTATGAGTAGGCTTATAAAGTTACGCTCTTCAAGCGATCCAGCACTATCTATGAGTAGGCTTATAAAGTTATGCTCTTCAAGCGGTCGGGCACCGTCTATGAGTAGGCTTATAAAGTTACGCTCTTCAAGCGATCCAGCACTATCTATGAGTAGGCTTATAAAGTTACGCTCTTCAAGCGGTCCGGCACCGTCTATGAGTAGGCTTATAAAGTTACGCTCTTCAAGCGGTCCGGCACCGTCTATGAGTAGGCTTATAAAGTTACGCTCTTCAAGCGGTCCAGCACCGTCTATGAGTAGGCTTATAAAGTTACGCTCTTCAAGCGGTTCGGCACCGCTATGAGTAGGCTTATAAAGTTACGCTCTTCAAGCGGTCCGGCACCGTCTATGAGTGGGCTTATAAAGTTACGCTCTTCAAGCGGTCCGGCACCGTCTATGAGTAGGCTTATAAAGTTACGCTCTTCAAGCGGTCGGGCACCGTCTATGAGTGGGCTTATAAAGTTATGCTCTTCAAGCGGTCCGGCACCGTCTATGAGTGGGCTTATAAAGTTACACTCTTCATGCGGTCCGGCACCGTCTATGAGTAGGCTTATAAAGTTACGCTCTTCAAGCGGTCCGGCACCGTCTATGAGTAGGCTTATAAAGTTACGCTCTTCAAGCGGTCCGGCACCATCTATGAGTAGGCTTATAAAGTTAGGCTCTTCAAGCGGTCCGGCACCGTCTATGAGTAGGCTTCTAAAGTTGCGCCCTTCAAGCGGCCCGGCACCGTCTATGAGTAGGCTTATAAAGGTAGGCTCTTCAAGCGGTCCGGCACCGTCTATGAGTAGGCTTATAAAGTTAGGCTCTTCAAGCGGTCCGGCATGGTCTATGAGTAGGCTTATAAAGTTAGGCTCTTCAAGCGGTCCGGCATGGTCTATGAGTAGGCTTCTAAAGTTACGCTCTTCAAGCGGTCCGGCACCGTCTATGAGTAGGCTTCTAAAGTTACGCCCTTCAAGCGGTCTGGCACCGTCTATGGGTAGGCTTATAAAGGTAGGCTCTTCAAGCGGTCCGGCATGGTCTATGAGTAGGCTTATAAAGTTAGGCTCTTCAAGCGGTCCGGCATGGTCTATGAGTAGGCTTATAAAGTTAGGCTCTTCAAGCGGTTCGGCACCGTCTATGAGTAGGCTTATAAAGTTACGCTCTTCAAGCGATCCAGCACTATCTATGAGTAGGCTTATAAAGTTAGGCTCTTCAAGCGGTTCGGCACCGTCTATGAGTAGGCTTATAAAGTTACGCTCTTCAAGCGGTCCGGCACCGTCTATGAGTAGGCTTATAAAGGTAGGCTCTTCAAGCGGTCCGGCATGGTCTATGAGTAGGCTTATAAAGTTAGGCTCTTCAAGCGGTCCGGCACCGTCTATGAGTAGGCTTATAAAGTTAGCTCTTCCAGCGGTCCAGCACCGTCTATGAGTAAGCTTATAAAGTTAGCTCTTCCAGCGGTCCAGCACCGTCTATGAGTAAGCTTATAAAGTTAGCTCTTCAAGCGGTCCGGCATGGTCTATGAGTAGGCTTGTAAAGTTACGCTCTTCAAGCGGTTCGGCACCGTCTATGAGTAGGCTTATAAAGTTACGCCCTTCAAGCGGCCCGGCACCGTCTATGAGTAGGCTTATAAAGGTAGACTCTTCAAGCGGCCCGGCACCGTCTATGAGTAGGCTTATAAAGTTAGGCTCTTCAAGCGGTCCGGCATGGTCTATGAGTAGGCTTCTAAAGTTACGCCCTTCAAGCGGCCCGGCACCGTCTATGAGTAGGCTTATAAAGGTAGGCTCTTCAAGCGGCCCGGCACCGTCTATGAGTAGGCTTATAAAGTTAGGCTCTTCAAGCGGCCCGGCACCGTCTATGAGTAGGCTTATAAAGGTAGGCTCTTCAAGCGGCCCGGCACCGTCTATGAGTAGGCTTATAAAGGTAGGCTCTTCAAGCGCCCGCACCGTCTATGAGTAGGCTTATAAAGGTAGGCTCTTCAAGCGGCCCGGCACCGTCTATGAGTAGGCTTATAAAGTTACGCTCTTCAAGCGGTCTGGCACCGTCTATGAGTAGGCTTATAAAGTTACGCTCTTCAAGCGGCCCGGCACCGTCTATGAGTAGGCTTATAAAGGTAGGCTCTTCAAGCGGCCCGGCACCGTCTATGAGTAGGCTTATAAAGTTACGCTCTGCAAGCGGCCCGCACCGTCTATGAGTAGGCTTATAAAGTTACGCCTTCAAGCGCCCGCACCGTCTATGAGTAGGCTTATAAAGGTAGGCTCTTCAAGCGGCCCGGCACCGTCTATGAGTAGGCTTATAAAGTTACGCTCTGCAAGCGGCCCGGCACCGTCTATGAGTAGGCTTATAAAGTTACGCCCTTCAAGCGGCCCGGCACCGTCTATGAGTAGGCTTATAAAGGTAGGCCCTTCAAGCGGTCCGGCACCGTCTATGAGTAGGCTTATAAAGTTAGGCTCTTCTGCCGCCCGCACCGTCTATGAGTAGGCTTATAAAGTTACGCCCTTCAAGCTGCCCGGCACCGTCTATGAGTAGGCTTATAAAGGTAGGCCCTTCAAGCGGCCCGGCACCGTCTATGAGTAGGCTTATAAAGTTATGCTCTTCAAGCGGTCCGGCACCGTCTATGAGTAGGCTTATAAAGTTAGGCTCTTCAAGCGGCCCGGCACCGTCTATGAGTAGGCTTATAAAGTTAGGCTCTTCAAGCGGCCCGGCACCGTCTATGAGTGGGCTTGATCCCGCCCTCCCCTGTCCCCACCCTCCCCTGTTCCCGCCCTCCCCTGTCCCCGCCCTCCCCTGTTCCCCCTCCCTGTCCCCGCCCTCCCCTGTCTCCCCTGTCCCCGCCTTCCCTGTCTCCGTCCTCCCCTGTCCCCGTCCTCCCCTGTTCCTGTCCCTGTCCTCCCCTGTCCCCGTCCTCCCCTGTCCCCATCCTCCCCTGTCCCCATCCCCTCTGTCCCCGGACTCCTGTCCCCATCCCTCTGTCCCCGGACTCCCTTGTCCCCGTCTTCCCCTGTCCCCGCCCTCCACTGTCCCCGTCTTCCCCTGTCCCCGCCCTCCCTTTCCATGTCCACGCCCTTTCCGTGTTCGCTTCTTCCCTGTCCTTTCCCTCCCCTGTCCCCCCTCCCCTGTCCCCACCCTCCCCTGTCCCCACCCTCCCCTGTCCCCACCCTCCCCTGTCCCCCTCCCCTGTCCCCCTCCCCTGTCCCCTCCCCTGTCCCCCCTCCCCTGTCCCCCTCCCCTGTCCCCCCCCTGTCCCCTCCCCTGTCCCCCTCCCCTGTCTTCACCCTCCCTGTCCCCCTCCCCTGTCCCCACCCTCCTCTGTCCCCATCCTCCCCTGTCCCCATCCTCCCCTGTCCCCATCCTCCCCTGTCCCCATCCTCCCCTGTCCCCATCCTCCCCTGTCCCCATCCTTCCCTGTCCCCACTCCCTGTCCCTGTCTTCCTGTCCTTGCACTCCCCTGTCCCTATCCCTGCCTCCCTTTCCATATCCCCGCCCTTTCCATGTTCGCTTCTTCCCCTGTCCTTTCCCTCCCCTGTTCTGCCCTCCCCTGTCCCCACCCTCCCTGTCCCCATCCTCCCCTGTCCTCGTACTCCCCTGTCCCCGTCTTCTTCTGTCCCGTCTTCTTCTGTCCCGTCTTCCCCTGTCCCCGCCTCCCTTTCCATGTCCCCGGCCTTTCCATGTTCGCTTCTTCCCTGTCCTTTCCCTCCCTTGTCCTTTCCCTCCGCTGTCCTTTCCCTCTGCTGTCCTTTCCCTCCCTGTCCCGCCCTCCCCTGTCCCGCCTCCCTGTCCCCACCCTCCCTGTCCCCACCCTCCCCTGCCCGCGCCCCCTGCTGCAACAACATTAAAGAGGAAACTCGCATACCATGTAAACAAGTTGAGTCTCCAAAAACACCCTTGTGGAACACCATAATTCATCTCAAAAGGTTTGGACTGAATATTGTCACCAAGAACGCCTTGCTTTCTGTGCAGAATCTAGGATTTAAACCAATTAAGCACAGTGCCCTTAATACAAAAATTGTTGCGTGGGAATTTTAAGAAGCAAACAAAAGTCAATAGTGTCAATAGGTGCTCCAGCTAAAGAAGTACAAGTATGACACTTTTTAACATCAGGTTGAAGCAAAACATCTGACTGAATTTATCTAGAGCAGTTTCACTTCTATGGTAGGGGCAGAAACCAGATCGACGGGACGACAGCAAATTGTATATGCAGGGGCGGCGGGGTGTTCAAAATATCGGGGGGCTAATGAGGTTAGGTGACATGTGATAAAAAAATTTGGGGGGCTTATTAGGCTGGGTAGCATGATAACACATGTTCACCTAAAATTATTGGGGGTGGGCTGAAGCCCTCCCAACCCCCTCCACCCTGCTCCACCTCCCCTGATATGTCACTGTGAGCTGTCATTTGATCTACGCCTGCTCCTCCAGTCAATGTAGATTCAAAACAAATGTTACTTAACGGAGGATAATTAGAAAATATTAAATCGAGACCCTGTTTTCCAACAGTGATTTGACTATTGCTTGTTTCTAGATAAGAAGGGAACTGTCTGTTGTGCAAAGAAAGATTGATTACTCTGTTAAGAATTGGATTGGTTTGAATTGAAAAACAAAATCACCTCTAGTTTCTATTCTTTGACAGAAAAGTTTCTTTTCTCCTGACAGAAAAGTTTCTTTTCTCCCTGACAGAAAAGTTTCTTTTCTCCCTGACAGAAAAGTTTCTTTTCTCCCTGACAGAAAAGTTTCTTTTCTCCTTGACAGAAAAGTTTCTTTTCTCCTTGACAGAAAAGTTTCTTTTCTCCTTGACAGAAAAGTTTCTTTTCTCCTTGACAGAAAAGTTTCTTTTCTCCTTGACAGAAAAGTTTCTTTTCTCCTTGACAGAAAAGTTTCTTTTCTCCTTGACAGAAAGTTTCTTTTATTCTTGAGAAAAAAGTTTCTTTTCTCCTTGACAGAAAGTTTCTTTTTTTCTTGAGCAAAAAGTTTCTTTTCTCCTTGACAGAAAAGTTTCTTTTCTCCTTGACAGAAAGTTTCTTTTCTCCATGACAGAAAGTTTCTTTTCTCCTTGACAGAAAAGTTTGACCACGGAGAAAAAGTGGATACCATTGATGGGGGGATCGTTGGAGAGGAGATTGATGAAGACAACAAGACATTCTTGGAAGGAGGAACGGGCGGAGATTGCAAATTGTCTGAGAAGGAGGAGAATGAACTAGTAGAGAAGATGGTGATGCATGAGCTAGATGAAACAGATGCCGTCTCCACGTCTTATTCAAAGATCCCAAGTCGAAGCGACATGCTCATTGCTTATGCTACTGTACCAGGTGAGGTATTAGCTTGATAGCTATGCTATGCCAACAGGGTGAGATTTTATATTCACTAGGAAGAGCTTTAGATTAATTATGAACAGAATAATCTTTACCTTACCTTGCCCTTCAGCTGCAGTCGAAATGCCTGTGGCAACCTCCTGCCAAGTGCCTCTGTCTGACATTGCTATGTCGAGCTCTCAGAATAAGTCCCGTGTTTCTAGAATCACATCCGGTTAAGTTATAGGTCGTCTACTTCCGCGTGTGTGGAAATAAAGTTGTGGATCAGAAATTTATTGATCCTCTGCTTGATGGCAGTGCCCCGCGTAGCGTGCTCTCCTCCTCATCACAGTTGTAGAAATTGGCGGGAGTTTTGTTGTTGTTTTGTGGGGTGGTCTTTCTTGTTGATGTTCTGGACTCTCAATAAGAGTCTAGGGTAAGTACGTCATAGTAAGCACTTCATAATGGAAATCTTTAAAATACACCAAAAGTGGGCCAGAAATTGTTTTAATAGTGGTGGCAGAGAATGGAGCATCTGTGACATTTTGTGGCTTAATTACATTGTCCAAAAATTGTGACATTCTGTGACATTTGAAAAATTTGTGACAAAATGTAACAAAATGAACATAAACAGATGTATTAAAATTTGTCTGACATTTTGTGACATGTTTTACCCCTTCACTCAAACTCATTGGTAATTTGATGTTGCATTTTAGTGGTGGATTCCATTTTTCATGAAACAGACATGACCAAATAATCATTTCTAGCTGATCAAATGTGCCTCTCCTACGCTTTTTGAGCCCTCACCAACACCCAGAATCCTGTTTACAACCTCATTAGGTACCCCAATTTCTACACCCTCTTTGATAGGACTAAAACCCTATCCCCTTCCTACAGTTTATACATCAAACCAGACCTCCACCATCTCGGCATCAACCCCGCCACTCTTGGCACCTACTCCTGGCCCACGTTTGCTCCCTGGGCCACCCCCCTTCCTTCTATCCACCTGGGCCTCTCCACTCATCACAAAAGTTAAACCCACCCTAACCTCTCCATCACCCTCCACAACCAAATCAAAGACCAACTTTCAAACTACACTTCCATCTATACTGATGGCTCCAAGGAAGGTGACAAGACAGCTGCTGCTGCCGTCATCCAAGGCAGCTGCTGCTGCCATCATCTAAGACATCACCCTCAGCAGCAGGCTTCCCAACCACTCGTCCATCTTATCGCCCTCTTTGTTGAGTACTCCCCGCTTAGCCACTTTGCCATCTTCTTCGACTCCAAGGCTGTCCTTACTTCTTTACTCAGTCTTAAATGGGATAAGCCCACATCCCACCTCCTCCGTAAACTTCTTTCACCCCCTTCCCCTTTCTCTGCAAGAAAAGTATTCTTTTCTTCTGGATACCCAGCCATGTTGGCATCCCTAGCAATGACAGAACTGATGCAGCCACTAAGCTTGCCCTCAACCTCTCCACTACTCCCTTTCCCAAAACTCTTTCTAACATCAAACCTTTTATAGCTTCCCTTGTTCGTGACCGCTGGCAAACCTCATGGAATTCCCAAATTGATAACAAACTCCATGTCATCCAGCCCACCATGCAGATCAAACCCACCATCCACATTCTCTCCCATGCCGACAACGTCCACATTACTCACCTTAGAATAGGTCACACCCACCTGACAGGTCACACCCACCTCACAGGTTACACCCACCTCACTCACTCCACCTCCTTATTGGCTCCCCTACCCCTCTGCAACAATTGCCATTGCACCCTCACGGTCGACAACGTCCTCCTTGCTTGCTCCTTGTACATCCTTCCCAGAGCTTTCATTGCTCCCCACAACTCAATAGCCGAACTCTTTTAGAAAAACCCTCCAGATAAAATTATCTCCTTCCTTCATCATGTTCCCCTATACAACCATTTTCAGTCCTCCTCTCCCACCCCCCTCCCTCTACTTTTACCCCCTTTTTCAACCATGCACTTCCTTGCTTGATCTCAGCTTTCTGGCTTTTATTTCCTGTGTTTCTCTCAATCTTCTTCTGTTTTCTTTTCTTCCTACCTCTGGAATGATCTAACCTTTTAGGTACAATTTGACCCTCGCTGTCGTGGTGCCGTTAAGCCATCATCAAACAAACAAACATTTATTGTGACAAAGGCAAAACTGTTGTTATATTCTGTGCAAAAGGTGCCAAAAATTATGCGACATTTGAGACGTGACAAATATGAATTTTTGTGATGTGACATTTTGTAACAAGCCATCAATCATCACTCCATTCTCTGTGGTGGGGTTCGAACCACGAATAAGTTTTCAGTTTTTGTCATCTTAATGTTTTTGCTTGAAAGTAAATTGGGATTTAACCGAAAAAGTTAGGGAGAAGGAAGATGGAGGGGGCACAAACTGGATTTCTGAAAAGCGAGGGGGGAGCCATGTCCCCCATTCTGTTTCTGGCACCATTGCATCAAAGCACTGGTAGTTATATCTAATTAACGTTTGATAGATGTTGAATACGTATGAAAAAGACGGGTTAAAATCTTTAATGTACTTATATTCATTCTGTCCTAAATTTCTGTCACTGAAAATCAACTTAAAACTGTTTTCTTCTGCCAACTGTTGTTGAAGAGTATGATGGAGATTCAAAACCTCCTGGTTGTTTTAAACTGCTCCATTCAAAACTCGTTGGCGAAGAATTAAAAAACATGATGCTATCGTAGGTTTTCTCTTTCATGTTTTAGATATGAAAAAACAATATTCAAAATTAGTGAAGAAACCACATTGATATCTTAGTCCATTAGGAGTTACACTGCATTTCAACGATATCACCAATGTGTTGAAAAGTGACCTTGCAGTGTACAGAGGGATTTCATCACGTGACTCCTAAATCATCTGGAAGCCATTTTGCAGGGTGAATCATCTGGAAGTCATTTTGCAGGAAGAGCATCGTTGCGTTTCACGTGTCTTCACACAGCTCAGTCACATCACACGTACAACAAACATACTGCCTGCTAACCTACCTACTTGTATATACTTTTTTAATTCATATTTTCCTAACGTTGATAGGGATCAGATGGAAATCGAGAAAACATCTTTTTATTCCCCGGCACACGTCTATTAGTGCAACCAATGACACAGCAAGATTCCGGCATAATTATCTTACAAAAATTATCATATATAACAACATGCAAGCGTTTGTAAGTCTAAATAAGTGTACAGCAGACGATCGTTCTCGCCTGACAAAATGGCGATGTAAACAAAGTCCAGTGACCGCATGACATCAGCTGAAACACCCTAATACAATGTGATGTCATAATTGCAGATCTAGTTCTAAGACAAGGTTGATATATTTCTTTAACATTATATTGCCTATTTTAAAATTATTGCAAATATTTTTTATTTGGATGTTGAGCTGGGGTTTATATGTACTTGGCAAGAACATACCCTGCCCATCTGTTATATACCTTAGAATCTAAATGATAGAAAAATAAATTTTCATTATATACTATATAGAGGGATTTCATCACGTGACTGGTAACTCGTCTGGAAGCCATTTTGCAGGGCAGTAGCGTCGTTGTGTTTCACGCATCTTCACACAGCCCAGTCACATCACACGTACAACAAACATACTACATGCTAACCTACCAGTTCCAGTTCTGCGAATTTTACTTATTGCAATTTTTGTTCCATTTGATTTAACTTCATATTTTCCTAACGTTTTATATATTCACCGGGTAAATAAAGAGTAACTTTTACGGGAACCCATCTGATTGTTCGTTATACTCAGACAAAGCCTACATACCTGATATAAAGTGCTCGCTGCAAATCCTAGTGAGCGTGAACCATATAGGTTGAACGCCGTCGCGGTGTACAGCACAAACCCACTTTGAATGTCGATCAGGATCAAAATGGAAATCGAGAAAATGTTTTATTGCACAGCGCACGTCTATTAGTACAACCAACGGCACAACAAGATTCCGGCATAATTGTCTTACAAAAATTATCTTATATAACAACATGCAAACGTTTGTAAGTCTTAATTAAGTGTCCAGCAGATGACAGTGTTTTTTTCTCGACAAAATGGCGATATAAACAGAAGTCACGTGACCTCATGACGTCAGCTTGAAACATCCTTATAGAGAATTATCTTTGATCTACAATTATGACATCTCATTTTCCATTGCATGTTCACTTTTCAACACACTGATATAATGTTTACAATAACTTCTGAATGGAATAAAATATGATCATTGTTTATTTTTCACCAGTTTTTTTCTTAGAATAGTCCTCTGTCATATAAACGCATATATTCACAGGAATATTCCCTTTAATCTATAATTTTCCGATGCTCCAGGTTTTGTTTCCTGGAGAAATGCTGAGAGAGGGAGCTGGTTCATTCAGGCGTTGTGCGAGGTTCTTATGGAGGAGGCGAGGAAAGAGGACTTAATCTCAATGGTGACCACGGTGGGTTGAGTTTTCTCTTTCGTTTTTTGAATAGTTCAATGGAAAATGGAAATTTCCTAAAAATTAAAGAAAATTTCCAAACAATCCAGAGATATCCAAAACAATCCAGAGATATCCATAGATTTACCACCAACTTTTGATGAAAACTTAAATTTACCAGAACAATTTTTCTGCTCATAACTAGGATATTTTAGAGGTTCGTGCCCCACCTGAAAGTCGACCATTCCTGGAGGAGTTTTGTGTGCAGTGGATAAGAAAAGTTGGGGCAGACAACTCCAAATTAAATGAATAAGGCCACAGAGAGGGTAACCCTATTGCAGATCTGGTAAAAAGCCACGATTCGAAAAACAGGAATTTGCGAGAAAAAATATTTGTTTTCATAATTTTTTTGAATATATTTTTTTAAATTGATTTCTTAAGTAAGCAACAGTATATGTGCTAAGAAATGTAAGGTTTTGGTCACATTATCTTGATTTTATTTCTCTAAGAATTCTCCCCTCCCCCTCTCCCCCTTCCCCCACCTGCTTGCACATTTAATTGTGCAATGAATAGTACATTGAATTGCAAAATATGGAACATGTGGTAAAGTGAGTAAATAAAACAATATAATAATAATATTATTTCTATCATGATTTTTCATGGGATGATTTTTGACACCTTTGTTTAGAACCGTGGAAAATTTTATAATTTATTTCAACTCTGCCCTATTGGCGTGGAATTATACGATCAAGTTATTTAATTTCAATAGTGGTAATATTATCAATAAACATGAGATTGATGTGGACCTATACTCGTACCTTATTGATGAGGTGTCGAGTGTTAGAGGTTTAGGTCAACAATGGCAGTCATGAAGAATGATGCCTGAAACGAAAGAATTTGCAATTTTTGTAGCTTGGGAATTGACAACAAAGTCAATTTTTTTATTTGCTTGTTTTTTCACAATAACCTTTAAAACACTCTTGGATTGTTACTTAACCCTTACTTTACCACACAGCGGTATTATTGCCGTTTTGGGCTCCCCATCTTAGTCTCCGCCTCTCAAGTGCATTTTCAAAAAGGTGCTGGTAGAGAAAGGGTTAAGGAACCCGCGACAAGTGTGCCAACTCAAAAATATATGCAGGATGATCCCAGGGCGATTCAGCAGATCGCTGAAGTGGAACAAGCCCGACTCTGCTGCTTTGACTCCGCCTCACGAGCGCATTTTTAAGAAAGTGCTGGTAGAGTTAGGGTTAAATGATAATATGTTGTCAAGTCGACGGTTAAGGTCTTTGTTTGCGCCTCCAAATCAAAATCTCTCTATTAAGCGATCGGCAATATATGTTATAAATCTCGAAGGCAATATCTGTTCTCATATTATTGTATGCTGGCTATTTTGTGATATTAGTGAGTTGTTTTTGTTTATATATGTCCTCTTGTAGTAATGTTTTTGTTTATATATGTCCTCTTTTAGTAACGTTTTTGTTTATATATGTCCTCTTGTAGTAATGTTTTTGTCTATATATGTCCTCTTGTAGTTGTGTTTTTGTCTATATATGTCCTCTTGTAGTAATGTTTTTGTTTCTATGTGTCCTCTTGTAGTAATGTTTTGTCTATATATGTCCTCTTGTAGTAATGTTTTTGTTTATATATGTCCTCTTGCAGTAATGTTTTTGTTTATATATGTCCTCTTGTAGTAATGATTTTGTTTATATATGTCCTCTTGTAGTAATGATTTTATTTATATATGTCCTCTTGTAGCAATGTTTTTGTTTATATATGTCCTCTTGTAGTAATGTTTTTGTTTATATATGTCCTCTTGTAGTAATGTTTTTGTTTACATATGTCCTCTTCTAGTAATGTTTTTGTTTATATATGTCCTCTTGTAGTAATGTTTTTGTTTAAATATGTCCTCTTGTAGTAATGTTTTTGTTTACATATGTCCTCTTGTAGTAATGTTTTTGTTTATATATGTCCTCTTGCAGTAATGATTTTACTTATATATGTCCTCTTGTAGTAATGTTTTTGTTTATATATGTCCTCTTGCAGTAATGATTTTGTTTATATATGTCCTCTTGTAGTAAAGTTTTTGTTTATATATGTCCTCTTGTAGTAATGTTTTTGTTTAAATATGTCCTCTTGTAGTAATGTTTTTGTTTATATATGTCCTCTTGTAGTAATGTTTTTGTTTATATATGTCCTCTTGTAATGCTTTTGTTGATATATGTCCTCTTGTAGTAATGATTTTGTTTATATATGTCCTCTTGTAGTAATGTTTTTGTTTATGTATATTGTGACTAGAGCCTCGGGCCCGGAACACTTTACAAATAAAATGAATTGAATTGAATTCAATTTTCATCCTCAACAGATCAATAGGAAAGTCGCTTTAGCTTTTGCCTCTTCAACGGGACAATGCAAGCAAATGCCGGCTCCTGTCCACATGCTGACCAAAAAGCTCTTCTTCAATCCAGGAGTGACGTTTGTTTAGAGATTAGGGAGGGTCGGGACTAATAGTGTTGGCAATTGCCCATTGGGTGAAGATGTTAAGAGGTCTTTTGGAAAATTATTGTGAGGGCCATGTCCCCCTCCCTCCCCCCTACCCCCCTCCCCCTCTCCCCTACCCCCTCCCCCCTCTATCACGATCACGCCTTGCTCAAGAAAGCCATCTATAGCAGAAAACTGCCTCTTGGACGAACTTCTATGTATGACTTTGAGAAGGTGCTGTAAGAATTTATATGCTCAAGATAGGAGATGCAAATATCAAATCAAATTTGATCATTCAGGCCTTGAGAGTTAGGTATGTCTTTTTCACAAAATTTAAGAATGCTCTTCTTAGAATTGCCTTTGCACCCTCACAGTCCATCACGTCCTCCTTGCTTGCCCCCTGTACAACCTTGCCAGAGCTTCCCTCACTGCCCACAACTCAATTGCCGAGCTCTTCCAGGAAAACCCTCCGGATAAAGTTATCTGCTTCCTTCATCATGCTTCTCTCTACAACAATATTTAGTCCTCCTCTCCCACCCCCTCTCTCTACTTTTTTCACCCATGCACTTCCTCTCTCGTTCCCAGCTCTCTGGCTTTTAGTTCCTGTGTTTCTCTCAATCTCCCCCTGTTTACTCTCCTTCCTACCTCTGGAATGATCTAACTTCTCAGGCACAATTTGCCCCTTGCTGTTGTGGTGCCGTTAAGCCCTCATCAAACAAACATTGGAATTTCATTAGCTTGGATCAATACTTGCCTTTAGCACAGCCTGAAGGAAAAGTCCTTTGAACTACCAAGAGTCAAAATGATCAACATGGAGGGCTGGGGAAATTCGCCCCTCCCCTGTCAAAATTGAAGAATGCATCCAGGGAAACTAGGCGGTTTGGTTGCCAATTTCAAAATTTGTCAAAAAATCACGAAAACTCTTTTCCCCTTATACAATTTTAGGCCCATACACCTATGAATATATGGATTGTACATTCAGGATGGTTTTAGGTAATATTTGAAAATATATTTGGTCTTAAATGATTTCTAAAATATCAGGCAAAATGTCTAACGAATACACATATTCTTCAGTCAAAACGCATTTTCCACCTAAAACATTTTAGGCCCATATACGTTTGAATATATGAATTGTTTTAAAGTGAGATTCAAATATTTTTCACCTCACTTCACCTAGTCTCTTTAGGCCTCCTGGCCCATAAGGCTGCAGTGCACTCTCTCCACTGGACTCTGTTATTTGCAACTTGTCTGGCTTCTGTCCATGAGCTCCATCCCATCACTTTCTTCTCCTCGACTGTCCTTCTCCAGGTCGTTCTAGGACGACCAACTTTCCTTCTCCCTCTGGTTTCCACGTCATAGCTGTCACACAGTGCTTAATAATGCTCATGCGCATCACATGACCAATCCACCTCCACCTTCTTCTATTTACTTCAGTGCTGATTTGGTCATGTTTAGTTATTCTCAGTATTTCATCATTAGATATTACATATGGCCATCTGATCTTCTATATGATCTTCAAAATTCTCTGATAGCATTTGACCAGAACTGTATCCAGCTTTTTATTAACTGCTACATTAAGTCTGTAGGTCTCACAACCATATAAGAGTACAGACTTAACAAGACAATTAAACAGTCATATTTTTGTATACATTGAGAATGTGCTTGAGTTCCATATCTTATCTAACTTGATAAATGCTACTCTTGCTTTAGAGATTCTGTTTTGGATATCTTCCTCACCACCACCTTGTAAGGTATCTGAACTTGTTTAATTCATTTAGTTGTTGGTTATCGATATAAACTTTGTTTGCACATTTGCTTATGAGCTCTGTCTTATCCTTATTAATTCTTAGCCCAGTTTGTGCCGCATACTGATTGAGCCTGGTCACATTGGTTTGCATATGTTGATATGTAGATGAAAGTAGAGCGATATCATCAGCAAAATCTAAGTCCTCAAGGGTTGACATGAACTTCCATCTAATTCCATTCCTGTTATCATATTTTTACATTTTTAAGTCTGAAATATTTCTGAAATAATGATGCATCTGTGCAATATTCAGTGATTGTATTAATTTTGCCAAAATGTTCGAAATATTTTTGTTTTCAAATTTTTCTGAAATAATATTGTTGTATATTTGTTGTTCTTATTTACCTTTTAGAATGGATGAAAGGATGGCAACTAGTGCATGATGGGATGTGAAATGTTTTATTACCCTTTTATTGGAACTCAAGTTAAGGAACATTAATGAAATGCACATAAGTTTTGAATTAATGATTTTTTCCTAGTCTCTCATTAAAAGATAATTTCATCAACAGGGGATGCTCTTCCACATCCTCTTATCAGCAATATGTGCCTGCCATTGTAAGGAAGGGTAAAGGGGGGTGGGGGGCTGCTATTGTAAGGGGGCTGCCATTATAGGGGTAGAAATGTCTTTTGTATATTTTCCCCCTTTTTATACTAGATATAATTCTCCAGAACCTTTTTATGCTATGATTGGTGGATGTCTAGTTATAAACTTGAAACTGCTCTTTGATTTCATCCCATCCATTTCCCAAGTGAATGTATATCTGATAGCTTTTACTATGTTAGGACTTTAGTGACATTATAGAAAGGCCCTCTCTTGAGTGTCCCTCCCCTGCCCTTTTAAAGTTTTGTGCAGGTGTGCCCCCCTCCCCTGCCAAAGTTGTGTACAGGTGTTTCTGGTCAAAAAACTGGGAATATTCCTTTAATCCTGAAAATTAATGAGAAAATTCCTTAATCATGAAAAGTCATGAGAAAAATCCTTAATTATAAAAATGAAACTGATGACATCAAGATTATGCAAGACTTTAAAATTTACAAACTAATAGAATGGTCATCTTTTCCACAATTTTTTGCTTTGGTGTGATTTTTTTATAGACTTTTAACAACCACACTGCCTCTATAGTGTTACTAATTTTTATGAACAGTACTAAATATTTGTCTTTGTAATGATTTAACTTCTTTTTCAATTAACAGAAATACTTTTCTTAGGAATCTTTCTGTCCATCTTTAAGTAGTCAAGCTTGGTCTACTAATTTGATAAGGGTGGCGTGTGGGTGTGTGAAGGAGGGGGGATTACATGAGACAAGTCTCTCAGCTTACAGAACATCAAACTTGAGGCTCATTGGTCAAGCTAGTAGAGAGCATGTAACAATGATTGTAATTAGATCCTCTGTAGAACTCTAAATGTTCAGGTCCCAAAAGGTTTTTATATATGACATCCACACTTTTGAACGAAAACATTTTACTTCTAAATCATATTCCATGAAGACGATGATTACATTTAGTTTTTCTAGATGCCTTGTAGTGGAGGGAGTACATGGACATCCAATGCACCCTGATCCACACCTTTGAACAAAAACATTTTATTTCCAAATCGTATTCCATAAAATGGTTACATTTTTTCTTTCTAGATGACTTGTAGTGGAGGGGAGTAAATGGACTGATCCACACCTTTGAATGCTAAATCGTATTCCATAAAGATGGTTACATTTTTTCTTTCAAAATGACTTGTAGTGGAGGGGAGTAAATGGACATCGAATGCACCTCCTCCGATCCACACCTTTGAACAAAAACGTTTTACTTCCAAATCATATTCCATGAAGGCAATGATTACATTTAGTTTTTCTAGACGACTTGTAGTGGAGGGGAAAACATGGACATCCAATGTACCACCTCCCCATTTTCTTTTCACTGGCTTCCTGTTAAATCGCACATCAACTGCAGTTCTTCTGCTCAGATTCAAATGCATCCAGCCTTGCTCCTACAAGATCTTATCCATGTGTAGACTCACTGTCTATGCTCCAGTTTAGTTCAAAGTTATTGCTCTTAACTCCTGTTTGTACAAAAGCCTTCGTTTCAATCTTCATCCGCTTTTTTTCTGAAACATTCTCCCAACTGGTACAAAGGCCTTTGTTTTAATCTTCATCCGCTTTTTTTCTGAATCATTCTCCCAACTCACATCAGAGGCTCAAATGTGACTAATTTTAAAATCTTTGTTAAAACACATCTTTTCTCATTTGCTCCCTATATTTTTCTCTTTTGTCAATGCAATAAAACTTAAGTGGTGTTGCACTGTATAAGAACTGTATTAATTTGATGTATGTGTTTTATATATAACTATCTTTACAATTACTTATTACAAGTGATGTACCTAAAAATGGTTGTTTTCTCGATTTTTGGAACATATTTTTGAATATTTTTTCAATGATTTAGTAATTATATAGTCCATTGCTGTCCTTTGTTATAAAGTGTACTTACACTATAAAAATTGTCTTTCATGAGCCATAATGTACTTTTTTTGTTATTATTAGAAATGACTTTGCTTAAAACCAGGAACATCTCAACATGCCCTCAAATGGAGCAGGGCCGGTCGGAGTAAAAGTGATTTATTCTTTTATTTTCAAACTACAAAACTGTATTCAGTTGCACCTGTTCAAGGCTCCTTCAAGATATTTAGTCCTCCTTTCCACCCCCTCTCTCTACTTTTTTTTTCTCTTACTGGTATTACATGATATTTTAAGTCACACACATTTGAATATAATGGCATTCCTTTGTAATAAATGTAGTAACCGTAATCAATGCTATGCTGGCATTGTTTGCTGCTGGAGAAAGGTGAAATGAAAAATGAGCATAGATTTATTTATATCAATGTTGTGATGCAAAGTTAATCTTGTGGAATGATGCAGTTAATTTGTGGCTAGAAAATTGCAGGCCAAAATTTTAAGCAGTGCCTTTACTAATGACTGATATATATAAATATAAACAATGTCACAACAATATGAATAAATTTTTATAATCTTTTTATTCTGTCTTTTGTTTTCTTTTATCTATTTGTTGTTTATCAAATTTAATGGGAAACCAATCAAATGATGGAAATAATTTCTGATAAAATTCCTGCTTTTATTTCATATTTTGGCTTTGCAAGATTAGACTTCAAATGTAAGTCGTGATTAGTCAAAATGCAAAGTGACTTCAAGTGAGTTTGTGTCCTTGTAGATTTTACTTCTTCTGTTTCACTAGGTTATACTGATGAAGCCGCTGAGAAAATAATGAGGTCACTGAAGAGCGAGACCAATAATTTGTCTTCTGCTATTTTAGTCTTATTTTATTACCGTTTTTGCCAATTTTTATCCTGTGGTTGGATTTTTAGCCAGGTGCTCCAGCACAAATTTCTCCTCTCTGTGACACTGTACATTCAAACTGCAAAATCAATTTAATAGATAAACAATTGACTATAAGAGAAAACAAGTCACTGACTTGACTTTTTAAATCAAGCTCAAGAACTTTTTGTATGAAAATTTGTCCACTATATAGTGGTGCAATTTGGGGCAAGCAATGACTCTCTGAAGTTTAACATGTACTTTTTGACCAATTGGTTTCCTTGTCTTCTTTAATGTGAATGCATCATAGGCTTATAGATTGTGCTTGTACTTCAAGGGCTTATAGATTGTGCTCGTACTCGAGGGCTTATAGATTGTGCTTGTACTCAAGGGCTTATAGATTGTACTTGAGGGCTTATAGATTGTGCTTGTATTCGAGGGCTTATAGATTGTGCTTGTACTCGAGGGCTTATAGATTGTGCTTGTACTCGAGGGCTTATAGATTGTGCTTGTACTCGAGGGCTTATAGATTGTGCTTGTACTCGAGGGCTTATAGATTGTGCTTGTACTCGAGGGCTTATAGATTGTGCTTGTACTCGAGGGCTTATAGATTGTGCTTGTACTCTAGGGCTTATAGATTGTGCTTGTACACGAGGGCTTATATATTGTGCTTGTACTCTAGGGCTTATAGATTGTACTTGAGGGCTTATAGATTGTGCTTGTACTCGAGGGCTTATAGATTGCGCTTGTACCCAAGGGCTTATAGATTGCGCTTATAGATTGTGCTTGTACTCGAGGGGTTATAGATTGTGCTTATACTCGAGAGCTTATAGGTTGTGCTTATACCGAGGGCTTATAGATTGTGCTTATACTGAGGGCTTATAGATTGTGCTTGTACTCGAGGGCTTATAGATTGTGCTTATACTCGAGGGCTTATAGATTGTGCTTATACTCGAGAGCTTATAGATTGTGCTTATACTCGAGGGCTTATAGATTGTGCTTGTACTCGAGGGCTTATAGATTGTGCTTACACTCTAGGGCTTATAGATTGTGCTTGTACTCGAGGGCTTATAGATTGTGCTTGTACTCCAGGGCTTATAGATTGTGCTTGTACTCCAGGGCTTATAGATTGTGCTTGTACTCCAGGGCTTATAGATTGTGCTTATACTCTAGGGCTTATAGATTGTGCTTGTACTCGAGGGCTTATAGATTGTGCTTGTACTCGAGGGCTTATAGATTGTGCTTGTACTCGAGGGCTTATATATTGTGCTTGTACTCGAGGGCTTATAGATTGTACTTGAGGGCTTATAGATTGTGTTTGTACTCGAGGGCTTATAGATTGCGCTTGTACCCGAGGGCTTATAGATTGCGCTTATAGATTGTGCTTGTACTCGAGGGCTTATAGATTGTGCTTATACTCGAGGGCTTATAGGTTGTGCTTATACTCGAGGGCTTATAGATTGTGCTTATACTCGAGGGCTTATAGATTGTGCTTGTACTCGAGGGCTTATAGATTGTGCTTATACTCGAGAGCTTATAGATTGTGCTTATACTCGAGGGCTTATAGATTGTGCTTGTACTCGAGGGCTTATAGATTGTGCTTACACTCTAGGGCTTATAGATTGTGCTTGTACTCCAGGGCTTATAGATTGTGCTTGTACTCCAGGGCTTATAGATTGTGCTTGTACTCCAGGGCTTATAGATTGTGCTTGTACTCCAGGGCTTATAGATTGTGCTTATACTCTAGGGCTTATAGATTGTGCTTGTACTCGAGGGCTTATAGATTGTGCTTGTACTCGAGGGCTTATAGATTGTGCTTGTACTCGAGGGCTTATAGATTGTGCTTGTACTCGAGGGCTTATAGATTGTGTTTGTACTCGAGGGCTTATAGATTGTGCTTGTACTCGAGGGCTTATAGATTGTGCTTGTACTCGAGGGCTTATAGATTGTGCTTATACTCGAGGGCTTATAGATTGTGCTTGTACTCGAGGGCTTATAGATTGTGCTTATACTCGAGAGCTTATAGATTGTGTTTATACTCGAGGGCTTATAGATTGTGCTTGTACTCGAGGGCTTATAGATTGTGCTTACACTCTAGGGCTTATAGATTGTGCTTGTACTCCAGGGCTTATAGATTGTGCTTGTACTCCAGGGCTTATAGATTGTGCTTGTACTCCAGGGCTTATAGATTGTGCTTGTACTCCAGGGCTTATAGATTGTGCTTATACTGAGGGCTTATAGATTGTGCTTGTACTCGAGGGCTTATAGATTGTGCTTGTACTGAGGGCTTATAGATTGTGCTTGTACTGAGGGCTTATAGATTGTGCTTGTACTCGAGGGCTTATAGATTGTGTTTGTACTCGAGGGCTTATAGATTGTGCTTGTACTCGAGGGCTTATAGATTGTGCTTGTACTCAAGGGCTTATAGAATGTGCTTGTACTCGAGGGCTTATAGATTGTGCTTATACTCTAGGGCTTATAGATTGTGCATAAACGGATGAGTGTATTTGACTCCCCTGCCACCATCCCAGGTTTATTCCCCAGCTGTAACTGGTACCCTTTTTACAGCAACTGGATTCAATGTCTTGTTCAAGGACACAGCACTCAACTGAAACACAATCCCAGTACCTTTTGAGTATTCGACCAAAGCACTGGGCTACTACACTCTGTACATCCTCAGGGTGTGTGATGTTTTTTTCTGGAACTTTCAGGTTCCTACTTTGTCTAACAACTTTACCCATCCTCAAAAGTATTCCATCTTTTGTCAAAATGTGAGTCTTATGATTAAGAGGGGGAGGGGCAAAAAAACCTAGATTTTTCTTGATAGGGGGGGGTAAAGTAACACTTATTCAAATTCCTCCCCCCCACCACTACTATCAAAAACCAGAAGTTCAAACCCTATGTAATAAATCCAGCATTGTTTGAAAAGAATGCTATCAGCATCATTTTGCCTTCAATCATTTTTTTCAAAAATTTGTAAATTCAAATAAACCTTTAAAAGAAAGGTCAGTTACTTTTAGGTAGAAAAATCATGCCTTTTTTATTTTTCAAATTAGAAATAAAGAACTAAATAGGTAAATGTCTATGCTAAATGTGTGGTCTGAATAAGGTAGATTCTATTCCTCCTAGAATTTGTTTGTTTATTTGATGAGGGCTTAACGACACCACGAATTTGTATACATTCCTTGCAGAACTTTCGACCTATACCAAAATACGTAATGTAGTGGCTGAGGAATGTGTAGTGACAAAAGACCGAATAATCTTTCCAATGACTGACATTTAGCCGTTCTTTTTTCAGCTGTTATCTAAATTTTAATGACTTCTCAATATCTCTCTAATAGCATATTGTGAACACAATTGTACACCTATTACAAGATCCTGTAACCAGCGGTTTGTATGGTCATAATCAGTCATGAACAGTTTGCTTAGGATATTTTGGGAAAGCAGTCCTTGTCAAATACTACTGACACTGATGAATTCCCAAACATTTTTATACTCTTATAGTTCTCTGATAATAGAAAAGCAGGTATGTTTGGGTCCCCTCTCTTATAGTTCTCTGATAATAGAAAAGCAGGTATGTTTGGGTCCCCTCTCTTATAGTTCTCTGATAATAGAAAAGCAGGTATGTTTGGGTCCCCAATAGAGGCATTACTGCAGGGAGAGGTTTTAAGAAGTTCCCTACTTGTAGGGTTTGGCACCACCAATCAGTTTTCATAAGGTGTTTTGAGACGACAGTACCTGTCAGAAAATTTGATTTAATTCTGCAACATTTCCAAATTAACATGTAAGGCTATGTTCTCTGGTAAAAAAAATTAACTTGATTTCCCAGTAGTTGCAGAGTGCAAATTAGCAATGTCCACTATTACATTCATGTGGGGTGTTTATAGCATAGGGTCTGCATGGTTGAAGGGACCAATTTTTTTATTTTATAGAATCTGCTTTCAGAGCTGGATGGCGTAGTGTTGAATAATTCCACCTTATGCATGGGACTTGTCCCCAGTGCAGGTCCCCAATGCATGGGACTTGGGTGCAGACTTTGTCCCCAATGACAGGTGCAGGTAGATGCATAAGACTTTGTCCCCAATGCAGACTTAGTCAATCATGGGATCCATGGGACTTTGTAAATAGAAGTTTGTCCCCAATGCAAACTTAGTCATCAAATCCATGTTAAATAGGAGTGCCCTATCAGATTTCATACGAAATTTCACCAAGTGATGAAGAAAGCCTAAAATAAAACAAACACAATTTAAAAATGACAATTCAGAAGTCCTTTTGAAGACAAAAGTTCTTTTATTTATGTTCAACCCACATGGTCCAGTACAGAAAAATGAGTTGACAAATTTTTAAAGGACTATTACAACACACATAATTCTTGTCCACCAACTTTTTTTTCCTCCTACAACAGTGCTACAAAAAAACAACTACATCTAGTTATATAAGCATTCCATTTTAAATTTTTTTGCCTTGTTCACAAATACCATACAGAAATGAAGTCTTTTCTGATCTTACAAGAAGCTTTAAGCTTCACTTCAAAGACTAGACTATTATTAAGCCTTGGTCCTTGTAACAAAAACCGATGTACTTTTTTTTTTTAAACAGGTCAGTGAACTTTGTTCCTGTGCCGAGTTGGAATGCACACATGGTTGTAGATCACAAGCAACTTGACTATGTTTTTACTGTGAGTAGCTCTCATTGACTGCAATGATTCAATTTCAAAACATGGGTTGCTGTCTGTAACCCTATCACTTTTACCTGCTGAGAATTTCAAGAAAGAAGTTGATAACGTTTCTGACTTAGTCCTATGCTCAAATTTTCAGTATTGAGTTCAAATGAGCATATATCCCTTAACCAATCAGACGAGTCTTTCAGCAGGTTCAATTCCATTTAAGTACAACTACAATCATCATACTGAAATTCAGTTATTGTACTAGAATTCAATTGTAATAATGAAATTTGATCATGTTACTGAAATTCAACCGGGTTACTGTAATTCAACTGTTACTGAAATTCAAATTCATTTGTGTTACTAAAATCCCAGTGCTACTGAAATTCAAACGTGTTACTGAAATCCAAGTGCTACTGAAATTCAATCGTGCTACTGAAATTCAAACGTGCTACTGAAATTCAATCGTGCTACTGAAATTCAATCGTGTTACTGAAATTCAAATTTACTGAAATTCAACCGTGTACTGAAATTCAACCGTGTTACTGAAATTCAATCGTGTTAATGAAATTCAATTGTCTTACTGAAATACAAAACAACCATGAATGTGCCTTCACCAGCAGTTTTTTTTGTTCTCACTGTCACGAAACTTAGTATTTTTTTGTTACCGAAGAGCTCCAGTAGTATTGGGTCGTTCAAGTATTATCAACCAAACAACACACACAAAATGAGAGTCAAACAGAGAGAGAACTGACTGGATTGTAAAAGGTTTCATTGCAACATAAAAACAAAAAAAATAACCTTCCTGACTAAATATCAAATTAAGTTTACAAGGATCCAATAATGTACACGTCATGTACTGCTAGTAATATATAACACACAAATGAACACCCACAGTGGGTCTCCATACTTCTTCCTCATTATCCATTTAAAACCAGCTAAAAATATTGTGATAAGCAATGTACAATTAATCGTTTCTTCGCTATTCCATTAAACCCGCCCCTTCTCTACCAGCCCCCCGTGATTTTTAACAGTAGAAACGACTCATCATCAAAACATTATGTCCAAAGAACAAAAACCCAGCATAACTTTAGTACAAAGGGATTATACACAGGTTGTAAATCATGTTTCTTTCAAGGTTAAAAGTTAGGAATTTTATTGTTGTTTAATTTTTTTTTTTTTTGTCTTTTTTTTCTTTTCTTTTACACCATATTTCAAAGAACCAAACCAAATAATATGAATGAACACTGACACAAACACACTAAGAAGCATGTACAAAGTTTTGTGGAAAAAGATCGTAGAATGAACAAAAGCTCTGCATACATTTCCCGCTGAACACACTAAAAATACTCTTTGAAACAATAGCCACACTGTATTAACATTCAATTTGAATGATAATATATTAATAAAGATTGACAACCAGATAAGGTTGACCAGATAAGATTGCTTACAATGATCAGGAAATCAATATGAACATCACATTTCATGCAGAAACATTACGAGATGAGGTCATTCATGTTAATACTACAGACATGTTCTCAATTTAACACTTAGGTAAATGACCTTGAAATTGAGAGGAACGTAGGCTTAACCAGTGATCCATGGTAAATAAAATTTTCACCAAAACGAGCACAATTTTGTCGCATGCAAGAGGTTCTCCTTATCAGCGTTCAAGGTATTTCTTGATAAAAATAACTGAAAGAAATGATTGAACTATTCATCTGACACTACTCCACAAGATTGTGCATATATCATAAAATAAAATTAAAAAGCTTGGGGAAGGGGGGACATCAAGATTTCTTAATTTTCATGTAACGCTGCGACTCACTTTGCCCTGCTTTGCAAATCAAGATGACGTTTAAATATCATGATAAAAACCAAAAAAAAATTAAAAAAATTGGGAATTCTTTTTCGAAATGATATTCTTCAGGTAATCATTACCGTTGATTAACATTGGCATAAATGAATGAGCACATTAGTACTGAAATACAAGTTCAGACCTGAAGACGTTTAAGGGAGTTAAGTACAATCTACGATATTTTGTTCAAATGATCCGCCCGCAAATTGATTTACAAAAAACAAAATCCAATGATATGCACAAATAAAGACAAAAGCCAAGAACGTCGAAACGGAGCAGAACTTCAAATGAATTCAAAATCTTCTTTATCAAACTTCACGCGAAACTGATACTTTGGATTTTTTAATTAACAGCTCGCAAATTCTACCACTTAAAAGAATGAATAAAGTGAAATTCTCAATACATAATTTGGCAATGTGATAAAATAACTGCTTGATTCCTTTGTAAGTATTCTTTTAATGTTCACTTAATTCTACTTCCGCATTGCTCTTGTCCAATTTGATCAAAATGTACATATGTGCAAATAACAGGCCCTGAAGATGGTGAAGATGTTAAGTTTGTCAAATACCAAGTTTTTCAGACTTCCATGCAAAATCGTGACATGAAATACATGATCACTAATACATGAACACTAAAGGTGACACAGAGACACAGTAATCAAACCCTCACTGATACTCTTTTTATCTGTAAGTTCTTAATAGCACATCATATACCAAATAAGGAAAATAATTCCACTTTTTTTCCTACCACCAAGTATTCCAGTTTCTTTGTTAAGAGGTAGGTGCACCCCCACCCCTCCCCAACCTGAAACCTTTTCACAAGCCATTTACACCTAGCTTTAAATTTCCCCGGCTATGATCTAAGTACAGCTTTAAACTTTCTTTCTTTAGAAATCTTTTATTGACATAAATGGATCTCTTGACCTCTGTAACGTTTCCTTCCAAGATGTCCCTACGACCCTCTCCTGCGACCCTCTCCTGCGACCCTCTCCTGCGACCCTCTCCTGCGACCCTCTCCTGCGACCCTCTCCTGCGACCCTCTCCTACGACCCTCTCCTACGACCCTCTCCTACGACCCTACGACCCTCTCCTACGACCCTCTCAAACTGAAGAATAATTCATTTGGCATAAGAGGGATACTCCCAAACAAGAAACTTTGAACATTTCCAAGAATTCCATCAACCATTCCACTCCCAGCCCAACTGACTGACTGACATTGTGCCCCTATCAATACGTTATTTTGAGTTTAACCAAACGATGATAAGGGTTCACGGGCAACCCAACCATGTTTTTGGTAGTAACTACCCCCTCTAAAAAACTTTAGGGCTGTCTTGCTGAATGAGCTTTTGAACGATATCACTATATCTGATCTTCATCTGGGAGTTTCTTTGCCATTCAATTCTGGTAGAAAGGCACATAGTTCTGTTGACTACATGAAGAGAATTTTTTTTTTTTTTTTTTTTTCAAACCACAGAAATCATCTCAATGAATTACTTGTGATAAGTTATAGCGTTTGACACCAATGGGCTTCAGAAGCAAACTATGCTAAAATGGTTCACAACAAAAAGGCATCATTATTTCAACTCATCGTAGAAGGTATTCAGGCAATTCATACAATATCACACGTCTGCGTTATACCAAAAAAACAAAACACTAATACACAAAAGGATCAAGTAATTGCTAATCATCAATGATTCTTGCCCATACAAAAAGGTAGCATCGTATTACACTGAGTATCATTCAAATCTTGAAGAAAGAAAAAATACCCACATTTCTCCCATAATTTTTGCTTCTTTCAAATCTTGAAGAAAGAAAAAACACCCAAATTTCTCCCATAATTTTTGCTTCTCTCTCTCCATGCTTTGTTCCGTGTTGAAGAAAAAAATACTGAACATTCCGTTAACTATGGATCACAACATTGCACTATGTGTTTCAAAAAAAGAAATAATACTAACAGATAATACAATACGCATTTTGACATCTGATTACAAACACCAGCGCCATAATATAAAAAAATTACTGACTCATGATATATTCATAATATATATAGCAAGAGTGCTCACTAACCCCATCCCCGACCAATAGGGAGCAAGAATATCGAATTCCCCCTATTTTACCAATAAGCATCACGATTAATACTATGCAGAATTGAATCCTTTCTGGTGCAATATACCAAAATATAAAATTCCGGTAAGAACACAAAATGATTTTCAGTGTAATGGTGTCCGTCAACTTCATGCACCTGGTATATTTAATTAAGAGTGCACACGGGAAACCAAGAACACAACACACTTTGGGTGAGGACTCTGCTCTGGCGTTCTACTCTGCGTAATAGTTCTTATACAAAAAGTTATCCACAAAACGAAAAAAAAAAAAAAAAGAAGTGTAAAATGAATTAAAAATACCCTATAATAACCTTGATTAATGGACCATGCTGACTCGCCAACACATACAGAGACTATCGACTGTGATGACATGCAGATTAATAACTGGCAATGACGGACGCGTAACATCACAGGACTGTCACTCGAGTACGTCACAGATATGAGAGAGAAAAAAATAACGGCTGCTGATTTTTGGATATGACGACAAAACACCATTGGGTTGCACTGGGGAGAACAGAGTAAATGATACCTGCTAATAAATGTACAGAATTTTTTATATATACTTTTTTTTTCTTTCTTAAAATTTTACTTCAGCAAGAGAGCATATTACAACATAACAATCTTCTATTGATTGTTGTCTTTTTTATTCCAACCAATCACACCCCCTGTACCATACAGCGAATGAACTCTTCACCTCTTTCGTCTCTTTCTATACAGAACAAGAAAGAGATCAGACGAGGGAACGCCACTTACAACACATAACACATCCACGCCTTGGTAGAGTCGAGCCAAGACGCGGAATCTGCCTCAAAAAATTCCACAGATAATTATTTGTCCACACGCAAAACATCCAACAGAAATGTTCAGAAGATTTATTTTCACAACCATTTTTAAATGATCTCTAATGGAGGCACTAGACAATGCACAACATAGTCTCGCAGTAAGTTGGCGCAAGCATTGGCTTGACTTCTCTGGCGACGGCGTGATCACCGCGAACACGTCCTGCTGGCACTCCTTGAAACAAAACCATTATGTACAACCAAACATTTTGGGAATCTGCTACTTTCCTATACAAAGAAGCTTGTTATTTCCACTGATACCGACTTCAAATGTTATGCTCCTTTCATAAAAAAATTGAACATTTTTTAAAATTTTCCCCAAAGTTTTATTTTTTTGTCAAATTTTCTTTATCCTTTACCCCCACCCCTCCCTACTTCCAAAGAGCTATGTTACAAGGAAAAGCCTGTGACGGCATACAAGATGGATGAAGTGCAAGACGTGGTAGAGCTGCTACAATCAATTCCATATCTTCAAGAAACTGTCCCAGGACCCGGTGGCCACGGCCATTCCATCTTCTGTTACACCCAGACAACTCACTCGGTTGTCGTGACCAGCCAATACACCTGAAAAATAACAATTACAGAAAAATTGTAATATCTTATAATGAAATATTTGATTAATTTATTTATTTAATTGCTTCCAAAATTGCTTCTCATTCCTGCAAAAATATCCCCTAATATTCCCAAGTCTAACAACTTCGAAAGGAATGTTTTATATATATATTTATGTTTTATAACGCTGCAAGTTTTTTGTTTTTGTTATCTTTCATGTCATACATGAAAATTAAACATAAACAGGATTTCACTTGCAGTGTTCCCCATTGTCCTCTTTGCCCCTTAAGGGATGAGATGGGGGCAAGGGTTAGGATGGGGGCAAAGAATAATGGACAATTGATCTTCCATGCTGCTCGAAAATGGGCACCTCCAAAAAGGAAACCTAACTGTCAATTATCCCGCAACAAAAGGGCAAGTTTGAAAAAAGGAAACGCTTGGTAGCAAGCGAGAGGTATCAGGTCCCATTTTTGGAGTCTCTGGTATGGACTAGAGATTCAACCTAGTTTGTTTGATGAGAGTTTAACTGCACCACAATAGCAAGGGTCAAATTGTGCCCGAGAGGTTAGATCATTCTAGAGGTAGGAAGGAGAGAAAACAGGGAGAGATTGAGAGAAACACGAGAACTAAAAGCCAGAAAGCTGGGATTGAGAGAGGAGGTGTATGGGTGGAAAAATAATGTAGATAGAGAAGGGGTGCGGAAGGAGGACTAAATATGGTTGTAAAGGGAAGCATGATGAATTTTATGCAATTTTATTGTAATAATTAGTTTTTTGTTTTTTTTTGGTGGAAGAGCCTGGCTACCGAGTTGTGGGCAGCGAGGGGAGTTGTGGGGAGCGAGGGAAGCTCTGGGAAGGTTGTACAGGGGGCAAGCAAGGAGAATGTGATGGACTGACTGTGAGGGTGCAAATTGAACTTGGATCGTCTTTAAGCTCAAATGATGCTGAAAAGATACCACAATATATCCCATCAGTATGTGTTTAAAAAGATAGCATAAAATGGAGCAGGTGAGGGGTAGAAAACTACAGAAATGGTTTCTGGTACATTTGAGTCCAGAAAAGAGCAACAACAGATAAAAGAGACAGCCTCAAATTAGTTTGTTTGATGATGGCTTAACGGCACCACAACAGCAAGGGTCAAATTGTGCCTGAGAGGTCAGATCATTTTAGAGGTAGGAAGGAAAGAAAACAGGGGAAGAATGAGAGAAATTCAAGAACAAAAGTCAGAAAGCTGTGATCGAGAGAGGAGGTGCATGGGTGAAACAAAAACAAAGTAGGGAGGGGGTGGAAGAGGAGAATTAAATATGGTTGTAGAGGGAAGCATGATGAAGGAAGGAGGTGCAGGGGTGAAACAAAAACAAAGTAGGGAGGGGGTGGAAGAGGAGAATTAAATATGGTTGTAGAGGGAAGCATGATGAAGGAAGGAGATCATTTTATCGGAGGATTTTTTGAGGAACTCAGAAATTGAGTTGTGGGGAGCGAGGGAGCTCTGGGAAGGTTGTACAGGCTCAAGATGTTAAAGAAGCATTACACCAACAAGTGAGGATGCGTATTTCTACAGCCTCTAAAATACTCAGCAAAGCTTTGTCACCCAAGTTGAGAGCTACAAGCATCTCTAACACCAGTAGTTATACCAAGTAGTTACTACCTAACACCATTAAGTATTTAGGAGGGAAAAAGGCAAATAATTATTTGAAAAATTGACCACAAAGATGCCCAGCCTTACTCGCTTATGAGTCTAGTTCTCCACAAGGATTAGTTCAGGGGTCAAGTACGTCGTCCATCTTATATGAAAGAGGACTTCAAAAAAAACAAAATGGCGAAGCAACCTTCTACAAATCTTCATCCATTAAAGGATTAGTTCAGGGGTCAAGTACGTCGTCCATCTTATATGAAAGAGGACTTCAAGAGAAACAAAATGGCGAAGCAACCTTCCACAAATCATAATCCATTAAAGGATTAGTTCAGGGGTCAAGTACGTCCGCCATCTTATATGAAAGGAACTTCAAAAGAAACAAAATGGCGAAGCAACCTTCCACAAATCTTAATCCATTAAAGGATTAGTTCAGGGGTCAAGTATGTCGTCCATCTTATATGAAAGAGAACTTAAAAAAAAAAAATGGCGAGGCAATCTTTACAAATCCTAATCCATTAAGGAGATTGTTCACATTTAAAGCTTGTCTTATCTGTGTAGAAATGACTGGTGTAGTAAGTCTACAATGAAAAGTTAGTCTCTTTCCTCACAGTCTTAACAATAGTTTATGTATCTTATTGTCCATCTTGTATAAAAGAGGACTTCAAAAAAAACAAAATGGCAAAACAACCTTTCACAAACCTTAATCCATTAAGGAGATTATTTGCATTTAAAGCTAGTCTTATCTGTGTAGAAATGACTGGTGTAGTGAGTCTACAATGAAAAGTTAGTCTTCATCCTCACATTCTTAACAATTGTTAATGTATTTTAGAGAAAGTTTTTTTTTTTTTCTTTCACTATTTTAAATATTTTCCCTCATAACTGGTGGTATATTATCCTTCCTAGCTTCAGCTTTACTACTTTTTTTGAAATATCAAAATAAGCCACAAAATATAAATATATAAGGACAACATATAGTAGAATACATGAACATTTTGGGAAATTTGAGGCTACGGACATCACTAGTCTGATGTTAATCATTTCTACACAAGTGATACCAAACTTTAAACTTAATGGATTAAGATTGTTAAATGCATTCTTCACCATTTTGTTTCTTTTCAAGCCCCTCTTTCATATAGGATATACTAGCTTGACCACTGAACTAATCCTTAAACATTTTACATGTCTATTACTCTTAAGGCAGGTTTGCCGTGTCATTGAATTTTCCTAGAAACAGTACAAAATGATGTACTCCAGTATAAGTGCCTGTCATTGAATTTTCCCAAAATCAGTATAAAATGATGTACTCCAGTATGAGTACCTGTCAGGGGAATTTTCCTAGGGTACAAAAATTTTCCTACAAAATGAAACAGTACAAAATGATGTACTCCAGTATAAGTGCCTGTCATTGAATTTTCCCAAAATCAGTACAAAATGATGTACTCGCATGAGTACCTCCAGAAACAGTCATGTACTCCAGAAATTTTCCTAGAAACAGTACAAAATGATATACTCCAGTATGAGTACCTGTCAGGGAATTTTTCTAGAAACAGTACAAAATGATGTACTCCAGTATGAGTACCTGTCAGTGAATTTTCCAAAAACAGTACAAAATGATGTACTCCAGTATGAGTACCTGTCAGGAAATTTTCCTAGAAACATTACAAAATGATGTACTCCAGTATGAGTACCTGTCAGGGAATTTTCCTAGAAATAGTACAAAATGATGTACTTCAGATGAGTACCTATCAGGGAATTTTCCTAAAAACAGTACAAAATGATGAATTCCAGTATGAGTACATGTCAGGGAATTTTCCTAGAAACAGTACAAAATGATGTACTCCAGTACGAGTACCTACAGGTTGGCATTTTGCTAATTGCTACTTACCGGCACGGTCACCCTTGAGCGAATCCCAAACATTGCAATTGAAGTCATCATAACCTGCCAGTAGCAACCGACCACTCCTTGAGAAAGCGACTGATGTAATACCACAGATAATGTTGTCATGGGAGTACATAATTAGTTCCTGATCAGCCCTGATATCAAAGAGGCGGCAGGTTGCATCATCTGAACCAGTGGCGAAAGCGTAGCCATTAGGGAAAAACTGAAATGAAAGGTAGCGTAGAAACGATTAGAATATGTGTACTCTAATAAATGCTTAGGAATTTGTACAATTAATGAAGTCATTTCTGCGCCAATTTATGTGTTCAAAAGATTCAAATTTTATCCAATAAGACGAGTCATGACATCGACAATAACTGAGTATTGCAATAAAACCCATACAAAAAAAATCATACTTTCAATAAGAAATTTCCATTCTTACATGTAACATAAAGCTACGAAATGTATATTTAACGTTTTCCATACAAAATAAGCTTCTCCTACAGAGCTAAAGGAATAACCGAGGAAATCAATCTGTAAAGAGGGGGAACATACGTGAGAATAGAGAGAAAAAATAAAAATATTCACTTCCAATATCTGGAGGAAGGGAGGCAAACTAGCTATTGACACCTTTTGAAATATCAGCAATGAACTGTGTGAGGGTTTCACCACTGCTGTGAGAAAGCTTTCACATCATATGGCATTGTGTAATTTGAAAATAAACTAATTTGGGTTGTTCGCTGTTTACGGAGTGGAGAACAATAGGATAAAGCCTTGAAAAATAACTTGTGTAGAAGTTTCCCTCTTAACATCAACAGATTAGATGGTTTTCACTGTTCCTCAATTCCTTTCTCAACACGAATGTTAGCAAGGCTCCAAACAGGTGACTGAACAAAAGATATTCTACAGAGCTACTTACTGTAACAGCATTTATATCTGACTCGTGTCCAGTGAAGGTCTGTTTACACATTCCGTCTCGAACGTCCCATAATTTAGCAGAAGCGTCACAAGCCCCTGAAACAAATGTGCGATTATCTGGAGACAGTGACAAGCTCATTACATCCCCAGTGTGCCCTGTGAACGCTGTTGTCTGTTGCCCAGTTTCGATGTCCCAAAGGCCACTGCAACAACAAAATGGAATAAGTAATTGAAGATGTCTGTACCATGATACTTTATCATCAATCAATCATCATCTTTACCATCATCATCACCATCAATCATCATCACCATCAATCATCATCATACTCATCATCATCATCACCATCAATCATCATCACAATCATCATTATCATACTCATCATTATCATACTCATCATTATCATACTCATCATTATCATACTCATCATTATCATACTCATCATTATCATACTCATCATCATACACATCATCATCATACTCATCATCATCATCACCATCAATCATCATCACAATCATCATTATCATACTCATCATTATCATACTCATCATTATCATACTCATCATCATACACATCATCATCATACTCATCATCATCATACTCATCATCATCATCATTATCTGTCGTCCATGGACGGAATAGTACAAGCGGCTTTGACAAAAGTGGTACCAGGCTGCTTTAGTCATCACAATTTTTTGTTCTGGACTGCCATGAGATACACTTGCTTACTAAAGGATACTTTAACAACCCCCGAAATGTTTCTATCAATAATATCCAGGCAGTCCTTATGTCCAGAAGCAGCAGCGTATGAACTCATCTATCTGGCGATCTTATCTATTTTTTTTTTCTTCTTCCAAACAAAAATAGAGTGACCAACATTTGCTACCATTCCAACTTGTTTTAAAGATTAGAAGGAAATAAATCAACTAAATTGGTCGCAAAGTTATCAAACAAATTTATCCCCATAGGTGCTAAATCGAAATCAAACCGCATTTAGTGTTTTGCTTGAACGGGGTATCACGGCTTCCCTTCCTTTAACATAAACAATATCATTGTGCCACCTCCCCAAAGACAAACAAGCAGATGTCGCATCTTTCACCGTAAAAAGAAAGCACAGTGGTAAAATAAACCCATGGGAATGTCATGTTTATCATGGCCAAGTTTGCGCTCTCTCTTAAGAGGATCACTTATTCAAACCAAAAAAAAAAAAAGGATGAATATTGCAACTAGCACACCACCACTAGAAGTAGAATGAGAGCCCATTTTTTAAAGTGCTTACTCAATCATAAACTCTGTGGCAAAAAGGAAATTATATTCATAATCAGCAATTTTTAATGCTTAATCATTCATAAACTCTGTGGCAAAAAGGAAATTATCTTTTTAATCAGCAATCTTTATAGTGCTTACTCAATCATAAACTCTGTGGCAAAAAGGAAATTATCTTTTTAATCAGCAATTTTTATAGTGCTTACTCAATCATAAACTCTGTGGCAAAAAGGAAATTATCTTTTTAATCAGCAATTTTTATAGTGCTTACTCAATCATAAACTGTGGCAAAAAGGAAATTATCTTTTTAATCAGCAATTTTTATAGTGCTTACTCAATCATAAACTCTGTGGCAAAAAGGAAATTATCTTTTTAATCAGCAATTTTATAGTGCTTACTCAATCATAAACTGTGGCAAAAAGGAAATTATCTTTTAATCAGCAATTTTTATAGTGCTTACTCAATCATAAACTCTGTGGCAAAAAGAAAATTATCTCTTTAATCAGCAGTTTTTATAGTGCTTACTCAATCATAAACACTTGTAGCAAAAAGGAATTTATCTTTAATCAGCAATTTTTATAGTGCTTACTCAATCATAAACTGTGGCAAAAAGAAAATTATCTTTTAATCAGCAATTTTTATAGTGCTTACTCAATCATAAACTCTGTGGCAAAAAGGAAATTATCTTTTAATCAGCAATTTTTTTTTATAGTGAAATTACATAATCAATCATAAACTGTGGCAAAAAGGAAATTATCTTTTAATCAGCAATTTTATAGTGCTTACTCAATCATAAACTCTGTGGCAAAAAGAAATTATCTCTTTAATCAGCAATTTTTATAGTGCTTACTCAATCATAAACTCTGTGGCAAAAAGGAAATTATCTCTTTAATCAGCAATTTTTATAGTGCTTACTCAATCATAAACTCTGTGGCAAAAAGGAAATTATCTTTTTAATCAGCAATTTTTATAGTGCTTACTCAATCATAAACTGTGGCAAAAAGGAAATTATCTTTTTAATCAGCAATTTTTATAGTGCTTACTCAATCATAAACTCTGTGGCAAAAAGAAAATTATCTCTTTAATCAGCAATTTTTATAGTGCTTACTCAATCATAAACTCTGTGGCAAAAAGGAAATTATCTCTTTAATCAGCAATTTTTATAGTGCTTACTCAATCATAAACACTGTAGCAAAAAGGAAATTATCTCCATAATCAGCAATTTTTATAGTGCTTACTCAATCATAAACTCTGTGGCAAAAAGGAAATTATCTCCATAATCAGCAATTTTTAAAGTGCTTACTCATTCATAAACTCTGTGGCAAAAGGAAATTATCTCCATAATCAGCAATTTTTATAGCTCTTACTCAATCATAAACTCTGTGGCAAAGGGAAATTACCTATGTAATTTGTTTGCATGCAAACAAACCCGCAAAATACCACAAGTGTTGCAAGGCTTAACTGCGTTACATGAAAGTCCTTAAAACACATTCTTTGCAACAAATGCTGGTATGCTATCCAGTCTTTACGCAAATTCAACAGATTAGGACAAATATCAGAACCTAATCATGAAAATGACTTGAGTTAATAATTGGGTGTTGTTTAACAGGGGCAGGTCACATGAAAATTTAACAATCACCTTTAAGCTCTGTGAATACTGAAAAAGAAATTAATCCTTTTAAATCATCATTAATTGGTTACTTAGCCAACTAATTAATGGTCCAAATCAGTGTTCACACTAAGGTTATACCCTTTCCACCCCCTCCCCATTTTTTTTTAAAATTCATTTTAAAGGGGAATTTTTTTGCAAAAATAAACAAAAAAAAAAAAAAAGCCAAAATTCTTCTTTTTGCAGGAATCAACCCCTCCCCCCCAATTAATAATTTTTTTGAGCGGGAATTTGACCATATGTGTGGGAATCTCGCAACCCTGCACCTTAATGTGAACACTGGTCCAAAGGGATCAAATCTATCCGACTGATTGATTAACTTTGGGTGAATAAAAAGTGCACAAAATCATTTTTCATTTCAACTGGAATGAATCTAAAAATTTAACAAATAAAACTTTAAAGAATAAAACTCTTAATTTAGGAAAATAATTTTATTATTTTAAAGAATTTCCTTTTAAAATTCCCAATTATTTTGCATGTAAGACAGAACACGCTACATAAAATCTGTGTATTAAAAATTCCCCCAGAATGTCTCAAGAAACCTGAGATCTATTTCCCCTAAAAGGACGAGGAATAGAATAGAATAGAATATCAGTACTGACCATGACATATCTCCTGAACTAGTTACTATTTGGTTGTCATCGATGAATCGGCAGCATGAAAGATAACCTGCGGACACAACATAAAGGTATATTAAATTAAAATTGAAGAGAAAATAAAATGGCTCTGTTAAATAGGGCTCTCATGATATGGACAAATCATATATCGATTATCATCCATGTACAAAATTGATGTGATATATCCCATTTGTAAAATTTAGGTTATGGATTGCTAATTTAGAAATGCTGTTCACAAATTCAATTCCCCCTCAAATTAAAGATTTGAGAAAAGCAGCCAAAAGACAATCAGATAAGTTGTTGATATTCTTCTGAAATTGTTATTCATCATGTGAAATGTTTCTGAAATTATGCGTAATAATTGTTTTGTTTTATTAATGATACACCATGATATCTTTGGTCAGGGTAGCCTTGGTATGAACAAGGCATTATCACAATGATGATACACCATGATATCTTTGGTCAGGGTAGCCTTGGTATGAACAAGGCATTATCACAATGATGATACACCATGATATCTTTGGTCAGGGTAGCCTTGGTATGAACAAGGCATTATCACAATGATGATACACCATGATATCTTTGGTCAGGGTAGCCTTGGTATGAACAAGGCATTATCACAATGATGATACACCATGATATCTTTGGTCAGGGTATGTATGAACAAGGCATTATCACAATGATGATACACCATGATATCTTTGGTCAGGGTAACATTGGTATGAACAAGGCATTATCACAATGATGATACACCATGATATCTTTGGTCAGGGTAGCCTTGGTATGAACAAGGCATTATCACAATGTTGTGATAGTGGATGTATTTTATTAAGAGCTACAACTAAATAAGATAATGATACCCATTGCAATTTGCATACTTATTTGGGGTAACTTGGGTTTTTGTTTTCTTTAAACAAGGGGCAGCGAATGAACAGTTATTTAGAAAAGAAGGGAGGGAGGGGGCATTTTGAGGGTAAACACCTTCAAATATTGTTCATAACTAGATTTATTTTGATATACCAGGTTGCAGTTAACTGTCAGATCACCAACCTGTATTTAAAGGGTTACTTCAGTGGTCAAGCAAGCTTATCTTATTTATATAAAAAAATACTTCAAAGGAAACAAGATGGTGAAGAATGCAATAAAATATCTTATTCCGTTAAGGAGATATTCAAGTTTAAAGTTTGGTATCTTTTGTGTAGAAACGACTGAAATCAGACTAGTTGTGATGTCATAGCCTCCTATTCCTTTAAGTCTTTAGGTATTCTATCATATTTTGTCCCGCGTTTTGCAGCTTAAAAACCTTGGGATTTGTCAAAAAAAGTACAAAAACCTAATCTAGGATGGCTATTTATAATATACACCACCTGAAGAAAGTTTTGAGGGAAAATAATGTAAATAGTGAAAAAGTAAAATAAACCGCAAAACGCAGGACAAAATATGGTAGAATACATAAAAAAAATTGAGGAATCTTGAGGCTGTGACATCACAAATAGTCCAATTTCAGTCGTTTCTACACAAAAGATACCAAACTTTAAACTTTAATATCTCCTTAACGGAATAAGATTTTGTAATGCTTTCTTCACCATTTTCTTTTGAAGTCCTCTTTCATATAAGATGGGACATGCTTGACCCTGAACTATTCCTTCAAGTACGACTTTTTAAAATCATCCGTATTCTGAAATAAATGTGCTGTTTTATAAAATATATCAACAAAATGAAATAGCGAGCAATTGAAGTGTCACAATGTAGTATTTATTGACAGCCTTCAAAGCAGTGTAGGGGTACAAAAAATACACAATACTCCTTGCTGGCTGAAGAATTTGTTGAAAACTTGTTGTGAGCGCTTTCCTGTTGCACATTAAACATTTACAGTGATTGCAAATTTCAGGGTAACCAGCTCTTAGGGAGTATGAATTTGTAGGGTTTTATTTGTTCCTGGCAAGTGCCCACTTACAACACAAGTTACAAGCTTCAAAGCCTTCTACCAGGACTGTTTGTGTCAGTTGTTTGTTCAATGCATATTTAGGCACTATCGTAATATTAGTTGTTGTTGGTTCAATGCATATTTAGGCCCTATCGTAATATTAGTTGTTGTTGGTTCAATGCATATTTGGGCACTATTGTAATATTAGTTGTTGTTGGTTCAATGCATATTTGGGCACTATCGTAATATTAGTTGTTGTTGGTTCAATGCATATTTAGGCACTATCGTAATATTAGTTGTTGTTGGTTCAATGCATATTTAGGCACTATCGTAATATTAGTTGTTGTTGGTTCAATGCATATTTAGGCACTATCGTAATATTAGTTGTTGTTGGTTCAATGCATATTTAGGCACTATCGTTATATTAGTTGTTGTTGGTTCAATGCATATTTAGGCACTATCGTAATATTAGTTGTTGTTGGTTCAATGCATATTTAGGCACTATCGTAATATTAGTTGTTGTTGGTTCAATGCATATTTGGGCACTATCGTCAATATATTAGTTGTTGTTGGTTCAATGCATATTTAGGCACTATCGTAATATTAGTTGTTGTTGGTTCAATGCATATTTAGGCACTATCGTATATTAGTTGTTGTTGGTTCAATGCATATTTATATATTAGTTGTTGTTGGTTCAATGCATATTTAGGCACTATCGTAATATTAGTTGTTGTTGGTTCAATGCATATTTAGGCACTATCGTTAATATTAGTTGTTGTTGGTTCAATGCATATTTGCACTACGTAATATTAGTTGTTGTTGGTTCAATGCATATTTAGGCACTATCGTAATATTAGTTGTTGTTGGTTCAATGCATATTTAGGCACTATCGTTATATTAGTTGTTGTTGGTTCAATGCATATTTAGGCACCATCGTTATATTAGTTGTTAATATTAGTTGTTGTTGGTTCAATGCATATTTAGGCACTATCGTTATATTAGTTGTTGTTGGTTCAATGCATATTTAGGCACTATCGTTATATTAGTTGTTGTTGGTTCAATGCATATTTAGGCATTGTAATATTAGTTGTTGTTGGTTCAATGCATATTTGGGCACTATTGTAATATTAGTTGTTGTTGGTTCAATGCATATTTGGGCACTATTGTAATATTAGTTGTTGTTGGTTCAATGCATATTTGGGCACTATTGTAATATTAGTTGTTGTTGGTTCAATGCATATTTGGGCACTATCGTAATATTAGTTGTTGTTGGTTCAATGCATATTTGGGCACTATTGTAATATTAAATTGTTGTTGGTTTAATGTATATTTGGGCACTATCGCAATATTAGTTGTTGTTGGTTCAATGCATATTTGGGCACTATCGCAATATTACGTTGGTTTTTAGTTTAAGTATATTAACTCACAAATCTGACCAGGCATGCATGCATCCACCAACAAGAGGTACTGGATATCCTAGTCTAACAGATGATAAGCTAATTAAAAGGAAGGTGTTTACCGCATTACAAAAGCTTCCCTGATAATCGCTGGGCAGTAAGCTTCTTGGTTGTTTTTTTTTCCAATGCATATGAACTCATAATATTAACTCATAATTCTGACAAGACCAATAGAAGGGGCAATAGTCCCAACAGTTTTTCAAATGAACTTTTAAAAGGAATTGTGTTCACCCACATATCCAAGCAGTTTCATTGATGACCTGTTGGGTAGAGAGAAGATCTGTCAAACACTTACCAGTGTGCCCAGGGAGTTCTCTGCTAACACGAACATTTCCTTCTCTGGTCTTAAGACTATAAATTGAACAAATGTTGTCCAGGCCACCACAGGCCACAAAACTACCGGAGGGAGCGTAGGCACAAGTCATTACCCAGCTGGAGCGTAGAGGAATTGCATGCACCTGTAGGGAGAGACAGTGAAAGGATAAGGGATTAATTCAGTAAAAGCAATAGGAGGAACAGGGATTAATTCAGTAGAAGCATCGAAGGAATAGAGATTAATTTGGTAAAATCAATAGAATAGAGATTAATTAATTGATCATTTCAAATTTTAGCACCCTGTACAATGCATCCACCTTCTTGGCAATTCCAACCGGCCAAATATTTTTTTAATCTCTAAGAATGCCCCACCCCAAATACAATCTTTATCAGGAATTCTAGTCCCTCCAAGCTTTATCCCAAAAGAACCTCTTTTGATCTTTATTATCCATTTGCATTCTTAATACCTCAGGATCACCTACACGTTCTGACCGATTTCTCCCACCGTCATATCATAACTTTCAAGGTTTATATTACGGTTAAGCATTCATTGTTCAGAGTTCCTTTCAGGCAAGATTCACATTTCATCGCTTTCCTTTCATGCCAGAAATAAATTACTTTCATTTTCTTATGAGTCAAGAAAATTGATTAATTGAATTTCCTTTTAGTGCATGAATTCATTATTCAGCACATTCCATTGGTTAAGTTTTTAATCAACTAAGTCTTGACAGATCTCACCCTAAAACATCACAGTCCCTCCCATTTTTGCCCTTTTAATTCCACTGTTCCAAATTTAAAACAGTTCTTCGTTAACCAGGAAAACCTATCTCTGTAAGATATATTCTCATTAAATATACTCCTATTTACAGAATTGGCAATTAACTAATGCTATTTATCACCACCACAGCACAAAGGGTTTGTACTTTAAAATGCATTCTTATAAATCAGAACTAGAAGGTTTTGTGGTTCCTATGTTTTTTCGTAAGCTATCTCATTTGCAAAATAAATTTGTATTAACTGTCATGTCAGTGCATAACATGGAATATTTGTTCCATATTTATTCATAAGCCACACCCACCATGTAAGATGTTGACATCAGCATTTGCACCATAATTAAAAACATTATAAAAGCAAGTATGATGTAAAAATGGTTGCTCATTTATCCTATTGCAAGAATTTTTCAGTAAGCCCTGCCTACTCATTAATATTCATGACATCTCTACCACATTAGAACATGTACAAACCATGATTCATCTGTGTATGACATGGCACTATGCATATTGATAAAAGTCAATCTTTTTATACAATAAAAACATACACACTAGTTACCTTACATTCTTAATAAAACAAATATAAAACAAAACAGACTTGTGATTGTCAAAATAAGAGCATTTCAAAAAAATTATATTAATATGCATGATATCACCAAGAAAACAATAGGGCACATCTACATATCATGGGCTATCTGTGTACCTCATAATACACTTATCTAGTTAAACATTCTTGAAATGCCGGTTTAGAAACTCTTTTGAGCAAAATCATATTAAGCCCCGCCTACTATGCATATTAATGAAATTCAACATATTTACATCATGCACATGTACACCAGCTAACATCATAGATATACCACACATGAAACAAAACGGACATGTGGTTTAAAAAAAAAATAACATTTCAAAGCTTTCACTTTCAGAACGCCCACCATTAATATGCATGACACCACAATAAAAAACAGTAGGGCACATCTACAGACCATGGGCTATATGTGTACCACCTATGATATGAATCCAGTATATCAGTCTTGAGATGTCATGTTTACAAGCTGGCCGTCACATACATACATACACAAACATATACATACATACACACGCCATCATGACCGCATAGGTTCCTGATGTTATCGCAAAACAAATTATGAACATTAGAGATAAAGCCGCTGAAATTTTGCCAGTTTTAAACAAATTAACTGGGTATGTTTTCTATATGTATCAAGGAAAGCACCTGGGGGTCATGAACCTTGGGGAATACCACGATGATGAAATGTACACCGAATTTTAATCTTCCTTCCGCAAAAAATATTTTGGGGTTTTCCCTAAACTGCTACAAGCAAGAAATTCAAGGCTTGATATTAAAATATGAAATTATAAGATGAAATGGCTAATTCCGGCAAGGCTGACAGGACAGATTTACACTACTTTATTTTTAAAAGGCCTGCCAAAACGATCTGTAAGATGTAACCTTTTAAGTGATGGACTGTATACAGTCATGGTAAACAATTCGTAATGTATATTAAAAAATAATCCATGAAACTAGAGGATTCAATGGCTGTGTAGTGACGAAGTAAAATCAGCATGACAGACGGGTCGACAATTTTTTTTAAAGACTTTCCTTAGAAAGCCACCTGTGTCCCCATGAAATTGAATGTGTCCCCATGAAATTGAATGTGTCCCCATGAAATTGAATGTGTCCCCATGAAATTGAATGTGTCCCCATGAAATTGAATGTGTCCCCATGAAATTGAATGTGTCCCCATGAAATTGAATGTGTCCCCATGAAATTGAATGTGTCCCCATGAAATTGGATGTGTCCCCACAATATTGGATGTGTTCCTCTTGGATGTGTCCCCATGAAATTAAATGTGTCCTCCCTGTCAAGTTAATCACTTTTATACAAATAACCAGTGAACATATGACTTACTTATTCAAAACATGCAACTGGAAATACAAGGCCTATTAAATGTTGTGACAGGCGGAAAGTGACACTCAATAATGATAACTTTTTACACTATAGCTATGTGATGACAAAATGTCTTTTCCATAATTTATTTTCAATCAGTAAGAAGAACTAACATCACCAAGTAGTAATAAAATACTTTCAACAATAATCAATCATCAAGTACCCCCCTTAAATATACAGTCATTTAGAGCACTGAATTGAAGCTATTTTTAGTTTGTTTCATTGGTCAACAATAATTAATCATCAAGTACCCCCCTTAAATATTCATTTATTTAGAGCACATTCATTAACGCCTGAATTGAAGCTATTTTTAGTTTGTGTTTCATTGGTCAACAATAATTAATCATCAAGTACCCCCCTTAAATATTCATTTATTTAGAGCACATTCATTAAAGCCTGAAATGAAGCTATTTTTAGTTTGTGTTTCATTGGTCAACAATAATTAATCGTCAAGTACCCCCCTTAAATATTCAGTTATTTAGAGCACATTCATAAACGCCTAAATTGAAGCTTTTTTTAGTTTGTGTTTCATTGGTCAACAATAATTAATCACCAAGTACCCCTCTTAAATATTCATTTATTTGGAGCACATTCATTAACGCCTGAATGGAATCTATTTTTGATTTCCCTGTTTCATTGGTCAACCTATGATTAATCAATATTTTACTTCAAAAGGCATTTTTTCATAATATCTTAATATTTTGGCACTAACAGTATGTGCAAAAAGAAGTCAGAGAAGAATAATATTAGTCTTTACCAAATTAAGTCTAACATTTACATTTTAAATTTTAGCACTTATGCATTAAAATCAATCCCAAGTTTTCCTGTTTCTTCTACCAAATGTAAGTTACTTCAAACAATGTAACTTGAAATCTAGACTTACACTAAGCACCCTACATGTAGGTATACTGTTACATGTACTGTAAGGTTTTCTCTACCATAAACAAGTGTTGGCAATAATGGCTCTTTCTTCTTCCTTAAAAATTGCTTTTCACAGGTAGGCTATATGGTTTAATGACATCTGAAAGTGGTCAAGTCAGTTTCACACTGGGATGCTGTCATCGCAAATTATATAACATAAGGTTCCACACTCTAAAAATAGTGAGCGCCACAGGTTCCAGGAAGGGTAAGAATTTTTGCACCATCTGGTTGCTATGAGGCACCCATATCCTGCATGTGTTGAGTTACATCCTCAAGTGATACAGGACATGATCATTTTGCACACTTTTTGTGCAATTTCTGGTGTTCCTGTTAATGCCATTGGTCATTCCATATTCTGTGACTTGTTCCTTAAAGGGATTTGTCATGTTTCATCTTTGGGCTAAAATTCTTTAGTGGTGGGTGAAGAAGGTATCATACTTCATAGTCAACCAATAATGATTATCTTTGAAGCATAAGAACTGTAACAGAGGGCAACTCAAATTTTCATCACAAAGTAGGTAAAAATGCTACTTCCGTTTTCCTAAACTTCGAGCCTTGGTAAAAAAAATAATTGCAGAAGAAGAAAGCAAAAACAGTTTCTGAAAGCTTGATTAGTGTACCATCAAAGAAAAATTGATTTTACAAGTAGAAAATATACTTTAAAAATTCAAGCATGCAACCCTTATCCGGAAATAGCCAATTGCATGATACAACACAATTTTAAGACACAACTTCAAGTTTTGACTAACTGCAAAATGCGTGACCAGCATCTTTGAAAAAAAGTGCATGATATGCAGTATCAAGTTATGTCGATATATTTGGATATCAAATCATGTAATATGAGGATTTGTGTATCCCAAGGTAGTGGTAGCATGCAACTGAGCATTGCTACGATAGGAGTGTAAATTAAAGATCCACGTGTGGATTAAAGATCCAAGCGTGTGGATTAAAGATCCAAGCGTGTGGATTAAAGATCCAAGCGTGTGGATTAAAGATCCACGCGTGTGGATTAAAGATCCACGGGTGTGGATTAAAGATCCACGCGTGTGGATTAAAGATCCGCGTGTGGATTAAAGATCCTTGCGTGTGGATTAAAGATCTACGCGTGTGGATTAAAGATCCATGTTTGTGGATTAAAAATCCACACGTGTGGATTTAAAGATCTACGCATGTGGATTCAAAATCCACGCGTGTGGATTAAAGATCTACGCGTGTGGATTAAAGATCCACGCGTGTGAATTCAAGATCTTTGCGTGTGGATTAAAGATCCACGCGTGTGGATTTAAAATCCAGGCTATGGATTCAAGATCTACGGATAAGGATTCAAAATCTTCGTGATGGATTCAAGATCTTACGCGTGTGGATTCAAGATCTATGCTCATGTAGAAACAAGATATTTTAAATCTCCTATAAAGCTTGGAATCAGAACAAATCCCATTAAAAATCCACCAAATCAATTGTTACATCTTTCCTCACCCTTGGGTTCAAATGTGGCATATTTGTGTGTATGTGTGTTTGTGTAAATGGCTAGAACTACTAATTATTTTTTCTCTCAATGGAATCCATTCTTTTTAATCACCAAACTCACATTTTTTCTTGATAAAGCTCATAAAATAGGCAATTTTCACCCACACCACAAATAACTAACTAGAAGAGATTTTGTTGCCAATGATAAAAGTTTGGGTGGAAATTTTTAATTTGAAGAAAAGACATGACAGTTTTCAGCAGGCTTCCCAATGACACAAGCAAATATTTTTGATCTTTGATCAATCATAAACCTAAAATATGCTTCATCAAAATCTCCAAACTTTTTCCAATCAAAGAATGCTATTTTATTAGGTTATTTAAATAGAACTAAGTGTTTGAACAATAGACCGCTACAATTGTACTGATACTTGAAAAACATTCACTATTGGCGTATCTACCAGCAGTTAATGCGCAACCCTTTTACTTGTATGTACAACCTGCTTTTTTAAGGTCTCAAAGTATGCAGGTTAATAGATCACAATTAGAAGCAAACGCATTTTAACTTTGAAAAAAACTATTCTATTTTGGGGTGGAATTTTTCAATTCAAGATATAACATGAGTGTTTTAAGCAGGCTTCCCAATGACACAAGCAAATATTTTTGAACTTTGATCAATTATAAAACCTAATATATGCTTTATTGACTGTGATAAGTTACTCAAATAGAACTTTAGTGTTTGAAAAAAGAATTAAAATTGTACTAATTTGATCAATTATAATATGCTTTATCAAAGAAGGCTACTGTGATAAGTTACTCAAATAGGACTTTAGTGTTTAAAAATAGACTATTAAAAGAACAATTATTAATATGTTTGACTAAAGAACTAAAAATAGACTATAAGTTATCAAAATTGTACTAATTTGATCAATTATAAAACCTAATATATGCTTGACTAAAGAACTAACTATTAACCAAAGAAGGCTACTGTAATAAGTTACTCAAATAGAACTTTAGTGTTTGAAAAATAAACTATTAAAATCATACTAACAGTTCGAAGTTTCACTACTGGGGCATCTACCCAGCACTTGGTACATCATGTTTTGACAGATCTATATGGTGGTATTGTCTACTTGCTTTAATTGTCTCAAAGTGCAGTCATTTTAAAGGTTTAGTTAGTGGTCAAGCATGTTTATATTATTTGAAAGCGGACCTCACTCAATAGAAACAAAATGGTGAAGATGTTTATATTATTTCAACAATCTTAATAGAAACAAGATATTTATTTAAGTTCAAAGTTTGGTATCATTTGTGTAGAAATGACTGAAATCAGACTAGTTGTGATGTCACAGTCTCAGGTTCCTCAGTCTTTATGCATTCTATCATATTTTGTCCTGCGATTTGGAGGCTTAAAAACTAAGGGATATATCAAAAAAGTAGTAAAACTGAATCTAGAAAGGGTATTTATAATATACCACTTGAAGAAAGTTTAGAGGAAAAATAAATTAAATAGTGAAAACATTAAATAAACTTTCTCTATAATACTTAAAGACTTAGGAATCTGAGGTTGTGACATCACAACTAGTCTGATTTCAGTCGTTTCTACAGAAATGATACCAAACATTAAACTTTAATATCTCCTTAACGGAATAAGATTTTGCAATGCTTTCTTCACCATTTTGTTTCTTTTGAAGTCCTCCTTCATATAAGATGGACATGCTTGACCACTAAACTAATTAATCCTTTGAGGGCCATGGACACCAACAATAAGTCTTATAGTTTCAGCCTTTCAATTTCAGAAATACCTCATTTATTTTAGCAAGGCATGGTTGATCGAAATGAAGTCTTCAATTATATGCTAATTTGTGATGACTCTGCGGATGGCACAAATAAAAATAAAATAATTCCTGGCATTTCTTGAAGCTGATATCATTGCCTCTACATGTCCATAGAATTAAGCAATACGACTGTAACGAGTCGACATGTCAGGTTTCACATGCTGTATTACTTGTACATACTAGACTTGTGCGACACAAATATCATTCTTAAGCATATTCCTAAAATGCGTTCAATGATGTAATTTCTAATCATTTACATGGCAGAAATAACTTTGTGTCATTCCAAAGCACACACTATGCAAGAATGTCACTGGAATTCTTGGTAGTGATTAAGATGTTTTATGCACTACAGACTGCTACACAGAGAATGTGTTCACACTCACGTTTGAGCTTGTGATCAGATCCACCACAGATGATCAGATCCCCCCCCCCTCCTCTCCAAATCTTATACTATGAGATCGCTGACCGAATTTGATCGTAGTCACCTGATCCTAGGCAAGGGTAGGGTCATGTTCCGGAGCAGGCGATCAGATCCACTGATAAGATTATCAAAAAACATGTGCGAACGCAGATCAGTGACAAGCGACCATTTGTTGTTCTACAAAGAACAATGCAATGACCCACTTTGACCTGTGTTCAAATCGGTCTGATTGCAGGCTCACATTTAAGTGAGAACACATGACGTTGTTTTTCTTATAATGAATAAGCTAGGTTATCATGATCAGGAGATCATGATCAGGAGATAATGATCCAGAAATTATGATCGGGAGATAATGATCCAGAGATCATGATCCACAGAACAATTCTAAACTCGTCTCACCTTGTTTGTTGTATAAGAGTCCCAAACTATCAATTTACCATCTTGTGATGCACTCACGAGGTTTCTGAAAAGATATGACAGGAAAGGTTGTGAAATTTTCTTTTTGGTATAAAACTTTGACTTGTCAAGTAGTAAAAATCGTATAAAAAGGAGCTGAATGAGCATTTAAAGACCAGAGTGAGGATGGCCAGACCTATTGCATTATCGAAAGCTGGTTTAGATAAATGGCAAACTCCTAAGATAAATTTTGTAACATTTTACACAATGAGTGCCACTATTTTAGAGACTTGTTCCGCAAACTTTTAAATACACTGTTACCTGCATCAGTGGGAATTCATTATTGTAGTTGAACAAATCATATTTCATAAGCTGCTCACAATAATTTAACAGACCTCCTTGGTGTAGTGGTTAGTGCTTTGTCCTCTCACTCACATGTCCCGAGTTCGAATCCCGGTGGGTCTGCAGCCATCAACTGGTTTTCAAAGAGCGTGGCCGTCTTGAAATAATGTCCAGTACTGGACGCTATGTTACTTACTGATGAGTTGTATTTGAATGTGGGGCCAGGCTTCAACATGCATCATGGTACAAATCAATTAACACGCCAAATATAACAGGCAAAACTTGATTTAAAAGCTTAGCCCAACACCCTAAGGGCCGTGACGATTACACGCGAAAACGTTTAAAGGAACGAACCTTCGATTAAACGTTAAGTCTTATCCTTCCCAAATGTTTCCTCCCATAAATTTTTAACAATTCACTATTGCCATTGAAAATCCATTACATTCAAACAGACACAGTTTAACTATCATTCAATGACTTTTACAATTCAATGTTTATATATTGATTAAGAAAGGATCTAATCACTAAAAAATCACAGAAAAATATCCTGACCCATTCATCCCTATTCCCAAGTACACTGTATTTAATACAATCTTCTTGGAGATGGCGAGATCTTTGCAAATCCACGCTAAAACCTCAGCAACTTTTAACCATGTTTGTTCATTTATTTTGCAATCTTTTTTTTTTTTTTTGCACAATCTATTTGACTCATCAGGTAAACTTTGCATTTATTTGTGGTGAAAATAACATTCAAAGCTTTTTTGTCTGTGAATTTCTGTGTTGGGATTTCTGGGCAGGAGTTCAATTTCGTACTAATTAGCTAAGAATGGGGCTGTATTTGGCTAAAGATTCGCCAATTTTAAAAGGTGAAGACTTTGGCCTCCTTAACAATGGGCATAAATCTGCATTAGGTTAACACCTGTTTTACAAGCTGTAAAACTGACCCAGAAATTTACAGACAAAGAAGCTTTGATTGTTATTTGCACTACAAATAAATGCAGTTTACCTGATGTGTCAAATAGATTGTGCAAAAAAGGAAAAAGATTGCAAAATAAATGAACAAACATGTTTAAGAGTTGCCAAGGTTTAAGCGTGGATTTGCAAAGATCTCTGCCATTTCCAGGAGGATTGTATTAAATACAGTGCGGCTGGGAATAGGGATGGGTCAGGATATTTTTCTACGGTATAGCTGGTTGGCGCCTCTGGAATTTTTTACGGCACAGTCATAACTGCTGAAAACATTTCAAAATGCTTAAAAGCCACAGCAAATTTACTTGCTGGTATGTTATTTCTGCACCTGTTAAAAGTGGGTTCCATCGTTTAAAGTGGGTTCCATTGTTCAAAGTGGGTTCCATCCATGTGGATCATTATTTTTCAAGCCTTACGTGTAATTTAGAAGATTGATTATAAATAAAGCCCCTATTCAAGTTTTGTGACATTCCATGCTAAATTTTAATAAGATCATCGCGATGGTTATTGCAGGGATGGAACCAGTTCGCAGAAATTGTCAATTTTTTTCCCAACGCTTCTGAGGTCCCATTTTTTTTTTTTTTTAAGGGGTTGGGAAAGGGGTGGGCCTTTAACATAACGGAAATTCGGCTATTTAAACGCTTAGGCTATTAAACGAAAATCCACAGCCCTACAACACTCACAGACCTCTCCGAGTTTTACTTTAAACCGATCAACCAGGAATATGGTGATTTACATTTTCCTGGCATATTAGATTAAATCAATGGTCTTGGACCATAATAGCTCAATCATATGTTGAAGGGACCATAGATAAGTGGTATGACTGTAAATATGGAATCCATTTGAAGATCAAGGCATGGCTGTTCCAACAGTCTAGAACATAATGCAGGTTAGTTACTAAGCATGTCAGAATTTTCCTTTATAAACGTCTGATATCTCTGCTTGCTGGCTCACCTGGAATCTGAACCCCAATGCATGGCGTATATTTTTGCCAAATGGCCTCTGAGTGTTCGTCGTGTCCTCATTTGAATTCTGCCGACTGGTTCCATACTGGACGTTGCTTGCATTAAGCTTGTGTCTTGTACTGCTTTCCTTGCATCCTGAGAAATGGGAGAAAATTAGAAGACAGTTATTATACTTTAATTGCAACAAACACTGACAAACGCTTTCTCCCAGTGAAAATGGTTTGTGACATGTACAGAATTAACGAGTACAAAGAATATAAAACAAAGGATATTAAACAAAGGATACAAAACTGTTTGTTTTGTATCCATATAAACTCGAAGACGACGACATACGAACACGCTATTACCATGACTGGGTCGCCTCTTGCGTAAATCAGCAATAGCAAATGCCGGTCCTGCAATCTTTATGCCTCCAGGATGAGAATGCATGTACGACTTATGGACACCATAAGCATCGACAACAAGTCCCTGGCCACGGCCTTTGATATCCAGTTGTGGTGAACTGGTGTGTCTACCTAACCTTTGATAACCAGTTGTGGTGAACTGGTGTGTCTACCTAACCTTTGATAACCAGTTGTGGTGAACTGGTGTGTCTACCTAACCTTTATTAACCAGTTGTGGTGAACTGGTGTGTCTACCTAACCTTTGATAACCAGTTGTGGCGAACTGGTGTGTCTACCTAACCTTTGATAACCAGTTGTGGTGAACTGGTGTCTACCTAACCTTTGATAACTAGTTGTGGTGAACTGGTGTCTACCTAACCCAGGACCATGTGACTGATATAAACTCCTCCGCACATTAACAGTTATGGTTGGCGAACTGCATGTTGTACTGAGAATGATTCGTGTATCAGGCATTCAATGCAATACAATATATACTAGAAATCACAAATAAATGCAACAGGCAGATTTTGACTTCCCAAATGTGAAAGTTCAATTATACTGGGCAGAGCTTGACAAGTGATTTGTTAATCCCTGCATGGTTATGAATCATTCTTGACAGGTATGTCTCCCTTCATGGTTATGAATCATTCTTGACAGGTAGGTGAAAGCATCCAAAATGCAAAGAACCTTAATATTACCATGTACATTTAGTGACTGATGAAAGACAATTCCCAAGGAAGGTTATTACATGGGGGAAATAATATGCATGATAGAGGGAAAAAAAAAAAAAAACACTCGTTTTTCCACCTCACCCTTACCAAAACCACACACACCTGCTAAAAAGTGCAGGAATCAATTCTGCCTTTCTTACATCATCACTTCCCACAACTCCCATCCTCACTTCCTTAAAACTTAATTGAGTACTTATCAAACACAGTCATCCAAGTAGCCAGACTGATCAAACAGACAGAAGAACATTATCTACTGCAAAGCTAATCAAACAGAAAAGGCCGCCCTTTGTGCAGCAGTAATAATAACAAGACAACTGCAGCCAGCAACTTTTTTTAATTTGCACTTCACCCTTTCAAAGTACAATTTCCTTAAACTACTAAAGATTTTTGTCCTCAGAAACCCTCGCCTTATTTCTAGATGGTTTGGTTTTTTGTAATGAAAATATAATTTTGTTACAGAAAAATATATACCGTATGCCAGGTTTATTCATACATGTATGCTCTGTAATATATAAACACTACAGCATGAAATGTGTATTCAATAGAGACACTCTTAACTGTGTATTCAATAGACAGTCGTAACTGTATATTCAATAGACATCCTTAACTGTGTATTCAATAGACACTCTTAACTGTGCATTATAGACACTCTTAACTGTGCATTTAATAGACACTCTTAACTGTGCATTCAATAGACACTCTTAACTGTGTATTGAATACACTCATTAACTGTGCATTCAATAGACACTCTTAACTGTGTAATCTTAACTGTGACACTAAGACACTCTTAACTGTGTATTCAATAGACACTCTTAACTGTGTATTGAATAGACACTCTTAACTGTGCATTCAATAGACACTCTTAACTGTGCATTCAATAGACACTCTTAACTGTGTATTCAATAGACACTCTTAACTGTGCATTCAATAGACACTCTTAACTGTGTATTCAATAGACACTCTTAACTGTGCATTCAATAGACACTCTTAACTGTGCATTCAATAGACACTCTTAACTGTGTATTCAATAGACTCTTAACTGTGTATTCAATAGACACTCTTAACTGTGTGCATTCAATAGACACTGTCATTTAACTGTGCATTCAATAGACACTCTTAACTGTGTATTCAATAGACACTTAACTGTGCATTCAATAGACACTCTTAACTGTGTATTCAATAGACACTCTTAACTGTGTATTCAATAGACACTCTTAACTGTGCATTCAAGACACTCTTAACTGTGTATTCAATAGACAGACACTCTTAAACTGTGTATTCAATAGACACTCTTAACTGTGTGTATTGAATAGACACTCTTAACTGTGCATTCACATAGACACTCTTAACTGTGCATTCAATAGACAGTCTTAACTGTGTATTCAATAGACACTCATTCAATAGACACTCTTAACTGTGTATTAAGTGTGTATTCAATAGACACTCTTAACTGTGTATTCAATAGACAGTCGTAACTGTGTATTCAATAGACATCCTTAACTGTGTATTCAATAGACACTCTTAACTGTGTATTAGACACTCTTAACTGTGTCAATAGACATTCAATAGACACTCTTAACTGTGCATTCAATAGACACTCTTAACTGTGCATTCAATAGACACTCTTAACTGTGTATTCAATAGACACTCTTAACTGTGCATTCAATAGACACTCTTAACTGTGCATTCAATAGACACTCTTAACTGTGTATTCAATAGACACTCTTAACTGTGTATTCAATAGACACTCTTAACTGTGCATTCAATAGACACTCTTAACTGTGTATTCAATAGACACTCTTAACTGTGCATTCAATAGACACTCTTAACTGTGTATTCAATACACTCTTAACTGTGCATTCAATAGACACTCTTAACTGTGTATGCAATAAACACTCTTAACTGTGTATTCAATAGACACTCTTAACTGTGTACTCAATGTCATGGCAACTCTTATTCCAAACACTATAAATATATCAAATTTCCAGAATGTATGCAGGATTCATCATACCATGCATCTAGTCACCTTACAGCCGAGTAATATTGTACAATGCACCAACATTTTCAAATCACATTGAAACAGAATGTACTCATTTTGAAATGATACCATTTGCTCGTTCCTGTATTTGCATTGTGATGATAATGAACGTGTGATTGGATATCTGTATTGCCTTGTCAACCAAAACAATATCTGTAATGTTTATCTCTGCACACTGCATGTTTTGTTTTCTTAAATGTATTTGTCCTTCATTTATTGTTTCATGTACAAAATGCAGTTTTGTTGTAAAGAAAATCACAGAAATAAAATGAAACAGCTGAATTGATAATTGTGATTAAAACCACAAAATTCTTCAGAGGATACAAAAGGTTTCCAGCTAAAAACATTTTGCTGCCAATTTTCAGAAGACACTTTTCAGCTAATTTTCTTTTCCGTTCCCTACATCTTCAAACAAAAGCAAGCCCAAACCATTTTCAAGAGGCAGCTAAAGATTTCCTTAACTTTGGCCAAACCTTTGCTTGTTGTTCAATAAAATCGTGGATTACTAGAATGGTAAATATAGTCATGGTTTATAAAAAAAATAATCATGCCTGATATTAGCCCTTGGTGCATACCACATGGTATATTATTCTATCCTGTCCCGAATGGCCCCCATCCACATGACATCCCTCCCTACGTCCATATGCAGTCACATCCTGTCACACTCCCTGACTGAGCATACTAAGTAAAAAAGTTTTGTCAGTTCAATCACTCTAGCAAACTTTATGCAAATGAACAAGAATAATAAAGGCATCCCTCCCTATGTCCATATGCAGTCACATCCTGTCACACTCCCTGACTGAGCATACTAAGTAAAAGTCTTGTCAGTTCAAATACTGTAGCAACTTTATGCAAATGAACAAGAATAATAAAGGCATCCCTCCCTATGTCCATATGCAGTCACATCCTGTCACACTCCCTGACCGAGCATACTAAGTAAAAGTCTTGTCAGTTCATATACTGTAGCAACTTTATGCAAATGAACAAGAATATTAAAGGCATCGTTTAATATCATGCCTGCCATAGAGCCGTTGATGAACAAATTTTTGAAGAAGTGTAAGGGTTTTAAACCTCCAGTGTTATGAGAGACACTTGATGATCTCTGAAGAATTTTGGGAAATTATAAAATCTTAGTTATCTTCGAAGGAAATATCAAATGTTTTGTAGTCTTTTTAAGGAAACTATTCTTCGACCAGTCTTAAGAGTCACTTACTTTCCACTAATTTTCCATTTCACAGCATTGAACAATCAATAAGGAATAAGAAAACAGCTTAAATCAATCTATTCATCTTAAATCACTGCAAAATCTGCCAGCAGAAGAATAAAACTATTGTCTGTTTTCTATTTTAGATCATGTGTAACCTTGCTGTGTTTCCTCTACCTAGAACAATCACTTCCACAGGGAAGGTTTTATTGTTCTAAACGTACATTCCATATATGATAAATATGGAAGCGTTTTCAATATCAGCAGGTTTGTTAATCAAGGTGTTGTTGTGGCTCAGTGGTTAAGGAGTCACGCTCGTATTCGAGAGATACAGAGTTTGATTCCCATCGTAAGCGCTGCATTGTATCCTTGAGCATACTTGCTTCAATCCTCTCAGCTGCTGTAAAATGAGTACCAGCACTGCTGGGGAGTTAATCTGCGATGGATTGGCATCCCGTACAGGGGGAGTAATGTACTCTCATCCGCTTGCGCCATGAAAACCAGGGATAAGCACCGGCCCAATGAGCCTAATGGCACGGATGGATTAAGCTTTTGTTAATCAAAATGGCATAGCTTGCTACTCATGCTCAGTACAGTATGTATTATAAAATGTGCAAATTGTTCACGATATCGAAAACAAAATCACATCCAATTCACTGGTTCTACCGAGGTTATGAATGTTTTTTTGCTAGTCATAACTTAAGAACCATAATCATAACTCAACAAGATGTGCAAAATACACACTTCTACAGCATTTTTTTCTATGACTAACTTTTAATAAATGATAACCCTTGTTAATAATATTTACTCAATTAAGGATTCTGAAATACTTAAGCCCAACTAACGAGCGCCGAAATTGACAAACAGATCTGCCTCGCCCTCCAACAAACAATTTCTCGATGTCTGCATCATAGTTCTTTGTGCTCTACATAATGTACACTCACTACACAACACAAAACCTCTGCCATCAATCACTCCCCATAAACTAACAGCTTCTTTTCTTAGTTACGGTTGCATAGCTACCGCATCCAGTCAGGGATATTAACAGAACCTATGCAGCGACAGTCAAACTAATTATGCACGAACAGGCCAGCGAGTGTATTCAGTCTACGAAAAACAACATGCGGTGATAGCCGCTGGTGACTAAGACCCTGCTTAATACATTCTGTATCATACACAGGAGGTAAGCGCGAATGAATGAATGAATGAAAGTCTGTCCACACTGTGTGTAGGGTTATTTTTTTTTATCTGTGGTGAAATCGGACATTGTGCGCATTGTGGTAATTAATTAAGATGTGGGTGTTGTTTCATCAAGGTAAAACTGGTCGTGTGACATTCAGTTATGTGACCTTGTTCCATTTTTCTAATGTTTAGTTTCTCAGAACATTTGATCAAATTATAATTGAAAAATGGGATGGTCCTCTTTAAGATGAACACTTTACTTATTTGACAAACTTCCTTTCATGAAACTCCTTAAGATTAGTTTTTGTGACTTGTAATATTCCTCCTTAATATAATAAAAAATCATGTTATAAATGTGAAGCATAAAACCTCAAAATCCAGGTCTTCAAAATAAAAGAGCTTTTGCATTCATTTTCTACCTTTATATTCCTTTTGTCCTTTGTGATAAAAAGGTTCAGGATTATTAGGGATTTTCCATAATTTAAATCTTAAATTTCTGGGAATACATTAGAATTCTTCCAGCACAAACCTTCAATTTCAGAATTCAGATGGACAGGATTCGTCATAATTGTTTGACACTCAACAATATGACAGATCGAGTAAGAGGGCAACAACCGGGACACTTAGCTTCCAAAATGGAAGGAAATTAAGATTTATGAGGGAGAATGAAAATTGAATGTCACTCAGACCTAACATATTCCCAATCTGACATTACAGTTCTCTCTACTACAAACAAGCAACGTTCTTCACACACCCCAAGGACAATCAAAATTCTTGGTAAAATCGATAAGACGTTTCCAAACAATTTCCTTCTTATATACTGTAACGTGGCTGGCTAAATATGAGTCCCCCTTTTGATCTTTTTTATACTTTTTTTGGCAAGAAAACAGATATTGAGAGCAGCTTACACAAGGGAACAGCTTACAAAGGGGAGCAACTTTGTGCAATGGTTGATGTAGTTTTACTACGTGAATTAACGTTTGTCGGACTGAAATTGGGTGAAGTGTGGGTGCTCTTTTCCAGGTGTGCTTCAACAAGCTTCACTTACATCTCACAAGGTACAAAACTAACTTTGTCCGAAGATAAAAGACTACCATACAAACAAACCAACCAATCATCAGCTCAGTAGTCAGACAACCAATAAATCATACCTGTGACAGTCCCATAAATCATGCCCGTGACAGTCCCATCGAAGAATGAGTCTTTGACCATAATCTGTACTGCAGTTTTTGACCAAATTTTATATCACATATAAACATACAATTTTCTCTGAACAACACCATGTTGCTGTGTACAACACTATGTTGCTGTGTACAACACTATGTTGCTGTGTACAACACTATGTTGCTGTGTACAACACTATGTTGCTGTGTACAACACTATGTTGCTGTGTACAACACAACAACACTATGTTGTACAACACTATGTTGCTGTGTACAACACTATGCTGCTCTGTACAACATTATGTTGCTCTGTACAACACTATGTTGCTCTGTACAACACTATATTGCTCTGTACAGCACTATGTTGCTCTGTACAACACCATGTTGCTCTGTACAACACCATGTTGCTCTGTACAACACCATGTTGCTCTGTACAACACCATGTTGCTCTGAACAACACCATGTTGCTCTGTACAACACCATGTTGCTCTGTACAACACCATGTTGCTCTGTACAACACCATGTTGCTCTGTACAACACCATGTTGCTCTGTACAACACTATGTTGCTATGTACAACACTATGTTACTCTGTGCAACACTATGTTACTCTGTACAACACTATGTTACTCTGTACAACACTATGTTACTCTGTACAACACTATGTTGCTCTGTACAACACTATGTTACTCTGTACAACACTATGTTGCTCTGTGCAACACGATTCAATGGAACACGACTAGTGGAAGATTTCTGTTCACATTGATTTTAATGCATGAGACGATACCAAATACAAATACATCAAAATAGAATCATAGATACAATGTAGCAGAGAAAACAGGGATCGACAAATCAACAAAAATTAAATTACCCGCCGGGCTGGGATATATGATTTTGAGATTGCCCTGAAGTACATATTGTTGCCCGTAGCATTTTGTTTGTATACATGCAATGCAGACATTGCTGAAAACTAAATTGTGTCTCGCCAGGTCTGTAAAGATCACGGTTGCCCAGAAAAGACTTGGTTTTCCAGGGCAGACGGACATATGATTTGTCGGACCCTGCAAAGAAAATTTGTCAGACAAAACTTACTCGTATTTGATTTTTCAACGCCTCCCCTTCCTGCCTTAGTTGATCTACTTCATTCATCTTGAATAATTGAATTTATTAAAATACCTGTTGGAGAAAAAGAGATTCATTAAAACATTTTGTAATTTGATATATAAAATGTCACAATATTTACCTAGCAAATTATTTCACCACTTGTAAAACTTTGTCTGGGACTTGTGTTCAGACAGTGAACATTCCTCTCTGTGATGATACAGTGTAGTAAATGTTCCTATAAAAAACCCCAAAATGAAGCACTGTGCTCTCTAGTTATAATAAAATGCACTTCACAATGCAAAATGCAAGATAAATATTTGGGTGCTTCTCTTCAGAGGTTTATGCCCAAAATAACAAGATTAATTTATGAATATTCATGCCACAGAAAAGCCAATGAATAATGTTAATACAACAAGGACAGTTATGTGCAGTAACTTTCCCACAACATAACCCAATAAACTGGTAAAGTTGTCTCAGTTCATTTACACCTCAAACCAGTGCACAGTTCTTACTAGTGTTCTCTCCTGAACAATTAAAAGAGAAAAACGATTGCCCACACACGCACAAGCTAACACATACACTGGTCTGAACTAAGGGGATATCCTTTGTGCATTAGACCCGTGATTCCTGCAATGTCATGTTGTTTATCTAAAGAGAGATAATGCCATGCATCCTCCTTCAAATATTCAATCCTCCAAACTAATGCATATAAGAGGGGGCAAGATTTTTGTCTATATTATTAAATTGCTATCATTTTTTCAAAGAATTTGAAACGGCATTTGGTGAGAGACATTGCCCAGGATTTTAAGACCAAAAAGTGGCCACAGCCTCTTCAAAATTCTCTTCCTCCAAAACGTCCATGGGGTGGGGGAGTGTAATCACAATATCTACAGTACTGAAGAAGATTTGTGAATGTAACTTGTTCTGTACTTGCTTTCATGGTTAGCTCACAGGAAGTGTACCATGATCTGGATTACTGTCACCTCAAATCCTATACAAATTAATACACCAGACCCAGCTATAATGAACCAAATTTGCACTTTTCCATTCCCAAGTTCTCCTATGCAGCTGTTTCTTCAATAATAAATTCTTTGAAAAAATGATAGCAATTTAATCAAATAGACCAAAATCTTGCCCCTTAAATATGCATTAGCTTGGAAGATTTGAATATTTGGAGGATGC
>JAIGNY010002903.1:0-11606 GCA_020152595.1 Chiridota heheva
AACGATGGTCTCCTGCGCCCACGTCGATATTTCCTTTGTTCCGCTGCAATTGGTATAGTGATCCCTATATTATTTTCTGTTCCTCCGACGCAGGGGAGGGGTTAAGTCTTTGCTATTCTGATTTTGTTTGCGCAATTATGAAAGATCTTCCGCCTCCTAAAATGTATAAATGAATTAAGTCTTACCGTTAGTGCCATTGTCTGTAAAATTTCGTTTTGAATTTCAGCAGAGAGATACTTGTCAGATTTCCGTAATAAGCAGTTTTGAATCCGTGAATCATCTTCACCACGCAACTTGAAAAGAGTTATAAGATTAGAATCCGACTCATCCCCATCACCCCTGAAAGATAGTCCTTGCCGTGCCAGGAATCTCACATTAGAAATGATTTTCATAAAAATTTGTCGTCGCTCTTCCCTTTCTCTTCCAATCTGTTGTGATAAACTTTCTCCAATGTCTTTAGTTATCTTTGGCAATGTCAGAACCATTAAGACTGCATCCTTGTGGCAAACACTACCTTCATGTGCCTTGACAGCTTGAGCCTCCGAGTCGCTTCTTTCCAATTTGTAAAGCCTTTGTTTTTAGCGATAAATGCGGAATCCATGTTTGGTGAATTAAGCTTCTTTGCCTAGTATGCCTTGCATGTATAGCAGAATGCCATATTATTTGATTCGTCATAATGCAACCAAGCAAACTGGGTGAAGCAACTTGGTTAGAACGCACAAAGTTCTGGAATTTTCTGTCCAAAACTTCGTTTTGGGAAATTGATTACTGGTTGATTTGGTGTGTTCCCAATGCTCGGAGTTGTTATAGAATAATCCATCTTAACTCGCTTTGTCCTTTATTAAATTTCATGCATATAAAATAAAACGCGACTTCTTTAGCGTACAGGTAGGTCTAGCCTAGATCACGCACGTGTATGGTGCGCCGAGTGTGCCATAAGTCCACAACTCGACCGTGACTCCAAGTTGTATAGTTTCTCGCTCTGTGATTGGATAAGCAGGTTAATTTGCATCTGATGTCGACTCCAAGTTGTCTTGATTTCATGCAAAGTATGTCGACTTGAAATCAATACAACTTGGCTGCTTGGAGTGAACGTGGACTTCAGCTCGTAAAGAAAAACTTCACAGCTATGCCATGCGTGCACTTATTAGGTTAAATTTCACGCGTACCAACAGATTGGACAGTTCGGATGGGGATAGTGTTGCGCATTCTTACGAATTACCAATATAACCGCGTAATACTTGGAGGGGGTATTCCCTCAGAAAATACTGATATTTTTGTATTGTTAATTTTTTTTTTATATATATTTATATTATTATTATTATTATTATGTTATTTATTGCGAAAAAGTGGTGCGGCGATCGCCGCACCAGCCGCAGCGGCTGCTACGGGCCTGCAATAATATCAAAGACATCTGGCACTGGCAGCAATGTTTATTGGAATTGGCGGCACGTAACGTTAGGCATAAAACCAGAGAGGATGACGTCACTCGCCCTATACGACGTATAGGCCGAAGGCCGAGAGCCGAAACCCTTATTCTACAGTGTGATACTTTTTTTGTTCGTCCCCCACCCAAGCTGGTTCCAAGAGAGGGCAGCAGATATATCGGTCCATTAAAAATTGGAGTCAATAAGAATAGGCGAACTGCGAATTTACCCTTAAGAAATAAAAATTATTCACTCCCTATAATTAATTATATTTATATTAGTTTTAATCATAACTTGTCTTTCTAAACAAGATTAACATTCATTTTATTTCTAACAAGAACACAAAAACAACGATTTATTTTTACAGTACATGCAGGACGACAACACTTTAGCGCAGCATTAGATTGTGGACAGGCATGTATCGCGCTTACTAACTTAGGCCTGACTGATATTAAGTATATTATAAGAAAAATACTACGCAAACAACTTTTCTGATAAGAAATAAATGATCAAAACTATTAAATGTCTTGAACAAATTCAGTATAAACCTGAAATAATGTGCTATCTTGATTGTGCCAGTTGTTGTTGAACAGTCTGAAGCTAGCTAACGCCGTATGTACACCATTAGCTTAACCTTAAATAAGTGACGTAAACGCCGACAAATATGGGCAATAAGTTTAGTTTTATTTAGGAACAAGAAGAAGTTGCTTATCAAATCTTATTTTATTTAGACATGTATGTAGCGATTGATTGCTTTTAAAAAATGTCGCCGGGGTAATCATAGGACATTGTGTTGCCTAATGAAATAACACCTCTGTATGCCCTGGACCTACATGCTACACACTACATGCAATACAGTATTCGCAGTCATGTAATGACTATAGCGTACACTAAGGTCAGATGTTTATCTGACTATGTGTTGCCTAGCCAGGCTACAGTAATGTTACTAACTTAGGCCTAGCGTAACATTGTGTGAAACCATTTGCAATTTGATAGCATAAAGTTAGGGCCTATATATGTACATTACCATGGTATTGACTTGGGAAAGCTTCAAGTTCCTCATCAGTTTGTTAATTAGAATTTGTAACAAGATACTCATTTCAAGCTTATAATATTACTTTTTATTTCTTTGCAATGTGTTGTTTACTTTTGCTGTTTTGTTATTGAGGAATCAGCTCTATTTTTTCACAGACTCAATAAAGATGGCTTTCAGATCATTTACACATGTTATAGTAGATTGGGGTGGGTTAGTTATTTGTCACATACTCACCGTTCACGTGCATGTACTATGGGACATTTGTTATGTGTACACTAACAACATTTACTAGATTAGAATACATTGTACAGTAGGACCATTGTGTATCAATAAACGTCAGCAGTCATTCACAAAGAGAGAAAACGTCAGCTAATTAAAGACAAAAGAAAATATCTGTCATGATAAAAACGCCATTCTTGAAATGCAGCATTACAATTGTTAGACCAATATAGACCTAGGTCTTATTAGTTTTATAGTTGGTATGTGCCTATCAACAAAACACCCATCAAACAAAGTCTAAACAGACTGACCAACTGGCAGATCGGTGTGTATAAAACAAAGTAAAAGTAAGTTAAATGCCAACTTGTTTAGATAGGTAGAGAAACAGTAGATCAAATTGCACATGTATTTATTACTTTTATTTCTATTTGAATAAACTATAAGTATTCAGTTTTACTCACATTTTTCTGTTAAACATCATTCACTAACAATTGCAGGCCCTAAATTCATAAAGTTTAACTTCAAAAATAATCATAAAACTCTTTGGAATAGGCCTACATGTTGTATTGCAGCCTAATTACTTCCAATCCATGGGTGCATTTTTTTCATTCTATGTGTATTACTTATTAAAATTGCTTTCAATTTGTTTGCAAAAGTTTCTCAAGCTTCAAGTTGGGGAGATGAAAAAAGCTCCACTTGAAGATTTTGCTGCATGGAATCTCTCTTCTCATTGATAGACAATCTTTAGTTTTGCTCTCATTTGTTTTTGCTTTGGTATCCAAGGAACAAATTATATTCAGTGCAATAGTATTCCAACTTTTATGCTGTATGATTGTTAAAAATCATTGACAGTGCTACAGAGTAAGAAATTTTTGCAATGTAAATTAATTTTGTACCAGATATTAGTCAGCTGAATACCTGTATATCATTTTGTAGTACACAATACCTGCCCAAATGTTTTCTGACTCCAGGCACATGTATAATGATTTTTCTGGGCAATGGAATGTACTGTTATCAGGTTATGAGAAAATGAAATGGTAATTTTAGTGTACCCTTTTATACATAAAAATGTGTCTTGTCTAACCAAAAAAAAGACACAAACCCTAAGACTGAAAATTCAACATTAAAACCAGCAGACTTGATGTTATTTGCAGTAAACAGACATGAAAAATCACATTCAAAATATCTTTACTAGGCTTAGCTCAGTTGACTATAGGCCACACTTTACAACCATGGGGATCTATAGTTGTTAGGCTGCATAGGAAAAAATTCAAATTTGGTCGATTTCTGTTTCTTTCTATATTCATATCTACATCACCATCACTTCACAAAGTTTGCTGATTTCAGCTAAAGCTGTAGTGATAAGTGGATGACTTGTGGCAGTATGGTCATCCACAGAAGATGTCTCATAAGGAAACTGTCAGGAATCTTTGTAAAGTTGATTACCAGTTGTTTTCTTGTTAAAGTTAAATTTATACAGGTAACTATTGCAGTAAATCAAAATTGTGATATCAAAGCTTGTTACTTTTTTTGTTTGTAAATTGGTTACCTCCACAATGAAGACCCAATTCCTCTATCATAAATGTCAATACAAATGTATAGGAATGATTTTTAGAACTTAAAGGCAGAATAACATGTGTTGATCTCTTTTAAACACCTGAATTTTCACACCATTTCATGTAACCTGTACCAGTTGTTTAAGTCAATTGATGTATATTTCCTGTATTATTTACAAATGATACTTTCTTACACACAATTGAATTATTTAAATCAATTATTTGATATTTTCCCCTTCAATACCAGAAAGTTCATAGGTTTGAGATGGGCATGGCAAATTGTATATGATTGGCTGAAAAAATCTGTAATGGCAATTCTGTTCTGCAGAAGAAAAAAAGACGCGGCCGGCCCATCGCTAATCTTAAATAGGCATATGGTGTTGGCCGACCTTCACCAATCAGGCTAGGGCCTAGGCGTAATGCATTACGGCTTCGGTATGGTTAGGCAGTAATTCCTTTAAAATGCTTTAAACTTTCAATTTGTCATGTTCAGACGTAAAACAATGAGTAATAAACGCAATGACATCGTACCGTACTGGTATCGCGAAAAGTACCTGCACTGCACTGTGTGCATGGTTTGTCATTTTTTTTCGCACTTGATCCATGGCATTGAGGAGGTCGGTTTGACGTAAGGTTCGACGTAAGCGTGTACGGGCTCAGTACGATTTTGCCAAGTTGAAGGGGAAACTTTATCATTACAGTCAATAGGAATTTTTTTAAGAATACTTGTGTCGCCTTAGCCAGTCAGCGAAAATTAATGGTACTCATATAATGTTGGAAACTATTATCTAATACACGACATTTGTGAAGAAAAATAAATTTTGTACAGTATTTGTTGAAAAATGACACCACATTTTGATATTATTAAAACATAACAATATATGATTTGTTCATATGACTGTATGGCATGACTAAGTTTACTAGCAAAGAGGCAAAAGGGCGCAATTTATCTTCTTTTAGAGCTTTTCCTCTCTTGCCCCTATAAAATGTCTCCTTTCCCCATCCTCTTCTGCTCTTTCCCTCAGTGTCACCGCCACCAAACAAACTCGATTAACCTTTCAAGCGTCATATTCAGTCTATACCTAATATAAGTTCTGTATGAATGAAGGTTAATAACAGAACAAAATTTCAGTACTGGAGCTCCCTTGTCAAAAGTAAAGTAAAAGCAGTCCGTCCCTTGAAAGAGCAGACTTCTCTGCATGTACGCGTCGCCAGCTGACATAAGCTCCCATGGTCTGTACCACGCACTTGTTCTCGTACGTGAGAACGTTTTAAAATAACATTGAAAAAATTAAGAAGAAAAAGTATTAAAACAATCCAAAAATGGGAAAACGAAACGAAACTCGGAAAAAACTAAAAAATTAAGTCGTAAAAATACTATTGAAAACAACAACAACAATATAACATAACATAACAAGATGACGGGCTAAGAAGGGTGAATCACCCCATAGAAAGCCCAAACTAACACCAGCACCACCACAAATAATAATAATCAACGACGCCCAGAGTTAGTAAAGAACTTATTGACTTTGAAATCGTGAACAGAATTGGGGCTAACTATACCCACTCAGGCAAACTATTCCACTCATTAACGACTCTTTGCGGAAAGCTAAAACGCCGAATATCTATCCGTGAGAATATATCGATCAATGACCCACCGTAGGACGAAAGGGGGAGGGGGAAGGGGGTGGAGAATTTTCTGGGAAATACTGTCCGGCCGGAAAGAATTTCCGAGTAAATACTGTCCGGCCGGACGGAATTTTCAGGGGAACATAATTACCTGTTACACCGCCCTACAACCAGGTTTGATCAGGGAAGCTAAAGTAACATTTTCCTGGTAAGATAACATCTGACTGTAGTATACGCTATAGCCATATCACATGGCTGCTATACACTGCGCGCATTAATTGACGAACATATTCAAAATAAGTTGCAAAGTGATCGGAATGTCATTTCTTCCGTAATGTAGAGTTTTTTTACGTACAAAATGTTCATTTCATTTGTAACTTAGTTTGAAAGATACTTGAAAGTTTCAAGGTGCTAATGAAATCAAAATCGTAGCTCGTAAGTACCTGTGTCAGTTTTGGGAAGGGTTTTGCATTATGTTATTTCTTGTTGTCTGGGTGACTTTCAACATTGCAAATGTATTATGCGTTGTCTCACCATCTACCGCCATGGTCTCAATCAGTATTGTCAGAGAGCGTGACGTCATTAGTCCTATATTTCATATTTCATTTAAACACAATATTTCAAAAACATGAAAACATTTTTCGAACTTGTGAAAATAATTTTTAATATCATTTTGTGGTGTCATAAAATTGTTTTTATAACAATGTATTCCCGAAAACGTTTTCGTGTAACATAACAATGATAAAATAAAAACATATTTTGCATATGAACAATGTTATAAAAATGTTTTTATGACACCACATTTTGATATTATTAAAACATTATCAAACAAAATGTTATAAAAAGATTTTTTTTTTTCTTTCTGGGGTAGGCATTCACTTGGTTGGATATCCGAGAACTTCGTGACCTGAGGACATCAGACCGTATAGTAACCGCGCTGCTGAAGTGAAAACAAAGCGATTAGCTGTGTTTGTTTATATGCCATACGTAGCATGATAGGCCTAAGTTACAACAACTTTGCGATTTTGTTTAATATTGAATAATCAATGTTCCAAGTTGTTCTCTAATCATTTGATGATCAATGCTTTGCTCAAGTCTCCGTAAAAATATATCACTGTTTTGGTCAATTCAAAATTTCCGCGAAAGACTCACTGATGTGTGTTTAACATGTACCAGTAACACGTACAATGTCCGATCGTCCGTAAAAATCGATATAAACTTTAATTAAATGTTATACTTAACTACACGAAAATGGAGTTTCTAATCGTAACATTTTTGTCCGACTTTGCATACCACATGCAAACACACACGGGCTTGCCATTTGTGTAACGCGCAAAGCTTTGTTTTCACGCCAGCAAATGACGTCATCTCCCGGACATGACGTAGCACCAGTCAGAGTCGACATAACCTTACCGTGTACGAGCTCAGTACGGTTATTAAGTTGGAAAGGAAACTTCATCATTACTTCAGTATAGACGGGTCAGAAATGATGTGATATAAGTGTGTACAATTTTACTTGGTTTGGAAGACATTCATTTTCACCTTTTCTTTAAGAAGATAAAGATTCCAGGACAAGAGGTCACACTTGGAAATGGAAAAAAAAGCTAGATGCAGGACAACACGACACCTATCTACTTTTGCTTTTCGCATCATCAATACTTGGAACATTTTGAATAATCATGTTGTTAGTGCTCCTGCCCCATAATTTAAGAGTTTTAAGTCAAGGCTAAATGTATTTTAAGATAACATAATAAGATTACGGGCTTCGAGTGGTGAATCACCCCATAAAGCCCAAACTAACACCACCACGTGCACCACAACAACAAAAATTCAAAGACGCCAAGAGATAGTAAAGAACTTATCAATGTTGACTTTGAAATTGTGAACAGAATTGGAGGTAACTACCCACTCAGGAAAACTGTTTTATTAACAACTCTTTGCGAAAAGCTAAAACGCCGAATATTTATCCGTGAGAACTTTTTGGTCGACTTCAAACTGTAACCACGTGTCACATGAGGATTAGCTGAAGCATGCAAGAAATTCAAGGAAGTCAAAGAATCACTACCAGATAGGAATTTAAAAACCTGAATCATATCGCCACGTACTCTTCTCATCTCAAGCGTTGTCAAACCAAGAGTTCGCAACCTATATTCATAAGAGAGATTCCTTCCTTCGGGAATAAGTGGTTCTTAAAGGGACTCCAAGCCTGAATAGCATACTCAAGGTGAGGGCTGACTAACTGCTTATATAAATTAAGGACAGCCTCTCTACCAAAAAAAAAAAACATTTCTTTTAATCAAACCAAGCACCCTATGTGCCCTTGCAGCTGCTAAAGTACACTGTTTAGAAAGCTTCAGATTACTAGTAATGACAACACCTAGATCCCTTTCTTGATCAACACAACCAAGATTTGAACCATTTATGCAGTAATCAAAAGCCAAATTGCTCTGACCAAAACGAATAACTTTGCATTTATCAACATTGAATGACATCCACCATGTTTGGGACCAAGAAACTAACTTATCCAGATCAGTTTGCATCAGTGAAGAATCCATAGCATCATCAACAATCCTGTACAGCTTAGTGTTAGCAGCAAATTTACAAATCCTGGAGCCAAGGGAAACATTAATATCATAATGAAGATTAAGAAAAGAAGCGAACCCAATACAGAACCCTGAGGAACACCAGATACTTCACCATTAACAACAATTCTTTGTGACCTGTAAATTAACCAAGAATTTATCCAACTGGCACACTTTCCCTCCACACCAAGCGCTCTTGTTTTCAACATGGGCCTGCCTAACGGAACCTTATTAAATGCTTTTTGGAAGTCTAAATTGATAACATCCACATTATGATCAGAATCAACTAGTTAAGTAACATCATCAAGAAATTCTAATAATTTAGAAACACAAAACCTCTTAGGTAAGAACCCATGCTGGGACAAATTCAACAAAGCATTGACCAGTAAATGATCTAGTACAACATCCTTAACAATGGACTCCATGACCTTGCACAACAGCCCTAGTAAGACTCACTGGCCTATAGCTACAGGGCAAATTGTGGTCACCTTTTTTCTAAAATAGGAGTGACATTAGCAATTCTCCAATCACTAGGAATAATACCAACATCAAAGCACTTTAAAAAGATAATACTCAGGGGAACAGAAAGAACATCAGAACACTCATGTAAAACAGCAGGATATATAACATCTGTACCGGGTGCTTCATTTGAAATCAAACCCTTCAACTTCTTAGACACAATATCATTTGAAAAATCAACATCCTTAATGGATACCGGAGAGTGCACACTAAGATACTCCACAACATCATCAACAAGGGACTCCTTAAAAGAAGAAAAAACAGATGAAAAGAAGTCATTCAAAACATCAGCCATATCCTTACCACTATTGATAGTACCACCATCATTACCCTGAAGGGGACAAACAACCTCCTTGTTTTGTTTTTTTTGCTTTGAGCGAGCATAAGAGTTGAATGACTTAGGATTAATCTTAACCTCTTTGGACAAACGTTTTTCAAAAGCATTTTAGTATACTTATCAAACCCTTAGTGAACTTTTCATGATCCTTATACCTAGCAAGCTCCGCAGGACACCCACTGTTTTTATAACAACGTCACAAATTCTGTCAAAAGCGCCTTAGGCAGGCCGCTACACATTCAGTACCACTTATTACATATATATAAATGTATAGGTTGCCATAACGCTAGAAAAACTTGTTCGACGTCTTTCTCGTTATGGCTTTATGGCGTCATTTCTCGTTATGGCAACTTACACATAATGATGATATACTGAAGTTGCAAATGGCTCGTCACATGACGATGACACCATTATGATTCTGCGTACACCCTCATGTGACACGTCCCGTCACCTGACTAAAGTTTCTTAAAATTTCTCGTGGGAAAACCTCAAACTTTTATCTTTGTTAATGTCTGAACTGCTGAATATTTGTTGCCCGGGTCCCACGCACGTAAAATGCTTAACAGGAACACTAACGTTAGTCAGTTACAGCAGTTGTATCCATAGGCAGCTAGCTAACTATGTAACTGATACTGATAGCTAGTTCTAAATTGCGTTTTTTACAGTGATTGCTATAAAGTCTGAGGTAAATAGGGTATAATTTATTTTACATGACAGCACTGAATAGATTGAGTAATTTCATCAGAAATCAAGGTTATAGTGTCATACAAGGGCTTGGAACTTCCAAGTTGGGGAAGTAGGTTGGCCTAGTACTCAAGGACTAAGGTCTAACGTTAACCTATACTTAGGTGAACAGAGTTAATTTAGCATTTGTGACTGAAGTTTAAATCCTTGCAGATCATCTTAAATTGAAGAAAATGTTATGGGATATATTTTTATTGGGAGTAGGCCTAGGCCTACAATCTTGGACAAAACTGCTGGAACACTTCAGCTTTTTGAGAACTTCATATGTTATAGTGTTATGTTTCTTTAATATTTTTCCGAGAATTGTAACCCCCTACCTCTCCCCTTTCAATGTTGAATGTATTCCTTTCTGAACGTCATTTTCAGGGAAAACAGTAACAAAGGCCAACATTGAATGGGGAGGCGGAGGGGAGTATAATCATTATAGTGAGGTAGGGGAGGGGACACTGGCGGCGTCAATGAAATTATTAAAATGTCCTTATAATTCTAAAATATTGATTACAATTGAAAGAGTAGAGATTGAAGAAGCAACAGAAAAAAATTCCCGCATTTCTGATTTTTCAATGTGGAATGATTTACAATACAAAAGTAGCTTCATGAAAAACATCTCATATTTTCACAAAGTGTTTCAACAAGTTTTGTCCAAGATTGCAGGTCCGAAAAACAATCCCTAGTAGGCCTACTGTTTCTTTCGTCGTTGTAGGTTAGTAAGAACGTGGCAGCGGTTGTTAGACTTATGGCGTAGGACTAACTTTAAGTATAAGAGACAGCGAAGGTCACTTTACGCTAAGGCTGGGCCACTGACATGTTGACAAGAGAATGTTTTTCAAATTGCTTCCCAATTTTGGTGAGACCAAATTATGTAGTATAATTTTAATTCAAAAGTTACGATGTGAAAGTCCGGATAAAATCCAATCAAACTTCTTTGCATTTGTCACTGTTTCTTCGGGAATTTGATGCTTTTAGAAAAAATCTCTTAAACATGCCTCACATGTCAGCATGTTACTTCAACTTCAATTTCAAGTCTGTATGGAAGCATATGCCGGTAAATATTTGGGTCGCGTAGTAAATATAATTACGACGCGACGTTATTCCATATTTTCATTCTTCTTGCCATCAATCATGTTCATTCTCACTCACAACCTCGTCTTCCCTGTACTGTTCTTGTTAACATACTCCCGTGTCTCTAACTCTCTAAACTTCTTGTATTTGTCGCAACCTCATTCATCCCAGGCATCAAATTTGCCTCTAAACGCCCCAGGAACTGGTTACCATGTTTTGTTTGGCTCTAGTGATTATTCAAATCACTCACTTGCAACTTATCTTTGTATCGATGGGCAATTACATTCGTACAAATCAAGTTGAAATTGACAAAAATTCAACTCACGCAGGAGAAAATTACTCCTTTTACTCCTTACCCTTTCTGGTGATATTAGAAAGCAATCCTGGACCCTCCCAAAATATCCTTGCAAACAATGCAACAAATCTGTTAAAATAACCAGAAAGGTATTTGTTGTGATGATTGTGACTCGTGGGGTTCATAGTAAGTGTGCAGGC
>JAIGNY010002904.1:0-20291 GCA_020152595.1 Chiridota heheva
CCTCCATCTATACTGATGGCTCCAAGGAAGGCAACAAGACAGCTGCTGCTGCCATCATCCAAGACATCACCCTCAGTAGCAGACTTCCTGACCACTCATCCATCTTTTCAGCCGAGGCTAAGGCCATTCTCCTTGCCCTCAACTTTATTGAGTACTCTCCTCTTAGTCACTTTGCCATTTTCTCTGACTCAAAGGCTGTTCTTACTTCATTACTCAATCTTAAATGGGATAACCTCACCTGCCACCTCCTCCTCCGGAAACTCTTTTCTCCCACCCTCTGCAGGAAAAGTGTTCTTTTCTTCTGGATACCCAGCCATGTTGGCATCCCTGGCAATGACAGGGCTGATACAGCCGCTAAGCTTGCCCTTAACCTCCTCCCTTCCCCTTTTCCCAAAACCCTCTTTGACATCAAACCGCTTATCGCTTCTCTTGTTTGTGACCGCTGGCAAACCTTATGGAACTTCCAAATTGATAACAAACTCCATGTTATCCAGCCCACAATCCCGATCAAATCCACCATCAACAACCTCTCTCGTATCGACAACGTTCATATTACCCGTCTTAGAATTGGTCACACCCACCTCACTCACTCCCACCTCCTTATTGGTTCCCCCCAACCCCTCTGTAACAATTGCCACTGCATCCTCACAATCCAACACGTTCTCCTTGCTTGCCCCTGTACAACCTTCCCAGAGCTTCTCTCGCTCCCCACAACTCAATTGCTGAGTTCTTCCAAAAAAATCCTCCAGATAAAATAGTCTCCTTCCTTCAGCATGCATCCCTCTACAACCATATTTAATTCTCCTCTTCCACCCCCTCTCTACTTTGTTTTTGGTTTTACCCATGCACCTCCTCTCTCGATCACAGCTTTCTGGCTTTTGTTCTTGAATTTCTCTCATTCTTCCCCTGGTCTCTTTCCTTACTACCTCTAAAATGATCTGACCTCTCAGGCACAATTTGACCTTCGTTGTCGTGGTGCCGTTAAGACCTCATCAAACAAACAAACAAACTGCTGGTTGGTACCCACCGGATGTTTCAATATAACCATGCATGAGCAGCGGTACATCCATCCCTCCTACCCATGTGAGTCTTCACCTGAACCCCCAAACTGATTAATTACTACAGGTGTCCTATCATACCCTAAAGCCTAGCAAATTCTCCCCTTTAGTTCTCTCCAACCCGAACCCCCAAGAAGAGGGCGTCCCCCAAGGCAGCATCCTCTCTCCCACTCTCTTCAACCTGAGCATCAATGACATCGCGGATAACCTTGGCCCCGACATCAAACGTACCTTATATGTTGATGACTTCACCATCTTCTACTCCTCCCCTAGCTTTCCTATTGTTGAATGTAGGCTCCAAACCAGCCTCGACCTGCTGCAAGACTGGAGCAACAAAAACGGTTTTAAATTTTCCAAAGACAAGACAGTCTGCATGCACTTTTGTCATTTCAACAACCTCCACACCAACCCGAACTTTGTGCTCAATGGTAATCGCATCCCAAAAGTTGAACACACAAAGTTCCTGGGTCTAACTCTAGACCCCAAGCTTACCTACAAGCAACACATCACCAACCTGAAACTGAAATGCAACAGCTCCCTCAACATCCTCAGACTCCTTTCCAACACCACTTGGGGTGCGAACTGCTTTGCTCTCCTCAAAATTTTGAGGCTCACCATTCGTGCCAAGCTTGACTACGGCAATATTGTCTACTGTGTCGCTCACAACTCATACCTCAACCACAACAACACTATCCAAAATGAAGCCCTCAGGCTTTGTCTAGGTGCTTACAGGACCTCCCCAATCACCAGCCTTCATGTTGAAGCCAACGAACCCCCCTTTCTACTTAGATGTAGAAAGCTTAGCCTATCCTATGCTTTTAGGGTCCTCACCAACACCCAGAACCCTGTTTACAAGCTCATTAGGTACCCCAATTTCTCCACCCTCTTTGATAGGAATTAAACCCTATCCCCTCCCTTCAGCTTACGCATTAAATCAGACCTCTTCCATCTCGGCATCAACTCCACCACTCTCGGCACCTTCTCCTGGCCCACTTTTCCTCCTTGGGCCACCCCCTTCCCTTCTGTCCACCTGGGCCTCTCCACTCATCACAAAGCTTAAACCCATCCTAACCTATTCATCAATCTCCACAACCAAGTCAAAGACCAACTCTCAAATTACACCTCCATCTATACTGATGGGTCCAAGAAGGGCAACAAGACAGCTGCTGCTGTGGTCATCCAAGACATCACCCTCAGTAGCAGACTTCCTGACTACTCATCCATCTTTTCAGCCGAGGCTAAGGCCATTCTCCTTGCCCTCAACTTTATTGAGTACTCCCCGCTCAGCCACTTTGTTATTTTCTCCGACTCAAAGGCTGTCCTTACTTCTTTACTCAACCTTAAATGAGATAACCTCACATGCCACCTCCTCCTCCGCAAACTCCTTTCTCCCACCCTCTGCAGGAAAAGTATTCATTTCTTCTGGATACCCAGCCATCTTGGTATCCCGGGTAATGACAGGGCTAATGCAGCCGCTAAGCTTGCCCTCACCCTCCTCCCTGCCCCATTTCCCAAAACCCTCTCTGACATCAAACCGCTTATCGCTTTCCTTGTTCGGGACCGCTGGCAAACCTCATGGAAGTCCCAAATTGATAACAAACTCCATGTCATCCAGCCCACAATTCCGATCAAAGCCACCTTCAACAAGCTCTCTCGTATTGACAACGTTCATATTACCCGTCTTAGAATTGGTCACACTCATCTCACCCACTCCCACCTCCTTATTGGCTCCCCCCAACCCCTCTGCAACAATTGCCACTGCACCCTCACAATCCATCACGTTCTCTTTGCTTGCCCCCTGTACAACCTTCCCAGAGCTTCCCTCGCTCCCTACAACTCAATTGCTGAGTTCTCCCAGAAAAATCCTCTGGATAAAATTATCTCCTTCCTTTATCATGCCTCCCTCAATATTTAATTCTCCTCTTCCACCCCCTCTCTACTTTGTTTTTGTTTCAACCATGCACCTCCCCTCACAATCACAGCTTTCTGACCTTCTGTCCTTAAATTTCTCTCATTCTCCCCCTGTTTCCTTTACTTCCTACCTCTAGAATGATCTGACCTCTCAGGCACAATTTGACCTTACTTGTTGTGGTGCCATTAAGCCATCATCAAACAAACAAACAAACCTTTAGTTCTAGTTTGTGTTCCATAGATTTGAGATGCATAGCGTAATACCCTTCGGCATTCGTAACACCCTTGACACGGCTAACTAGTACTTGTTTGCCTGCAGCAGGTCTTATGAAATACAGGGTGTCAAAAAAACCTGAGACATCCCAGTGGGTATCGGGTTCTGCAGGGTAATGAAAATTAAGTTTTCCCAGATCCGCACCCTTCATGGTGAATATAGCTTCACTGTTTTCAGGACCATAAGCTTTCGCTTCAAAAGGGAAAACTGCCGATTGCACACCTACCTCCCAATTCCCTTCAAATTCTAACGGGACCTTTAATTGCATTTTCACCGTATTTTTACTGTAGGCTCCGGTAACATGCCAATAAAAATGATTTGCCATGTTAAAAGTGTTGTTTTACTTTTCGGAATACCAAATCAAAAATAAATAGCCCTACCCCGAATTCTACAGGGTACCCAATACTGCATTAATTGAAATGTTGATATCTTCGACAACATTTACTTCTAGTGGTACGAAATGTAGGGTATGCGGCTTATATCATCCTTTTGAAACGGTATTGGAATGCATTAGTAGCTTTGCCTCCTCCGCACCGATCCTACACGGCCCTACCAAATTGCTATACATATATGTGTGACGTATTTAAGGGTATCTAAGAGGGTTCGGTGCCACATTCCAAGAGTTAGATATTTTTACATTCGGTTTGTTATACCCCAATACATAGCATACCCGACCCCTAAGTGTAAGAATATGATCAGCATTGTTACTTTTGGCTTGGAAGTACCCATCCTTTAGTTTACCTGAAAAACCTGAGGGTGGGTCTTTCAAAAATTGTAGTCCTCTAACAAAGGTCCAATAATCGCCCGATTCTGTGATCTGTTTAGAAGTCAATTCTTTGCTATACGTAATACCCCCCAACGTAAAAGTGTAGATAGCACTGCTCGTTAAAGACCCATACGTAAGCGCCTCTGGGGGTAAACTAGCTTTGCGCACAGCGACCTCCCATTTTCCCTCCAGCATAATAGGATTTGCAAGCTTTGCCGAGGTACCAGTCACTACCCAATTAAAAGTCTCCATTATTTTTTAAATGGCTTTTTTAGGTCTGAAGTATAAATCTATCACTGTGGCCACTGAGGCAAAACCGACCTTTTTATCGCTGTCCGTTTCGATCCATAAGCGCACTTTACTTATGATATTGTCAGACACCGGAACATACTTTACAAAAGCTGGTCTATACATAACCTCTCCATCAATAAGGTTTACGGTGGCTAATAAGAGACGCGTTTCACTATTGAAACTCTGTTCTTCGACAATATTACAAAATACGCGCAATTCTCCCACACCTTCGGTTATTGGGGGATTGCTAGCTTTGTTTTTTAAGAGCAGTGCTCAATTCTATAGTAGCATTTTCACCCGCCTTAAACCCATAATAGCTGACTAGCGGACCTTGTATGGATAGGCTTTGGGCTTCTCCACCCAAAGCTAAACTGAACTTTAGATCATCTTCTTCTGTAACTAACAAATATTTCCGAAGATGTGCAGGTAGCCCCGTTTTTGATAATAAGGCATTTATGCCGACATCTCTTAAAGGTAACACAGCTTTTGGGGTCGTACGGTCATTGATACCTATGGTTAACATGGTGTTTGCATTGGATACCAAAAAGATATCGTCCGGAAAATAGGCTGCCTGCACACCCACTTCCCATTCCTCTTTTAAAAAAATAGGTCTAGGAGGAGGACAAGTAAATTCAGATGTGGTATTATTGGGGAATCTGTCCATACCCGCATTGCTAGGTACAACCCAAACAAATTCCATTTTTTCAAACAAAGTTCGTAGCAGGTATCCAAGAATTAGATTTAGGATCGTACCCTAACCACTTGACTAAGGACTCTTTCTGATTTCCTTGCCCCTGGTCTGAAGCACTTTTTCGACTTTAAATATTTCAGGTGTGTCAACCTTTAAAATCTCTTCGAAATAAAATGAACCTGTAAGCAGGTCGCCAAGCTGATCTGTCAATTCATAAACAGTTCGCTCGTGTTTGATTACATCTGTTACTTCAAAAATTTTGACAGACCAATTCTCATAATAGCCTCTGCCAAACTAATACCCCTATCTTTAGCAATATGCACTTTATCACCTACAGCTATAGCATCAGAGTTACTTTCTTTTTTCAAATCCCCATACAAGTTTTTCCACACTTCTTTTTGATTAGAATCATTGACTTTATTAAGAGACATTTTAATAGCCGAATGATAACGTTTATTGTATCCTTCCTCAGCATCCATTAATACATCTATCCAATTTGTATTGCCAACGAAAGTGAAATATTTCCATAACGTGTTTTTAACTGATTTGTTAAATCTTTCAACAATACTAGCCTTCACATTGCTATCTGTAAAAAATGATTTGATTTCATGCTGAGCTAAAAGCTCTTTTACTTCCTTGTTATAAAATTCTTTCCCCTTATCACTTTGTAATTTTAAAGGTGTGTGATCGGTTCTTGCGAGAATAGAAGCTAACGCTTTGGCTACGAGAATGCCTGTTTTCTGTTTGATAGGCTCAAGCCAGCCTTTTTTCGGAAATACATCGATCACTGCCAAAATAAAATCAAAGCCTCTATTCTGATTCAAAATATTTTCCATAGACATCAGATCAGCCTGCCACTGCTCCCCCTCCCCAAACACTCTTACATGGATTCTAGGGTAATGTTTTAATTTGGGTTTGTGCAGACTGGCTGTTTCCTGTAGCTGCACCCAGTTCTTCAATGTCTACACCGGCATGCTCTCCCTGTGTCGGGTTGCGACGCTTTGACCTAAGAAACCAAGAGGTTCTGATAGTTTGTACCACTTGTTTAATACACTTTTTTGTCGGCCATCCGTAGAATCCCGGTACACAGTACCTCCGCAACAAGCACAAACACAATTACATTTTTTAAGAAACTCTGACAAATTGAGAGATGACAGTCCAGCCATTTTACAGCATTTTCCTGTCCTTTAATAACCCTCTTACTCCGGTTTCTCGTTCCACTGTTTCAGGTATACTTTTCTTAATTTCATCAAATAATAACCTGTTGTCTTCATCAGAGTATCCTTTTATACTATCGTCTTTATCCAGATCATCACCAAAAAGTCTCTTTTCCTGCACCTCCTGCTGCAGAGCACAGCTAGGTATTACCCCTATAGGTATTTTTGATTCAGCTAACATTTAAATAAATTGTGGCATGCCTCTAGCATCAATACGTCTCATAGGCGAAGCGCTCTGTAGCAACAGGTCACTCAAATTTGATCCTTTTATGGGGGCCCCATCATAGTACAACAAATTCCCCTCCTTGTTATTAACCGACCCTTTAATATCACCCCAAATTGTATTGAGGAAACTTTTTGTTTTCTCTATCTCTTTATCACTAAGCGAATGTTCCATGATTGGAGGTATCTCAAATCGGGTGCTCGTGGGTGTTGTCTTATATGGAAGCATTCTATTTGGGGCTTCTATGGGTCTGGCAAAAGAAGTGTGCCTTTGAAGATTTACATTGTCGTACTGTTTAAAGTCATGCATTAACCAAGCATACCGCTTCATTTTTTTGTCAGGATCTAAAGAACTTTCCAGCACACTACGCATCTCGGTATCTATATCTTTAAGGTATTTAGTTTCAGGGTTAGGCATGTTTTAACCTGTGGACATGGCCTGATATTGAGCCAAGGGTATAAGAACAGACTTCTGTATCTTGAAGAGTTATAATGGGTCGACTAATTCAAAAACTTTGCTTTTATAAGATTATCTCCTTTTAAGTAGAGGTTTTCATGAAGGCTGTGAAAAGCCAAATATCTTTGCCAATCCTTTTCCGACTCCACTGGTGTCTACTTTAGGTGTTTTCTCAAACAAATGTTTTGGTATTCCTACTACTGTGCCAACTATTTGAAGCTCCGGTTTTATAAACCTTTGGTAAAAATTGGCCCCGCCTTTTTGACCTCTGCACTTGCAAACATTTGTTTCAAAAACTTGTCTTCTTTCTTTTACAGGAATCTCACCCATGCTCAGCACTTTCATCACCGAAGAATAAGGAGACATAGGTTTCATTTCACTTTCAGGTAAAACAACATTACCATTCAATATATTCAGACATATTTCTCCTAATGTATTGTAAAAATCATCATTTATACAACTTTGCAAAAAATTCCGGTCTTTTACTGGCATACTAGGATTACAAAATAAACTTAATTCTTTACTGTGTTTGGTAATATTATGAAGCTTTGCAGGGTTTGCCATCCTAACTAATCAATTAAATAACTGTATTGCGGACCTTCACCGAAAACATTCGTCCGTAACTTCAAGCTTAGTGAAGTGTCGGCCTTAAAGCTCAAGAATGAATAGCTGTGAGGACGGGAGGTTGCATCCTTTAACCTCCAGAAAATCGTTGCCCTTCTTACCCCCCGGATACATCTGCTTTGACAAACTTGTCACAATACTCATGTCTGCAGGATTTTTAAATAAGGATATATAATTAGAATTTAATTTAATCTCTCTGCCTCCCTTAAGAAATATGTTTTGCACAAGGAGGTTAATGGAAACATTCGCGTGGTGGCTACCACGAGTGAATAATTTGGTGACCACGTCACCTTCTTTACCTGCTAAGTCGGACACGAGATCATCAATTACTATTACATTATGTTTAGATTTATTAATATTACTAAAGAAGTTTGAAGGTGGCAGGCCTTCGGTAAATTCAAAAATAGGTGTAGACGGCACATCACTATACTTAGATTGCCAAATTCCATAAAACCAATATACTTTATTAATGGGGGAACTAAAATATCCTTCTGTTATGGCTTTCAACACATGTACCGTTTTACCACTGCCAGACGGTCCCGAAACGAACCAAGTACAAGGGGCCTGGAGTGTAGTATTAAATGTCTCGGCCATCATAGAAGGATTTCGTCAAAAGCGCACGTTTCAATGTTTTTAGGGAAATTGAAACGATTTGCGCGTTTTTTTCTTGGTGTGGTCAGTACCTTTAGGTAGAGTTTTTGCTAAAGAAAATAATGCGGCTCTAGAATCAGCGGGTTGTGCGAAGGTAGGAGGTTGAGGATCAAATGGGGCAAAAGTTGAAATTTTTACGGGTGATGGTGGTAAAGGTTTTATCAATTTTGAGGGGTAACGGAAAGGAATTACTTCGCTGGCAGAGACAAAGGGTTTGAAGGGTTGAATGTAAGAAGTACTGGGCACAGCTGCACTCATCGAAGTGTCAGGTTGAAATGACTCGAAAACTCTCTTTTCTTCTGGCTGGCCCTTGTTCTCAACTTCTTTTACATGCAGCCGCTTTTTTTGCCGTAAATTTGAAATTATGTTTTGCTTTTTTTGCAGGTGGAGCGGTCTTTGTTGTGTCTGAGATTGGTCTCTTGAACTGTGTACCAGCGAAGAACTTTGTGGAAGGTGTTACTGTAGGTGCACGCAAAGGAGGTACATATTTTTCAAACTGGGTGATTTTTTTAACTTCGGGGGGAAACTTCAACTGTTGTTGAACAAGATTGGGTATTGGGCGATCTGTAGGGGTTTTGAATTGTTTGGTCATGATCAAAATACATTTTGCTTGTTTAGGGGTTTCCGGTATTGGGCGATCTGTAGGGGTTTTGAATTGGTTGGTCATGATCAAAATACATTTTGCTTGTTTAGGGGTTTCCGGTATAGGGCGATCTGTAGGGGTTTTGAATTGGTTGGTCCTGATCAAAATACATTTTGCTTGTTTAGGGGTTTCCGGTATTGGGCGATCTGTAGGGGTTTTGAATTGGTTGGTCATGATCAAAATACATTTTGCTTGTTTAGGGGTTTCCGGTATTGGGCGATCTGTAGGGGTTTTGAATTGGTTGGTCATGATCAAAATACATTTTGCTTGTTTAGGGGTTTCCGGTTTAAACAGAGGATTTGGTCTGAACTGTATTACAGACTTGAACACTGGAGAATGTGGGGGCGATTGTTCAGGGGATGGTAACAAGATGTAGGGGGTTTGAGGTGGCGTAAGTGATTGAGCAGGTTCAACAGCAGCGGGAGGTAATACTGGAGGTTGAGGTGTCGGATTTGGAGGAGCATGAATTTCAGCAACAACCTGCAGAGATGTCTTTCTTTTTGTTTTTTCAAAACCCCAAAGTAATGTGGAATAATCCGGTTTGATCAATCTCTTGTCATACACAGGTTTGTAATCTTTTAGTAATACCTTGGAGATCACTTCGGTAGGGCCTTGACGACTAATTTTGTGTGAGTATTTGACTGTGAGGGTGTAATCCTCGACAGGTGCACCAGACATCATACTATCAATTTGTGTTTTGATAGTATCAAAATTGTCAATCTCTGAGGAGCTGTAATTCAAAGTGGTACCCCGTACTTTGCATACCTCGTCTAAGGTCCCAATCCCGTCAGTTACTTTGTAGGCGTACCTCTTTGGTCGGCCACTTACAAACTCGGAAATCCACACTCCATCGTTTGGGCTGTCTTTATACCCGTCCAGCTCGTCTGTCAAGTCTCCTAGGAAGTTGCCCAAGGGTACATAGTGGTCCTCCGAATCCTTCTGCACGTACATGCACGTGTGTACGAGAGCGACATGACAACTGCTTCTATTCTCTTATACTATTTTCCCTCCATTTTCTCTCCAATTTGCACCATTTTGTGTTATAACTTCATTTTCGGATTTTTTCTCGGTGGATGGGCTTTTATTCTCGGTGAGATCGTTTCTTTTCTTTTTTCTATTATATTTTCCCTTGTTCTGACCCGACTTTTCACGCCCTTCGTTACTAATACAGCGGTCCCCATATAGTGGTTCCGCGATATTTGTTCTAGCTGCCTCGGGTTTCTCGGCCCTTGGTTTTTTCTTTCATAATGACGAAGCGCCTAAGCAGTGACCTTGACCCCCCTCCCCGTGACCCACCTGCTACCATCATTGACCATTCTACAACCCCAATCCCCCAAATCCTCATTATCCATGCCACCAACAAGCAGGAAAGCTTTAAAAAAGTTTCTCCTTTCCTCATCCATAAAGCCCTCTTTGGCCTTGTCGGTACCCTCCCCAAAGTCTCTACCCTTAGATCCGGTGATCTCCTGGTGCACTGCACCAGGGACACACAAGCCACCACCCTCCTTTCCACCAAAACCCTATCCAACTCTGGTATCGACATCACAGTCACCCCCCCATCGTTCCCAAAACTCCAGCAAAGGCGTCATACGCACCCGCGATCTTGCGTACATGACCGATGACGACCTCCAAGAGGAACTAGCTAACCAACATGTAACTGAAGCCCGTCGTCTCGTTCTAAAGAGAGACGGAGCCGAAACTCCCACCAACATCATATTTCTTACCTTCGCAACACCAACTCTCCCCTCTCACATCATTGCCGGCTACCTGAGAATCCAGGTCGCCCCTTACATTCCTAACCCTTTACGTTGCTATAATTGTCAGAGGTATGGCCACGGGAAAAACTCCTGCCACAGCCAAGCGCGCTGTGGTAACTGCGGAGCTCCGGACCATGACAACACCTCCTGCACCAGCCCCCCACTCTGCACAAATTGTGACGGTAAACACCCAGCAAACCATTCTTCTTCTCGAAAGACTGTCCCACCTGGCTTCAGGAAAAACAAATAACAAAACTTAAAACCCTTAACCCCAACATAACCTACCCAGAGGCCAGGAAACAATTCCTCGCTTCTCTTAACTCCAAGCCTTCCTACTCAAACGTAGTCTCCTCTAATTCTAATTCCGCCCCCAAACACAACTAACACAACAAAAACTAATTCCCATGCCCAAACCGACCTCACCTGGCTCTTCTTACCTAGTCCTAAGCCCATCACCATTTCCAACAACCCAATCACACCCAATACCCACACCACCTCCACCACCACTTCTCTCCTCAACCTCCCTTCCTACTCTAAAGCCCCTACCGCCCCCTACACCAACACCACTAATACCTTCATACATCAAGCTAAAACCAGCCAAGCCAACAATCAACAAACCAACAAATCAACCAACAAACAACCAACCAAAAAACAACCAATCAACAAACAACCAATCAACAAACAACCAATCAACAAACAACCCACCACCCAAACCCACACTGAAGAGAGTATGGATTGTTCGATTACCGAATACACCGATCATACTTCTCGTCCAATTTTCAAAAACAATCGCTCCCAAAGAAACAGATCCAAAGAAAAAACAAGCCAACTCAGACCCAACAGATCTTCCTCCAGATAACCCCCCGCCTCCTTTATGGCATACACCACAAACAATTACAATATTACCCACAACATCATACAATGGAACATTAGGAGCCTAAAGGCCAATTCTGAAGAAATTGACCTTCTGGCCTCCACCTTCAACCCGATCGTCTTCTGCCTACAAGAAACTTTCTTGAAAACCACCGACCATTACTCCCTCAACAACTTTGCTTGCTATCACAAACATCAAGTGGATGCTGACAGGGCCTGTGGTGGTGTCTCCATTCTCGTTAGACATGATATCCCACACAGCCCTGTTCTTGTGCACACCGACCTTCAGGCCATCTGTATTTCTATCTCCCTCCAAAAAACTTTCACTCTCTGCAATATCTATCTCCCTCTCAACACCAACATTCAACCAACCAGCCTTAACAACCTCATCTCTCAGCTTCCCACCCCCTTCATCCTTCTTGGTGACTTCAACGCTCACAACCCTCTGTGGGGCTCTAATACCACCACCCCTAGAGGCAAGTTCATCGAGAACGCTCTCCGTCAGCACAGCCTGTCCTTACTGAACACTAACTCCCCGACCTACCTTCATCCTGCCACAGGCTCTCTCACCTGTATTGACCTGTCTATCTGTTCCCCTAACCTCCTCCCTGATTTTAGTTGGAGAGTCACTGCTGACCTCTGTGGTAGTGATCATTACCCTCTTCTTATACACTCCAATCTTCAAATCTCCACTGAGCACACCCCCAATTGGAACCTCGACAAGGCTGACTGGTCCCTTTTTGAAACCCTCTGTGACTCACACCTCTTCCCCCATCTTCTCGAGGATGAAGATCCCATGTCTAACTTCAGTAATATCCTTATCAACATCGCCACCTGCTCAATTCCCAAAACCTCCAAACCCCCAAATCATCCCCCCAACACCTGGTTCTCGGATGACTGCAAAACCGCCATCAAGAACAGGAAAAAAGCCCTCAGGAACTTTAAAACTAACCCGACCACCCATAACCTTAACCTCTTTCGCATCAGCCGTGCCAAGGCCAGACGCACTATCAAGGACAGTAAAACCAACACTTGGAACAACTTTATCTCTTCTCTCACCACCAACACCCCCACTAAGAAGATTTGAAGAATGGTTAACAGCTTCCACGGCAGAGTAGGCAAATCTTCCATCTCTCTTGGAATGGAGACCTTCTCACCGCAAAAAAGGACATCGTTGACCACCTCGCCGCCTCTTTCAGCAACATCTCGTCCTCGACCAACTACTCCAATCCTTTCAAAATCAAAAAAGCTTGTGATGAAGCCCGGAGAATCACTTTTCCCTGTGACAACTCCGAAAGCTACAACACCCCTCTCACCCTTTCTGAATTAAACCAAGCCATCAACAACGCTGGCTGCACCTCCAAGGGCCCTGATGACATCCCCTATCAGTTTATGAAACACCTCCCCATCAAGGCCACCACTACCCTACTCACCATCTTCAACCACATTTGGTCCTCACACTCCTTTCCCCCTATCTGGAGGACAGCTATTGTCATCCCCGTCCTTAAACCGGGGAAGGATAGCACCGACCCCACCAGCTACCTACCCATCGCCCTTACTTGCTGTCTCTGTAAAATTATGGAAAAGATCATTAATCAGAGACTAAACTGGTTCCTCGAGACCAACAGAATCCTCTCTCCTCACCAAAGCGGCTTCCAAAAACGTCGCAATACCCTAGACCACTTAATTACGCTCGACACCGCTATCCGGGAATCCTTTGCAAAAAAGGAACACCTCATTGCCATATTTTTTGACCTCGAGAAAGCTTTCGACACTACTTGGAAATACAGCATTACCCGAAAACTTCACACCATTGGCCTCAGAGGCCACCTCCCCATCTTTATTCAAAACTTCCTTTCACCCAGGCAGTTCCAAGTTCGTATTGGCCACACCCTCTCCAAGCCGTACCTCCAAGAAGAGGGCGTCCCCCAAGGCAGCATCCTCTCCCCCACTCTCTTCAACCTGAGCATTAATGACATCGGGAATGACCTTGGCCCCAGCATCAAACGTACCCTCTACGTGGATGACTTCACCATCTTCTACTCCTCCCCTAGCTTTCCTATTGTTGAAAATAGGCTCCAAACCAGCCTCAATCAGCTGCAAGTCTGGAGCAACAATAACGGTTTTAAATTCTCCAAAGACAAGACAGTCTGCATGCACTTTTGTCATTTCAACAACCTCCACCCCAACCCGAACTTTGTGCTCAATGGGAATCGCATCCCTAAAGTTGAAAACACAAGGTTCCTTGGTCTAACTCTAGACCCCAAGCTCACCTACAAGCCACACATCACCAACCTGAAACTAAATTGCAATAGCTCCCTCAACATCCTCCGATTGCTCTCCAACACTACTTGGGGAGCGAACCGCTATGCTCTCCTCAAAATTTTCAGGCTCACCATTCGTGCCAAGCTTGACTATGGCAATATTGTTTACTGTGTCGCTCACAACTCATACCTCAACCACATTAACACCATCCAAAATGAAGCCCTCAGGCTTTGTCTAGGAGCCTACAGGACCTCCCCAATCACTAGCCTTCATGTTAAAGCCAACGAATCCCCCTTTCTACTTAGATGTAAAAAGCTTAGCCTCTCCTATGCTTTTAGAGTCCTCACCAACACCCAGAACCCTGTTTACAACCTCATTAGGTACCCCAATTTCTCCTCCCTCTTTGATAGGACTAAAACCCTTTCGCCTCCCTTCAGCTTACGCATTAAATCAGACCTCTTTCAACTTGGCATCAACCCCGCCACTCTCGGCACCTATTCCTGGCCCACTTTTCCGCCTTGGGCCACCCCCCTTCCTTCTGTCCACCTTGACCTCTCCACTTATAACAAAACTCAAACTCACCCTAACCTCTTCATCAATCTCCACAACCAAATCAAAGACCAACTCTCAAATTACACCTCCATCTATACTGATGGCTCCAAGGAAGGCAACAAGACAGCTGCTGCTGCCATCATCCAAGACATCACCCTCAGTAGCAGACTTCCTGACCACTCATCCATCTTTTCAGCCGAGGCTAAGGCCATTCTCCTCGCCCTCAACTTTATTGAGTACTCTCCTCTTAGTCACTTTGCCATTTTCTCTGACTCAAAGGCTGTTCTTACTTCATTACTCAATCTTAAATGGGATAACCTCACCTGCCACCTCCTCCTCCGGAAACTCTTTTCTCCCACCCTCTGCAGGAAAAGTGTTCTTTTCTTCTGGATACCCAGCCATGTTGGCATCCCTGGCAATGACAGGGCTGATACAGCCGCTAAGCTTGCCCTTAACCTCCCCCCTTCCCCTTTTCCCAAAATCCTCTCTGACATCAAACCGCTTATCGCTTCTCTTGTTTGTGACCGCTGGCAAACCTTATGGAACTTCCAAATTGATAACAAACTCCATGTTATCCAGCCCACAATCCCGATCAAATCCACCATCAACAACCTTTCTCGTATCGACAACGTTCATATTACCCGTCTTAGAATTGGTCACACCCACCTCACTCACTCCCACCTCCTTATTGGTTCCCCCCAACCCCTCTGTAACAATTGCCACTGCATCCTCACAATCCAACACGTTCTCCTTGCTTGCCCCCTGTACAACCTTCCCAGAGCTCCCCTCGCTCCCCACAACTCAATTGCTGAGTTCTTCCAGAAAAATCCTCCAGATAAAATAATCTCCTTCCTTCAGCATGCATCCCTCTACAACCATATTTAATTCTTCTCTTCCACCCCCTCTCTACTTTTTTTTTGTTTTACCCATGCACCTCCTCTCTCGATCACAGCTTTCTGGCTTTTGTTCTTGAATTTCTCTCATTCTCCCCCTGGTCTCTTTCCTTACTACCTCTAAAATGATCTGACCTCTCAGGCACAATTTGACCTTCGTTGTCGTGGTGCCGTTAAGACCTCATCAAACAAACAAACAAACAAACAGGACGGAATCCGTATCGAAATACAGCACACGGTCGCCAAGTTGGTCGAGCAACTCGTACAATTTCAAACGCGCTTGAGCAGTTGTAAAGGCAGCAATGAACACGTCTTTCTGCCCCCCGCCCATCACCCATTCCTCTTTGTCCGCATAGGAAACCATGGCCGTGGCATCATCCAAAAAAGCGACATTGGACACTTCTTTGGTATTGTCCGTAAGCAGTTTGAAAAATTCAAGACACGTGGTTATGAATTCTGTTTAAGGAAGGTTTGCTCGTTGGCCAAACTTTCCCAAAAAAGAATTCAACATCAACTTGAACAGTGCTCGTTTCCCTGGATTTTTCTTGATATTTTCCATATCAAGCTGAATACCTTCAGGAAGAAAATAGCTTTTGACATGATCCTCCTTGTCAGCATCCGTTTTACACCAGGACGGGAATCCACTGGCCTTGGCCTTTCGTTTCAGCATGGTGTTGATATATTTACTAAACAAGCCCTGCTGGTCCTCCGATTCTTGGCGATGCTCTTCAAAATGCCAAGCCTCGGGAATTTCTAAAATTTGGTACCAGTGCTCAAGCGCCCTTGCAACTTCGAGATGCGTCCATGTACCCCAAAATGAATGTTCTTCATCTGTGTGCGAACATATCCTGTCGCCATCTTCTGCACACTTAACACAAAGCGGAAACATGAGCTTGTCGTTAACCTTGACAGGCAAGACAGGGTGTAACAAGCCTGTTGGTGCTAGAACCTTGCACATGAGGAAACCGTAAATATCAGTAAATTCCTCAGGTGCCAGGTCCCGCACAATTTCAGGGTGTCTGACAGGATATGAGCCTCTCTTGTTGACGTATGGGTACAGAGAGCAAAATTCCACATAATGAATTTTTTCGTCCTCTGCACATTTGTGATACATCTTGGATGCATTAGTTCTCCCGCCAAAAAATGCATCCCTTGGATTGAGAGCCTTTCGTATGACCTTACCGGCAAGAAATTTCTTCACTTTCTCATTATTCAGTTTCATCATATCCCACACACATTCCCAGATCTCCTCTACAAAAAACCCACCCGCCTCCAGTTTCTTGATCTTTTGCTCAGTCTTGTCTCGTGCTTCGCCCATGGTCTCATTGGCGTACGGGACCAGAGCGGCTCTTTCAGGGAAACACTTCAAACAACCGTGGTAGGCGCACCCTTGGAATTCAAACAACCTTTTCCCGCATTTGCCATACATTAAAAATTCACCCACCTTTCCTTCGCCCTCCTCTGACTCAGCCGTTTGGATGGTGCTCTGTAAATGAAAGGATCAATACCTCAACCATTCAATTGCTTTGAGTGACTGAGTCCTTTCCCCGCCCTACCACCAGGAGGTACCACTGCCAATGTCTTGGGTATGATGTAATCCTTGCGGAAAACACGCATACAAGCAGAGGCAATGGTAACGTTAAACTCAAAAGGGTCAACCCCGCAGGCCTCATTAAAAAAGGTCTTAAAACTCACACATCCCACTTTCAATATGCATATATCAGATTTACAATAATCAGGCAAGTCTTTCTTCATACAAATCCTCTTACCGGCTTGATGCTCGTACCACTCCAGAAAAGATGCTCTCTTCCGCGAAAACATCTGATCCGGGTCATACATGTCCTTAGAGGGCCACTCCCCGTCATAGTTGTCGTTAGAACCGTCATTCAGCAAGTACGGAAAATAACCTTTCTCATGCTCCTCCAAATCAAATGCTTTAGGGAACTTGGCTAGGGCCATGGGTAAGAAGTTAAGGGAATCAATAAAACGAAATTGCGGGGTAGTATTGCTTTTGGAAACGTGCGCCTTTGACGTTAAACTTAAAATCTTATTGCCGTTCATTATAATATTGAATTTAACCCCCCTTCGGCTAAGCTCTTTCAGCACGAAGCCCCTGTCATACCCCTTAAATTTGTGCGCTACATAAGTCAGACCAAAATTATCCGAATGTAAAACAAAATCAATGAATTTCTGGAGAGTGGGGGCCCACTAAAAGTAAAAATTTTTGTGGGAATACAATGGGCAAATAATATCTAAATTGCGTTCCTGTTTACAAGCATCGCATGTTTTAATACCCATACAATTATTGGGTTTGTGCTCTTTGATGCCCGCTACATTGGGCGGTAATATGTAGCTCTCAAAGTCGAAGTACATATGTTTCATACTTGTTTTGACAACCCCTTTTTTGGGTTTGGGCAATGGCGTAATGAAGCATTTATGATTGATAGCTGCTGTCTGCCTAAAATTCCTGCAATACTTTGCATTGGTATCGCAGAAATGTTTATTGCTACCCAAAGTCTTGTTGCACAGAGGGCAACCTTTCACAAATTCCCATATCGATAGATCACTTCTTTCCATATATTTTGTTGACTTGTGGTTATTATAACATGTCTTGCTTGGTAACAGGCGATAGCATGCATTACAAGTAAGCCACCCTCCCTCCCTACGGCAATTTTCGGTTCCAGCCCTACAATAATTACAGCGGGACCCGCACCTGTGTGTCTTAAGTTGACCGCAAACCTTGCAACATTTAAAACAAAAAGCGCGTGCAGCTAGAAAAGAAGGAACTGAACTAATCACATCAAAGTGATTCTTGTTAAGAAATAAACATAAACGTTGCTCTTTTTCTACACTACCTTTGAAAAAAATTATTGCATGCAAATTCTCTTGGAAAACGAAAATCTGGAAATTAGGTAAAACTTTTTGAAACTTATCTAGTAATTCCAAGGTACCACATTCTTCGGTGTCAACACCTGCTTGTGCGCAAAGAAGCTCCGCTTGAATTTCTTGGGCATCAAAATCACCCCTAAATTTGTTTTTAGTATAACAGGACATTTTGTCGAACTTCAATTTAGCCCCGAAAAGAGCTCGGGGCAAACAAAGTTTGCCTGTGGTCGTTATGGGAATAAAATTACACGCGGTGCGGAAAAATGATTGACACTTTACCGTGTCTGTTTCCTCACCGCTGCCCTTTCCCTTAGGCATGGCAATATGGGTCAATTCTATGATCAGATGATCACCAACACCAAAATCTTGTTTGCTTTGCATCACATTTTCAATATGCTGCATCAAACGTTCTACGGTGAGCTGATCGACACGACTGAACGGAATACCTTTGGGATAATCTAAACTATCGCCCGTGATGCTAAAAGAAACTTTATCAAAAGAATTAAATTTATTACTAAGCGCATGCAAAACATTTCTAACAATACTTGAAATGCTTGGAAACGATTTGGTACATCACCCATTAGTCTTTCCAAAACAGAATCATCAAACTGAATCAAAAAAGTCGATTTTGTCGACATGAATTTTGTGATTGCTACTCTATTGGTTTCGTGAATAGAAAGCAGATTCTTGTATTCAGCGACAACAGAAGCAATATGGTTTAAATCAAATGAATGATCTTCCTCCTCGTTTCCATCCGTTTTGAGGGCCTCCATCAATTCGCCGAAGGCGCTAGAGGCCTGGTTAATGCCTCCGACTTGCACATTTTCTGAATCGTCTTCCTGAGAATCGGGGCACAAAACTTCCGGGCCTATGTCGGCTTGTGTGCAGCCCAGGAGAAATTTTTCCCGAAAAAATCATTGGGCCCCGATTCAGAGGAAGATCCTTTCGTTAAAAATAAGTTCTCAAAATTTTCATCTGTTTCTGGCACCGCCTCTGGTTGTGTTCTCCTGAATTCCTTTACATCAGAATCCTTCTTAACAGCAGATTCCTTCTTAGCAGATTCCTCCATAGCATCAGATTCCTCCTTAGCGTCAGATTCCTCCTTAGTGTCAGATTCCTCCTTAGTGTCAGATTCCTCCATAGCCTTTGCCGCCTCCGCCAGAGCAGCCACAGCTTTTGCCGCCTCCTCCAGAGCAGCTTCCACAGATTCCTCATGAGATTCCTTATGGGATTCCTCCTGAGACTCCTCCTGAGATTCCTCCTGAGCATCTATCCTGACATATTGCGTAGATTTCTCTCCCAGAGTGCTATCAAGCATAGACCGTACTTTAGGCACATTAGGCTCCTCATCCGAAACGTCAAGAATATCACTCACTTCAATAGAAGCTATACTTAAACTACTGGTATTCTTAGTCTCATTATCACTGTCACTACCCTCACTATCAGCCTTGTAATTTTCACTCTCCCTTTCACTATCATAACTGACTTCCCTGTCGTTAACGTCCAAACCAACATCTCTTGAAACAGTTTGTCTTTAAGGTCCTCAATAGTTCTGCTCTTTTTAAAAGAAACAATACCGCTTTCCGATACATTACGGTACAATGGAGTACAGTTGGGCATCACCAATCCGTCTGCCTTCTGCAGGGTGGAGGAAGATGGGGGCAGGCTTGAATGTGAGATGCAGATAAAAATGTAATATGAGAGACTGATATCCATCTTACAATGCATATTAGAAACCTATATGTGTCCAACATTAGATAGTACTATGGGTTAAATATTAGAAATGGATAAACAAATATTACAAATGAGATATAGGTCTCTTATAAACCTGAGAAATGGATCCAGAATTTGCATATGGTATTTTGGGGCCCTGATATTGATTTTGACACCATATTTCAGTCAGGGTTTGCATTTGCAGCGCGATTGCATGCAGCGCGAATCGCGCAATCATTTCTCACCATCACGCACAAATTTAAAAGCAATGCGGGATGGTCCCGCACAGCTATCGGGAACTGGTGGCGAAGATAAAGTGTTCAAATCCCCGCTAAGCATTCAGTGATAACATTAGACCTCATGAATTTTAGTGAAGAAACATGAAATATTTATGCAATTTATGGAAATTGATATAATTTAAGAAGAGCATTACCTTTCAGTACAAAAAAAAGTAAAAGGTTATTTTTATTGGTAAAATTATTCTTAAAACTTGCGAAGTTATGAACGGATCCCATAAGTACTTAAATGTATCCAACGAAATGTGAAC
>JAIGNY010002905.1:7500-12371 GCA_020152595.1 Chiridota heheva
GGCGCTCTTGTCAAAAATCAGAAAAGGATTGTCCCCCTTTTACCGGAGCAAAAAGGCGGAATTTATGAAAAATATCTGTATGCAGCCAAGTGGCCAGGGTGAGTGAGTTAAGTTGGAGGGAAAAGAAGGGGGAGGGGGAGGGGTTCAAGCTGATCCTCGACCCCCTTCCAATGAGAACAGTTTACATTTAGCCCACTTCATCTGGCAAATCGTCCAAGGAATAGGACAAAATAATGTTTTTACAAATATATATTTTAATTGTTTTCTTTCAGAAAAGTGGGGGTAAATCCCACCCGCCTGTGTCCACGCAAGTGTCTGTATGTAAGTATTTAGCTTGACCTTGCACCCAAGACCGCTGACTATACTACTATACTGCAAATGCACTTTACTGTACACAGTATATGTATATGCTGATTCGGCTGTCAAGTTATATGCAACTTATTACCATAATCTACATTGAAACATGTTCGCGATAAGTACGTTAATTAATTAATATTTGGTCTTATTGCTTAGATAATCATTTCTTTTTCTAAACTCACGGGCAAATTTTACACAAATTTGGGGTGGTAAATAGCTTGAATCAATTATCAAGCTACTAAACTTTTTTCTTCCATGTAAGCGAGGAAAAATCACACATTAAGTCAATGGGAGTTTAGTCTCCGACATCTACGCAGAGAAGGAAAGCGCATACAGATGGTGCATCTGCACTGTACAGTTACGTTAAATTACAACTTAAACGGCAGTGGGTCAACCATCAATTAGATTGTAGAGCAAGTCAGTCAAATTTGGTCACATCCAACAATGAAACGCATACTTTCTTGCAAGCTAACTTTGCGCACGATGAAAGTTAACAATGTTTACAGATATAAAACTTGTGCGCATATCCGCCATGCCGCAATGGCTTGCAATATCTTCTGGCTATTTGCAGGAATTCAAATCATTGATCGCGCGTCCAGCGCCAACTCTGCAATAGGTATACTCAGGAATGCAGACAAGGCAGCCACCTTAAAAACAAATAAAGTCTATACAAACCAGCAAACAGAATCATGTCTTCACACCCCCGCCCATTCCCCCTTAATACTTCTCATACACTGTTCCCTTGATATTGTTGCTGCATCCAAATTTTTCATATAATCTAAAATGTAGCACCTCTTTTACTCCATATATTGAAATTTAGTTATCCTTTGGATTCTGCAAAAGATTTATGCAAAACTAAGTGGGTTGGGAAAGTACTTAATAATATTACTTGCCGTAAATCTTAAAAGCAGAAAATGATATCATGAAATCGTTATAATGCAAAAAATTCAAACCAAAAGAGATTTATATGACACAGAAATATGTATTCCATGGATCCTTTCATGATCAAACTATACGCTAGTCCTATACACCAGAATTAAGAGTTGAAATTTGACTTACACGTACATAACCTTTTTCCTCCGAGTCCATCTGAGATAAAAACTCTTTAATTAAGATTTTGACTATACCCTCATTATCAAGAGTTGTTGGCCTGGGGAGGAGAAAAAGAAAAGGAGATGATTACCAGAGCCTATTTCATAAACACTGTACCTCTTAAGTATGAATATATTCCAGCAAATGGGCCATTTCGCAGTCTGTCACACATGTAACAGGCTGGAGAATGGCCCTAGCAGACTCTGATGGTCCGCCGGTCTCCCAGGTATCTGCGAGGGCCTTTCTGCAGTCTTGTCATACATTTAACAAGCCGGAAAATGCCTGTAACAGGCCATTATGGTCTCTCAGGGATTTGCTAGAACCATCCCATAGTTTCTTGCACACATGACGGGCTGAAGATTGACCCAAATGATATTGAGAAAGTTCATTTCAGTCCAATTAAGTCCATTTAATTGCAAAAAAACGAAAAGAAAATATGCTTTTTGCAGTCATAAAGATTACATCATCAGTTTTACTAGCTGTGAAGTTGAAATATATCCTCATTAGTTTCAATACATACATCAAAATCAAAAACATGCATGAATCACTTTCAATTCAGGTTTACGTACAGGCAAAAATTAAATAAACACTAACCACTTTAAGATTGATATTACTTTTGTGCTATGTCCTTATGTACACGCCTGTTTCTTATGAAACATTTTTATTACTCTCGTAAATTTGGCATAGATGCTTGAAGTAACATTATCTTTACAATACTCCAACAAAACAAATTCAATATTACGAAATTCAAAATTTAAAGCCGGAATTTGAAGCACATGTATTGAATACAAAATATAATTGAAAATATCCCAACTTTTTCAAATAAAAAAACTTAAAAAAAAAATATTTAATTTATATATGCCTATGTACTCATGTACTAAATAATTGCGTAAAAACTTATTCGACATAATAAATAAAAAAAATTCAGAAATTTAGCCTTAGGCACAAAGTTTCTTTCTAAAGAGCGCTCATGCTTGGGAGTGAAATGTGGCAAAACAAAGGGAAAGATAATCCTTTTTATACAAGTGTTTACAAAATTTGTTCTCCCTGTATTAACGAGGATTTGGGATAGCATACGAAAAAGGTATGTAGCATATATACATATAAACAACTTTCATTATTTAGTGATGTTGGGGTATTTTATCAGTCAAAAATGTTTTGACTTGGCAGGCGCTTGCTACGTAAAATATGGTATATGGAGAAATCCACCTTTTAATTTGTAAAAGCAAAGAGTTACTTTCACTTCTACTCAATTTAAATTTTATCAATTAATTTTTACTACTAAGTAAGATATCCAATGGTATACATCATTCATCATTGTCATACGTAACCATTGCACTTCAAAAACTAAAATAAATCATTCCTTTCTGAACTCTTTCCGATACCCAGAGAACACTTCATACCAAAAGTGGTAAGGGTGTTCTGTTCATCAACCTACAGCTAATCCCGCAGTATTAACATATTTTTTTGTACCTGCAATACGTTTCCAAATTACACCATTTGAAAACTCGCACTATAGAAGAAGTCAAATTTGATACCTGTAGTATTAAGTATCAATAAGAACATTGTAAAAATGGACCAACAGTACCAAATTAACAGATTCAATCAGCTTTTCTTGTGACCTGAGCTACAAAATGATGCAAAAAAAGTCCATCACTTTGAAGTATACTTTTCCAACTGGAAATTCAAAATTAGTTTTTTGGAAAAGTTTCAATCATGAACATCAAACTTATTTAGAAAATTGTGCAGTTCCATATTGCCTGTTGACCCACTTGCTATTATGTATATGAATGCATGTTCACTTGGAGTAATGAAAGTAATTATGCAATTCTTTTTTATTTAAGTAAAACAATTAGGTTAGAATTTATTTCTATATCATAAGTTATACACACTATAAATGAATAGAAAATTATGAAATCTTTCAAATGATGTATGATATCATAATGTAGGGTGAATGGACTTATCTACAAGAAGAGATACATACAGACTTTAACTTGAAAATATCACTGACTATATTGTACAGTATACACAGTAACGGTACGGTAGACAGTACTGTCACAACCCAAGTAGGGCCTACACGTACTGTATGTTATCACCGGGACATTTGTTTTGTGTACTGATCGAAATAAGATTTGGTAAGATGTTGTAACAACTATGTCTGACTTTGGTACAGTGGGAAACAACATTGCTGCAGGGGTGGTTGAAATCTGGGTCCATCATAATAGGCTGATTACTAACATTGCCTAATGTTATGGCTTTAACTCAAAGTTAATGTAACGTTAGGCCTTACACTAACGTACATTTGTCGTCACTGTTGGATAATTGGCTACTGTCATAAAGGACACCAAATATACCACCCTTTTGATCCCGGGAAAAACGTCATGGTAAGAAATATTTGAGGAACTGACAAATGGCATCCAGGACTCAGGAAACCATTATGTAAATCCTTTGTGTAGGAAACTATCAAGTGTTGGCAAACCAAAACAAACATAGGCCTAATGTTAAGATGTAGAGACTGACCTTATAATCTACCAGTTTGGATGACATGATACGGCCCACGGGTGTTCCTAGCGTTATGGCAACCAATACGCTTATATGAAAGGTAGGACTCTTTCTAACGCAACTTTCGAACCGTATATGAAAATTCCTTTATTTGACCACTCGCGAATCTTAATTACACTTTTTTACTCTACTCACATTTGCTGGAGACTCCCTTCTTCGTGTATAAGCCACGGTGTTTTTTAGTTTTTCTCCGATTAGATGTACAAACGATGAATTTTCTACCAAATTATCGTGAAGACAGTCTATCCGCCCAACAATTTGCTGCAAACTAGAGAAACGTTGCGATGACGTAATTGAAGTGCTGCTTCTTCATGAATAGCGTGTCTGCTATTTGCTGAAAAAATGTAACACCTATTATAAACCAATCTAAGTTGTCTTAAAATGAAATTGTTAGGTGCTACTGAGCGTGCACATACAGTAACGGAAAGGTGGAATTTTGAGGAAGTGAGTATATTATTATTGTACGGTATTTTATGAAGACAGGTCAATTAAAGAGACTAGAAACATTTGTATTTTATTTCTTTATTCACAAAAGCAAAAATACGATTGAAAAAACACGAGACTTTACAAGGTACACTGTTAGAATTTACCCCATAAGTCCTACTACTTCCGCAAAGAAATATTGAAAAAGCCTTGTTGGCATGTTGGATACCCGGATACCAAACCGATGATGCAGATCAGGTACCAAGTCCGATTTTTGAACCCGATGCAAAGACTAATGTACATTACGCACTAGCCTGTACATACGACAGAAAATTTACGAAATACGCCGAAATCAAGGGCTTGTCATAACCAAATACGCCAGACAAAACATTATAATGCAACCTCTGTACCTAAGCTGTGTGTAGCCTGGCTGGATC
>JAIGNY010002906.1:0-10000 GCA_020152595.1 Chiridota heheva
AAACGGCCTAACTTGTACACAGAAATGTTACATTTGTAGTCAAATCAAAAACCCACTTAAATATCCGCCCTTCCAAGCAAAAGCATCTGTTTCAAATCTTGATTAATTAATTAATTGGACCATAAAGTTTTCTAATTCTCGATGATTACTTATGATAAATGGATGTTCAAAAACTCGGATTGTTGTGAGATGAATGGAAATCCCCGGAAACTAGATTTCTTAAAATAAACTCCAACGAAAGATTAAATTTAAATTGATTGATTTGATCGGCGTTCTAACCAACCGCTCGACATTTGCAGTATTTAATGAATCATTCTAAAATGATAAAGATCTTGTACCTGAATAAGTCTTCTGTGATGCCTTCTTATAGCTCCCCAGTTGTCTTCATATAGCTGCTATAACGGTATGTGATTCGCTAAGTCTTGTCGTAATGTTTCTGGAAAATATGCGGGGTCTTCTTCCATGTTAGGATCTACTGCTCTTTGCTCCAGTGGAGGTTCTGGTGAGGGTGCTACAAGTGGTGGTGGCGGAGATGGTGGTGGTGGTGGAGAAGATTGTGGCGGAAATGGTGGTGGTATAATATCAGGCGACTCATTCCCCATATGTGAGGTTGAACTGCTCTACGTGAAAAAAAAAAAGGGAATTAATTTTTAAGTCTGATTAATTCTTAAATTCCAAACAAATGTTTTCAAAATGCTAGATCATTGAAATGATTGTTGTGGAATGATAGTACATTGAAATAAACAAAATGTTTTTGTTTTTTACCTGAAGTATGCTTTCGGGTCCCTTCTTCATCGACCCATGGAAACGCTGCTGATGACGTCTGAGATTGTACTTCGTCTTGAAGGCCTTGCCTCAGCGTCCACATTCGAATTTTTGGGTCGAGTGCACCGTGGTACGATATACTTTTAAGTATCTCTTGGAAACAAAGCGTATCCTACAATCATCGCAAGGAAACTATATACAAAAAAGAGAGAAAAAAAGAGGATATGATTATATTTTTACTCCAACTAATTCAAAATTAAGAAAAAAATAAAGATTCAAAAACACAAATACGAGCAAAATAAAATGGGATGGGCGTCTTACATCATCTTTGATTCATAATCTGTTTTAAATTATGACCATTTTTTTGAGAAATTCTTCTTTACGCCACTACTGCACCATCGTCTTTTATAAGATATATATTTTTATTTATTGATAATAACACAAATTCCTCCTTGCGTTATTATTGTACCATCATCTTATAAATTTCTCAGCCTCATTTCTTTCTTATCTGTTTCTTTTTCCTTTGACCAATGTTTATATGCCATTGTTCACAATCTAACTATAAACATTAGCCTCTGTTCTATTTTATATCTGACCAAGCTGACGTCACACCATCCTTAGACTATTTGAAGTCCATATCTATTTATTTTATTTAAACACCTTATTGTCCTTTCGTTGTGACTCAGGACAACCCACACAAAAGAAATCCTCTGCCCTTTATTGATCGGCTCCTCATTCGATTTTTTTTTCTCTCGCCTGTCTACTGCTTTCCCCCAAGCTATAGTCTATGTTAGTGTATACTCCTTTTCCTCTGTGTGGGAGAGCCTTTTCAGAGGTATGTGGCACCTTCTTAACCCACGACAACCCATGTACACGTGTCGGGATGCTCCACAGCTACTCGGCAGAGAAAGAAAAAGACGAGTTACTCACATCTACCCGTAAAGAAAAGACAGTTACTCCTCCCCGAAAAAAAAAAACAGGAGCAACAGACGGTTGCTGTGAGCTCCTGTGCAGCCTGCGCCAAGCTTGTTTCTCCTTGCTGTGCCCAAAATGCGCCAAGGAGCTGCTCCAGAGGGAGGTGTTGGTAGTGGGGGTGAGGGGGAGGTATCCGACCCTCTATATACTACTGGGGTAGATTGAAAAGAAGTCTTGCTGCATTGTTTTGCACCACCTGGAGCCTATTTAGCAACTTGCAATTAATTCCAAATAAAATACTATTGGCATAATCAATGGGAGATATAATAAAAGCATGAACAAGTAATTTAGTTGCTTCAGGAGTTGAAAAACGACGTATGCGTGAAATACAACACAAATAAAAAGAACGTGTCTCAAACTTAGGCTTATTAAAAAAAAAATCCATATAAACAAAAGAATCAAAATAAGTACCGAAATTGTTAACATGATCAGTGTTTGAAATAGTAGATTCATCAATTTGAAGACTTAATGTGTTGGCAAGATTGTGAGGTCAACCAAAGATTATAAACTCATTTTTATTTGGATTCAGCTTCAAACTGTTTTGAGATAGCCAGAAAACGAATGTCATAAAAGCAGTTTTCAAGCAACACAGAAGAATGATTTTTTGAGTTGAAAGCAATATACATCTGGCTGTCATCAGCGTAGAAATGGTACTAGACCCAATAATGAAATATACCAGCATGGATAAAGCCATTTAGTAATCTGGTACCATACACGTATGTAACATTTAAATCTCCGATCCATGTATATGTACATAGATATGTATGGCATGGATACATAACTATGATGGCTGTTTGAAAATGGCAACCGTATTGCCACCATATTGGAAAATAATCGATTAAACTCATGAATTAAGTTTACGATTATATAAAATGTTTTACCAAGGATCTTAAATCCCATAAAAATGTATATCATAGCAATTAGTATTCACATATAGTTAATTTTAGCCCAGCTGGTGCCCATTTTGAATTTGGTGGCCATCTTGAACAAAATCGAGTTGGCGCTATATTCATAAATGATCAGCACGTCTACAATTTCTTGCTTTTCAGTAAAATTGCACAATTTTGTTGAAATCTGATTTACCAGAAGAAAACTGCCCAAAACTGAAAGAAAAATGCCTGAAATCGCAGAAAATTAAAAATATTTTTGAAAATTAAAGATTTTATTTCGATAGCAACAAAGTCATTACTAAATTTGGCCAATATTTAACCTTACATACACATTTTCACAGTTTATTTCCTTAATATGTATAGCGTATACTGGTATATTTCGCCGCATGCTTTTACATTCAGAAATTCGCCACGGGCAAGTTTCCCCCAAAGTTCGCCCCCTCCACTAAATATGCCACTGCAATTGTCCTAATTTTCAGAAAATTTCCTTCATTTTGGGGTCATTTCTACAATTAATGGGAATTTTCCTTAAATATTTTTCATTTTCAGGCACTTTCCTTAAACTTTGGTGACCTTTTTGTCAATGTTAGGAAACTTTTTTTCATTTTGCGGAAAATTATGTTCATTTCTAAGGCAATTTTCTTCAATTTTGAGTAAAACTGTTGTCAAGTTCAGGAAATTTGTTGACAAATTTGACCAATATTTTCCTTCAATTGTTTCAATTTTATCTATGATTTCTTAATTTTACCTCCCAACCAGGAAAACCAGGACGGTGGAATCCTCTCAGGCATTATCATTATCATTATATGTTTGGCCTAGCAAAAAAAGTGTGTGTGTGTGTGGGGGGGGGGCTAAAGTCCCCCTGCCCCCTGTCTCTACGGTTCCTGAAAATATGAATGGTGTATATTCACGTAACTTGATACATGGGTAGAGGACATTGGTACTGTTCAGATTAACATGAATGGAAAGGAGGGGGGAGGTGTATTCATACTAATTAGCTTATTCACATAACAATGAACATATTTGTATCTATGCTATCTCTTAAATTAAGACGGGTGTTGTGATTTGGTTACATAAATGATCATTTATGTTAAGAGCATTATTCACACTTAATGAGGTAGTGTGCATATTAATTAGATTATTTGCATAAAAATAGACTTTCGTGTGATCAACTACAATTATGAATGGTGTACATTCAAGCAAAATTGCACAAGGGTAGAGGAATAAATGAGCATGAATTTTTTATTTTTTTTTGCCTATTTGCATAACAATGGAAATATATATTTCTCTGATATTTCATAAATTGGGGTGGGTGTGGTGTTTATATTTACACAAATGATATATGTGAAGACAATTGTTTACGCTGAATGGTAGTTAAAGTGATCTGTGCATATTAAGCAGGTTATTTGCATAATAGTTTCCATCCAATATTAGACATCTGCTCATTATTAAATAAGGAATGCTCTACACGTGTATTCACAAATCTTACTGCCGCAGGTATGGAAAGCATTGGACGTTACGTATGAGTATGGGGAGTTCTGTATTCATTTAGATTAGTATATTTGCATAAAATGTTAACTACTTGTTGTATATATCTCTTTAAGTAGTGTTGATGTGGTCAGATTATACAAAGGTAAATAGAATAAATTGTTGTGTTCATATTAACTTTGTTATTTGCATAACAATAGAGTTTTGTGGAGCAGGTTTAGCAAGGTCAGATATGAATGGTTAGCGGTTTTGTTTACATTATTAATTACGTGGGTTGATACTTAACAATTGCCAACCATGGTCATAAAAAGTCTTAACATTTTGTTTTTCTTTCTCCAATTTATGTTACTTGTAAAAACATACATTGTTACTAATTGTAAAATGATAAAATTAAAAATATCTGCCAGGCGAGACTTACTAACTTCAAACTTCTAATTTTACTAAGTGTTTATTTAAGAAATAAATCATTTGACACATGTTTATTTTTAAATCTTTGCTTCTGTATTGTCAGTTGTTATTTTAGTACTGCTTTGAAATTTGCACAAGAAACTTTTTAACCACAAATGATCAAACTTTCCACCAAATTAACTTACTTCTTGCTACCAGGCCATATCAAGATATACTCTCACTTTTACCCCAAATAGCAAACACAAACAAAGACACCCTTCGTTTACCAATGGTTTACCAAAGTTTTATACAGGTTCTGCATGGGATATATCAGTCTTACTAAATATACTTCATTAGCTCATGGAAGGCTACTTCCATGATTAGCTCCAGCTGGAATCTGAGAAGGGATTTGGCCAGAGAGCTTTGAAACTGACACCATACTTGTGGTTTGGAAATATCAGAAAACATAAGTAATGCTGATACTTGGTACCTTAGCGCTGGTTTCAATGTTCTCAATTTAAAGCAGGGAATGTACTATTGTATCAATTTTGTATGTTAAAGGTAGGCTGCTGAAATCTCAGATTCAAAGCAAGGTGAAGGAGGAGATGGAACAAGCATTGTATTATAACCATGGAGATACCAATGCCAAATAGTATCTCCATGTTATAACCAAGTAGCGAAGACAAATCCACCATCAGGAAATGTGGTTCACATACGGGCACATTCCCCACAAGAGCAGAGGTACAGTTCTGCACTCAACTTCACAACCTCATTCTTACATAGTACATACTGAGGATTGTGCCATTTACTGGCGTAACAGGAATTATCTACGGAAAACAGCAGAAACAATTTGCAGACCGATGTCGATGCAGAAACATCGGCAGAGCCCAAACAGCATCTTGATGACAACCGACAGACAATATCAGAAGAGCCACAATTCCAGATAAGATCTGGTAGGCCAATTAAGCCACCAGTCTATCTGGAGGACTATGTACAAAAGTAAAGTGAAATATAATCTTTTAGTTTACTTAAAGGCAAGTTTTGGTTACCTGAAGAGAAAAAAAAAAGAAAGAGAAGAAATTTGGTTTAACTGAACTCTAGTTTGAGTGTTTATGAACAAGTATACCTCCAACTTGAACTTTGAGTGTTTATGAACAATTGACTTGAACTGTTAGTAAAGCCAATGGCATTTTGAAACACCATCTTATCTCCAAAGAAATAAAACTTAAAGGAATATTCTCATGGATTTTTATTTTTTTATATATGATAGTGAAACATTTTAGAAACAAAGTGGTGAAAAAAACATGTTAATATCTTATTCCATTTAGAAGTTACAAAAATTTAAAGTATTTTTGTAAGTTGGACAAAAGTGACTGATTGGCAACATCTGTTATGTCATAGAGACAATTTCAAAAAGAACGTCTTTTGTATTTCCTTTAAAATAATTTGGATTTTTCCTCATTGCAAATGTGATGTACACCAAGAATTTTTTTTTATATATTTTGTTGTAAATTGTATATTCCACCCTATCTCTATAATGAACCGAAAATGCTGTTAGATAATTTAAAAAAAAGTGTGATCAAATTGATAAGAAAAACATAAGAACTGTGCTGGAATTGCCTTGATTACATCACCAAGCTGAAGGACATATACTTTACGAGGTGTTTTTAAGAGCATTTTTCTACTCTTTAGATTGTTATAATTTCTAAACGGAATAAGAAATTTACATAGTTTTTTCACCACTTTGTTTCTACAACTTTTCTCTATCATACATGAAAAATGAAAATCTATGGGAATATTTCTTTAAATAAAAGAGTCTACACACAAAACTGAGTTGTTATGTTATTACCATAACATTACAATAAAGGGACATAAAACTGAGAAGTTGAAAATTTTAGAAACAGTAGACATTATTTGTTATGCTCCTTAAAGTTAAAATAGTCAGACCCGACCTGATATGTGTATGTATGTTTGCGTGTGTGTGTATGTGTGTGTATGTGTGTGCATGTGTGTGTGTGACGCCAAGCTTGTAAACACGATATCTCCAGAATGGTAAAATGGATTCGTATCATATATATTGCACATGTAGCCCATGGTTCGTAGATGTGCCCTATTGTTTTTGGCGATGATATCTTGCATATTAATGAGTGAGCGGGACAACAAAGTACAAATCTTGAAATATACATATTTCAACAACAGTATCTCTGTTTTGTTTCATATTTGGTATAATAATGTTGTTAGGTAGTGTTTACATGCTCATGGTATAAAAACGTTGAATCTTATTGTTATGAGCAGTGGGCGGGGCTTAAAGTGGCTTGAAATGAAGCTTGTAAACATGGTATTTCTAGAACGGTAAAGTGGATTCATATCATATATATTGTACACAGGTAGCCCATAGTTTCTAGATGTGCCCTATTAATTTTGGTGGTGATGTCATGCATATTAATGAGTGGGCTGGGCTTAATATAAAAATCTGGAAATGCTCATATTTTGACAAGCGAATTTCTGTTTCATATTTGTTGTTATTATGCTGTTATTACGCAAGTATAGTGTGCATATGTACATGATGTAAAATCGTTAAACCTCATTAATATGTATGGTGGGCGGGATTTAATGTGGTTTTGTTAATAATAGAGCTCGTAAACATAAACACTCAAAAATAAAACATTAATGTCAGGTGTGGTACTGTGATTATAAACATTGTATGGCTTATAAAGTTATCATTCCTTTTGCTTGTAACTTTTACATCCAAAAAACATTAAAGCAGTTCAGTAAATTGATGTGCATGTCACTCTTTTGTTGAATGTTGGAGTTTCTTCCTGATTTGTTTGTATTTTGTATCACAACACATTAATTCACGTCCATGCATGCATTGTTCTGTACAAAACACTCATAACTTCGTTACAATAGCCATTCAGTGGCTACCTTATCCCCAACATACACAATGATATACTAAATATCATGATGTACTAAATATTAATCATGATATTCTAAATATTCATCATGATATACTGAAAATACACGATTATATACTAAATATTTATGATGATATATAGCAATTATTATTATAAACTTAATATTCATCGTGATATACGGAAAATACACAATGATGTACTAAATTAATATTGATTTGAAAGAGTATTGATTGCATGCAAATGTATTTGATAGCGTATACATATGTATAGTTCAGAATAGGAGTGGCTCTCATAAGAATGCAATCCGGAACTGCAAATGCTACTCTAGTTATATCTACATTTACGATTTATATATCTGTATATTTTCTTAAATTTGTAGGTCTTTTATTGTAGAGCGCCTTAGAACAATTTCTGAATAGATAGGGCGCTATTTAAATTTTGTATAATAATAATAATAATAATATGCGTGGTGAGTGTGGCTTAATGTGAAAGTGCTAAATGATGTAAACACCATACTGAACTCCATGATTGATATATCAGATTTATGCTATATCAGATACACAAGTGGTTCACGGTCTGTACATATGTTATAATGTTGTGATAGTGATTCCATGAATATAAATGAGTAGGCAGGGCTTACTGACAAATTAATAGGATAAATGAGCGATCGTTTTCGCATCATACTTGCTATGATGTTGTTAATTATTGTGCAAATGCTAATGTAGTCAACGTTTTTATTGATCTGTATGGTGGATGTGGTTTACGAACAAATATTTTATGATATGCATTGACATGACAGTAAGTACAAATTTTGCAAATCAAATCAGCGTATGAAAAAGAAGCATCGGAACCACAAAACCTTTTGGTTCTGGTTAAGCTGACCAGAGGTGGGGTATAATACTTTGTTTTATCTTAATATCATATGTCACGTAAGAAGAAGGTTGGCCCATTGGTGCGTGTAACCATGGTGGCCACTTGTTGTAACTCCTCCATGGGGGCGGGTCTGTGTTGACTGTATATTTTTATGCTGTAGAGAGAGGGTCTGAATAAATTGTGTATGAGTTAGTGAGATTTTAGACTGCCTTACTGTATAAACACTCGGTGACCAACTTGTACTATTTGACTGTTTAATTTTGATATAACTTGGTGAAGGACAAAATATAATCTCGCAACGGTTTACAAAATGAAATTTTGTTTCAAGCCTAATTTCTTGTAAATTTTCATTTGATTGTTGATTTATGTAAAGATTTGTGATACCAGAAACAATTTAAGTGAATGGTGACATCGGAGGAGTTTGTGTGACACCTTCATACAGACTAATAAAACATTTATCTCCAATTTGAGGCTATCTTTGTAGAAAATTTGTATCTCTTGCTGTGCATAATGAACTACTTTGTCGGGTAACCAACATTGGCAAAAAGCACGAAACACATTTTGCGAGAGTAACATTTTAAAAATACTGTGTTCAGATATGAAGCGAATGTTTTAACCGGGTTCGGGTCCCTGTGGCACAGAACCAGCTCGGATCATCTTAATTCGTAGATCCGGTTCAAACCAAAATGATCCAGATTCGGTTCATTCTGAGAAGTGAACTGGATAGCCGGTTCAAATATTATTGAACAGAAACACTGTTCAAATTTAAATTTCTTATTAGACAAATTGTTTAAAATGAACCGCCCTGTTGTCCCATTGAATTTTTAATTTGTATAGTATATTTAATGATGGAAGCTATACAATTTTGACCATTTTATCCACTTGCTTGGTGGAGCAGAACAGAACCAAGTTCATAATTCCTAATACCAATGAACCCAACACAAGAAACAACCTAAAAGAAAAGGAAAGAACACATTTTTGTAAATTTTATACTCTGAAAATAACTTTATGATGCATTTTAATCAAAGCATGGAATGCTTACATTAAATGACTTAAAAGTGTAGAAAACCATAATTATGTAGCTTGACTGGTATTCAAGAAAAACGCTTAAATTAATTAATAACATTATTCATACAGTTCAGTAGAGTTTCCAATACAACAATACTAACAAGTAATGGTTAACAAGAGCTGTTCTGTTCAAAAGGTGAAAATTTAACGAAAACAGATGGAAGCTAGAATTTCAGCACTGTTGTAACGCCTTGCTCGGGGCGTTAAGGAACCTAACAAAAACCTGTGGAAGAGAATCGCTCGAAAACAAATGTGAGGTGAGAGAATACAAAACAAACTGCAAAAGAGACGAGAACAGACGTCAAATGTGTGTAAAACTAAACTAAGTGCATTTATTTACAAATATGTACAAAAAGCGACTAAGTTAAAATCCACCTCACATTACACAACCGAGACCAAAAGCAGACTGACCGAACCTCGTGGCCGTGATACCAAGTATGATATCTGCCACGCCGGGTCTGACCCCTGGATATGACGTATACAACAGCAAAGTGCCGGTCAGTACTAGTCAGTTCTGTAGCATGCACTGGGGTGCATTTATCTAACAACAAAAAAATACATGGTAGCGTTAAAGAGACACAGTGATGCTACGGCACTACACTATGTAGAGCGCATACCCCCGCCTCCTGTTTATTCCTT
>JAIGNY010002913.1:0-22500 GCA_020152595.1 Chiridota heheva
GAGGCACTATAGTGTTGTAGCGTCGCCGAGTCTTTGTGCAGTTGTGGCGGTCTCGAAACACATATTCAAGAAAATACTATTACACAACAATATTAAGGATTATGTAGAATATATTTTGAGCTACATGATTGACTGATCTGAGACTTCCTCCCTCTCTGAATCTAAATCCAATTCTGCTCTATTTACAGCTAGTTGTATACATTTATCTATCATCAAAGCACAGTATAATAATACAGTGATTAACATGATTAATGGGACAAATTAGTATTATTATCATGTCCAAGCCCAGACAGGCAGAATACTGTCTATTCCTAATTACTCTTAGTGGTCATGCATGTTGCACACCAATACCAAAAATATTTTATGTACCAGGCTGGATGGTTTAAATGGGATGCGTCAGGGGGACAAAAGGTTATCTCAAGTCATTAACTATTTATAAGGGCCAATTTGAGTCTAATGTGAGTAATGCAACCACATTACAGTGTATTTTTCCATTTTGCAGAATCTTGTATACTGCTTCTGCAGCCTCATTCCAGCTTGTCAATCCAAACCGTTCCCCTCTCTTTCTCTACGGTCATTAATGGTCCTCTCTTTCTTTTTCAGTCTGGTGCCTAAGTCAGCTATGGTATAACGGTATAATGCTATATTTTACGAGCCCCCTTATAGGGCCCGCGCCGAGGCGGCTGTAGCTTCCCCCTTCCCCCCCCCCTCCCCCTCCCCTTCCTCCTGCCCGTACTTTCGGTAAGCAAATCCCACCTATGGCTTGAGTTGGAGCCAACTTGTAAGCAATTACCCATCGGGCGAATAGGTAAAAGGTCTACTTTTAAAAGAAAACATTTCCTCCCGCCATGGCCCTCAGTGACATGGCTCTTGGTATATGACACGCTTTAATTGTGTCAAATAAATACTAAATGTGTGTTATATCTTCTATTCAGTGCATGGCGTAAATAACGGGTGGAGGACAGGGAACAGCAGCTTCCGGGCCCTAAGAGGGCCCGTAAAAAGCTACCTCTAAAGGACCCCGCGTTTTGAACAAAAGATCTGGGTTTCGTGATCTGGAATGACAACAGGTCCGCTCGTCGTCGTCAGATAGGCATATATTATCCTGTTATCCGTAGGTAGTGTTGCATTCTATTCCATTGCTATAACTGTCAAAAATAAACTCGGTTAGTTGGCTAGGCCTATAGTGATCAGCTAATAGTCCCGTCCGATCAATGTCTCCCCCCCCCCCACTGCTCCTCAGTGTGGGGGTCATTATACCATGGGGGCCCGCAGTGCCCCACTCGTCCCGCCCCGTATTTTCAAAAGGGCACCTAGTTCCTGCACCCCCCCCCTCCCAACACACACCCGTGGATCCGATATGTATCGCTGTCTACCCATTCTTGATTTAATCATGAAATCAGCTATTTTTCTTTTCAGTTTTTTTAAAATTATTTTGTTAATTTCAATTTAGAACACCTGGCGGAGCCAGGATGAAATGTCGGGGGAGGGGGAAAACCAAAGCAAACCACTGAGGGATGTTGTGATAATGAGTTTTATGAGCAATTTTGACATAATTAATGGAACATTGGGGCAAGGGTGAAAGGTACCTCCTGATAGGAGTTGACCTTCCTTATCAGCCTATTGCATGTTAATGGATGGAAAACTTGGTAAAACATTCATTTAGAAATTTCATTCCCCAATAATTGATGAAAATTGACAGAAAATCAAAGAAAAATTGCCTCCAAAATGAAGGAAAGACTCCGAAAATTATAGGGACAAAGGCGTGGGGGAGGGCAGAGGGGGCAGGAGTTATGTGTTGTTTTGAAAGTACAGGTGGACGTAGGCCAAAGTGAAATCATTTTAGGTCATTCTTGTGAACATTGGAAGCAAATAGAAATTCACTCACTCACAAACTCTATACCACGTAGCTAGTAGGGCTGGGGGCGAGTGGGGCCAAGGCCCCTATGGTATATAGGTAAAATGAAATATTTCCCTCTTAGTTACGCCACTGGCCGGGGGCAAGTGGGACCCTGCAGGTCCCTATGGTATAACGACCCCCCACACTGAGGAGCGGGGGAGGGGGTCAATGATTGGACAGGACTTTCAACTAATTACTATAGGCCTAGCCCCGGGCCTAGCCAACCAACTGAGTTTATATTGACCTCTTGACAGGTAGGGATAGAATAGAAAACAACAATACGGAGAAGTGTTGCATTCCAGATCACGAGGCCCAAATCTTTTGTCAAAGCGCGGGCCGTTTTTACCCTGCCTTCCTCCCCCGCCCCTACTTTTCTCCCTCCCTTATGTATGCCACTGGAGAATGAAGGAAAATTCCTAAAGATTCAAAGAGATTTCCCAAATATTGTATGAAATTTCCCCGACAAATATATCATAGTAGAAATTACGGTAGTAGCATTGTATTTAGAAATATACTTCAAATTTCTGTTCACTGTTCACCGCAATGGAAGCCGTCATTCTCCGTCTGATCATGGAACTCTACTTTCAGAGTAGATGTGTCAACATCCGTGACTCAATCACAATAGCCCATCCTAAGAATGAAAGATCACCACAAAAATGTTTTTGTAAACAGTCAAGCGCATCGTCAAACATCGAAGGTGATTCACATCTTCCACAGATTTTATTCAAAGGATCTCTTTCTTAATTGTTTGGTATAAAGTTCAGGTTCCAGTTATTAAATTGGAAGAAACAATAAATAAGTTGGGCCAATGGAGCCACTAGTGCGTAATTCCCTTTTTGTAATGCTCTGTTAAAAACCGGTGAAATTTACGTAAGAAGGAAACATTAGTTGTGTGTATATCGGCTACTGGAGTACTGGGTGTTGCGACAGATAATGTGGTTTGAAATTGCTAATAAGAGTTCGGCGTAATTTGCCGGTGACTGGGGATTCGGACTGTCCTAAGCGGCGAAGCAGTGACATTTTAGGTGAGTAAACCTGTAATTAATTGGACAGACGGATCTATACTCTTAGAACTTCAATCTAATACTAGTAGCATTTGGGCTGGCTGGTAACACTGGCGATGTGTTCATGTTGCATATCATTAATCATGTTTCAAATTATTCGGGCGGCCAGTCCGTTGCGTCCGACGCCCAAGATTAATCACGCCATGATTAATCTAAGAAAAGTCCTTCACCTTCAGCGTAAGCATGGAGGCAAAATGACACCTAGAATTTAAAGTCTGTTTTTGATACATCAGTTAAGTGGTATATATGCAGGGGCACACTGGATAAGAGGACTCTGGTTAAGCACGGATCTATGATCAATATTGCTTAAAGACAAAAGTATGTAAAAAATGATCATAAGAAATAAAGTTATGACAAACATTTTATTGGAGGCTCTGGAAAATTCATGTAAATACTTGTTGGTTATATTAAAGCCTGATATGTTTTTCACTTTCCTGTTCTTTCCAAGGCAAATTTTAAAAGCTGTTATTAAAGTGTGAAGACCCCCCCTTCCCCTGCCCCTACTGAGTTCCCCTATAAATGTCAGACAATTTTAAGAAGAACTAATACCCCTCCAAAACAGGCTGTATATATGATATATTGAAGTGAGGGGTGGCCCCTGCAACAGGGTGTGGTTTCTTTGATCCTGGATTAGTTAGCAAAATCATGGTGCCATCCTGGTGCTTCTCCCCCCTAATAGAAATTTGAAACTTAATGACTTTTTGAATAAGGGGTAGGCTAATTGTCCAGTGGCAAGCCAGCATTAAAAAAGTGAGGGGTCGTCCTAGACCACCCTCCCAAGACGAAATGTCATAATGCAAATTCCAATTGCTTGTACTCATGAAAATGACTTTTACTCGTACTCATGAATTTTCAATTGTACTCTTACTTGTGGAAATGTACTCACACTACAAGTCTGCTTATCAATACAGTGATCAAAAGAGTATAAAGTCATAATATTTAAAAATTGTTCAATTTCATTATACTCATAAACCTTCAAGAGGTCAATGTTAAAATTGCCAGTCAGAAAACACTTTATTTTCGTGATTTAATACCTCTAGACAATTAGAAATTGCATTACTGAAGCCTTTGACAGATTTTAAAAAGTAAAAAACAAAGATTATTCCAATTTTTGAAAATTTATAGAATTTTTGGCTAGTTTTGGCATAGATTTTACTTAAAAGTTAGACTTGTTTGCTTGTATCCAGTGTACCGATATTGTAGTTTTTGTATAAGCAACCTATTATTAATTCTCTCCATACCTCTTTGTTGAAGTCACCTCCTGGGGGCATATACTCTATAGAGGGGTGACTTATGGAATTTGGAATACACAAAAATGTAAAAGGGCTGGAAAGAGTGCCCCTGAAAACAAAGTACAATTTACTTGAATTTTACTTTATTTTGTTATCTGGGGGCATGGAAGTTAACAAAGGGGTTTTATTGCACATGAGGGTTCCAATGATATTTCCCTCCCAGTATGGAAATATATAAATAAAATAAATAAAAATTGAAAACTAAGCAATGGATCTCATCAAATTGGTAAATATCAAGATAAACAGCATAAAATATATTTTTTAATAAATCATAAATCTTCATTACCATCATATATCATGTTGAAAAGTGTACAAGTATTGTGTAAAATCAGATTATTGTTTCCTAATGAATTAACTTTTCTTCTACTAGAATGAATGATTAATAATACCTGAAGTCCCATTGACCTTCGAGGGATTTTACACACTTATAAGACATCCATTTATTTTAATGATGGCATGACAAGTCTCATCATGGTGTATCTTTTTAAAAGTTACTCATGTGTGCAAAGTAATTAAGGTTATTATTGTAATGAATATACTCAAAATAAGCTTGCTTTGTTGCTAGGCAACTAAAGTCAAGGTCAAGAATTACTTGCCAATCCAGAGAGATTGAAGTGTTTAATCACATTGACCTTACCTTTAACAGATTAAAGTTTCTCAGGTGTTGCACTATTTCTTTAAAGGATATTAGTTCAGTGGTCAAGCATGTCCATCTTATATGAAAGAGAACTTTAAAAGATACAAAATGGTGAAGAAAGCATTCAAAAATATTATTCCATGAAGGAGATATTTAGGTTTATGAATTTTGATCATTTGTGTACAGTGGAATAATTCACATTGTAAAAAATTGATCATTTTTTTTTTTTAAAGATGAGTATGAAGGTGGCAATCTTCCATATTAAGCTTAATACATTTCTGCACAGATCAGACAGAACTGTAATCTGGGATGTGTCTTTAACGGAATAGAGGCAACATGAGCTAAATTATATGTCTTTAACGGAATAGAGGCAACATGAGCTAAATTATATGTCTTTACCGGAATAGAGGCAACATGAGCTAAATTATATGTCTTTACGGAATAGAGGCAACATGAGCTAAATTATGTCTTTAATGGAATAGAATGAGCCAAATTATGTCTTTGATGAAATAGAGGCAACATGAGCTAAATTATATGTCTTTACCGGAATAGAGGCAACATGAGCTAAATTATATGTCCTTAACGGAATAGAGGCAACATGAGGTAAATTATGTCTTTAACGGAATGAAGGCAACATGATGTAAATTATATGTCTTTAACGGAATAGAGGCAGCATGAGGTAAATTATATGTCTTTAACAGAATAGAGGCAACATGAGGTAAATTATATGTCTATAATGTAATAGAGGCAACATGAGTTAAATTATATGTCTATAACGGAATATAGGCAACATGAGCTAGATTATATGTCTCTAACAGAATAGAGGCAACAGGAGCTAAATTATATGTCTTTAACAGAATAGAGGCAAGATGAGCTAAATTATATGTCTTTAACGGAATAGAGGCAACATGAGCTAAATTATATGTCTTCAACTAAATAGAGGCAACATGAGCTGAATTATATGTCTTTGACAGAATAGAGGCAACATGAGCTAAATTAAATGTCTTTAACGGAATATGAGGCAACATGAGCTAAATTTTATATCTTTAACAGAATAGAGGCAACATGAGCTAAATTGCTTATAATATATGTTGCAAACCATCATAGTCAGTAAAAACTTTCATCAAAATCTCAGGCATCAATTGCACATTCTATGATGTACTATACAAGGCAGCCTTGACAGCATTTTCTTTTGTAAATCCTTTGTGTTCTTAAATGTATATCATAATTCTTTAAAATAGTGCAGCAAATTCTGACCAAAATTGAGTTTTTGAGTCTTGCACCCAATAATAATGATAATGATAATAAGACTCAAATACGTTTGGTGAGACTTTGCTTCAAAGAATAGGGATATACATTTTAAAACACAAAGGATTTTCAAAAGAAAATGCCACAGTTGCCCTATAATGATAATGATAATAATAATAATAATAATAATAATAATAATAATAATAATAATAATAATAATAATAATAATAATAATAATAATAAAGTACTAGTAGTAGTAGTAGTAGTAGTAGTAGTAGTAGTAGTAGTAGTAGTAGTAGTAGTAGTAGTAGTAGATGAAGAAGAATAGTAGTAGTAGTAGTAGTAGTAGTTGTAATAATAATGATAATAATAATAATAATAGTAGTAGAAGAAGAGCAGTAGTAGTAATAATGATAGTAATAATGGTAATAATATAATAGCAATAATAATAATAATGATAATAATAATAATAATAATAATAATAATAATAATAATAATAATAATAATAATAATAATAATAATGATAATAATAATAACAATAACAATAGTAATAATAATAATAATAATTATAATAATAATAATAATAATAATAATAATAATAATAATAATAATGATAATAATAATAATAATAATAATAATGATTATAATAATAACAATGATAATAATAATGATAATAATAATAACAATAACAATAGTAATAATAATAATAATAATAATAATAATGATAATAATAATAATAATAATAATAATGATAATAATAATAATATAATAATAATAATAATGATTAAAATAATAACAATAACAATAATAATAATGATAATAATAATAATAATAACAATAGTAGTAATAATAATAATAATAATAATAATAATAATAATAATAATAATAATAATAATAATAATAATAATAATAATGATATAAATAATAATAATAATGATAATAACAACAATAACAATAATGATAATAATAATAATAATGATATTATAATAATAATAATAATAATATAATGATGATGATGGTGGTGGCAGCGGAGCAGCAGCAACAGCAGATGATGATGGTGGTGGTGGCGACAGGTATACAGTTCTTATAAGCGCAACACAAACTAAAGTCTCATTGCGCTGAAAGAAATAAAAATACAAGAGGGGAAAAATAAGGCAACAACTTATAGAAGTGACAAAAGATGTTTTTAACAATGATTCAAAGTTAGTTACAGTTTGCGCCTCTTTGAAATGTGTTGGTAGATAGTTCCAGAGAAAAGCAGGTGAAGATTGAAACGAACGATGACCATATGACTTTGTAAAAACAGAAGGAGGTAGGAGCGATAACTTAGAACTGGAGTGTAGACAGCATGTCAGGTTTATTATTGATACATAATACAATATAATTCATACAAAATTGGCATCAAATATGCAAATTGATGCCCTGGATTTAAAAGTACTGTAAATGGAGGATGTTTTATCAAATTGATTACATCTTTTTGCTACTATGATGGTATTTAATTAATTAATTAATAAATTATAAAGTACTTTAGCTAATGTTACCTCTACATGTCCATACATGTAGCCATTATTTTTTAATATATTTTAAAACAATGTGCTTACTATGCCTGCAGATACCAATACGGTTCTTTCATGTATGTTGTATATTTCTTATTGTCCCTTAGCAAGAAGACCAAGTATAGAAGTATAAACCTAGGCACATCATAAGATATGGCAAAGCTACAGATGGCCATTTTGTTTCTTAGCATTGTGACATCATGCTTTTCATTTGAAGTGCAAACGTTATCAAATCCTTTGAGGTAATGAAACGTTCTGTGGTACTGCGCTTGATGTTACGCAAGCTTGCTGTGGCGACGAATTTGGTGAGTACAGTATTTAGTTCAGCTTTGCTGAGGAATTTGGAAAATGTCTTGGGATTTCAGAATGAGGCACCCCCTCCCCACTCCTCCACCATATTGATGTCCAATGTCAGAGATACAAATATTTGTTACTTTACATTGAAACTTAGCATAAGTATATAATCATTGGCAGAATTTTGGGTGTGCAGGCGTTGGGGGATTTACCCCCCAATTTTTTCCATAATTATTTCTTTTGTATGGTCATTTTTTTATATCTTAGTGTGATGTTATAAATTCTGCCCTTTACTTTTAGAGACATTTTATTTTGTGACTTTGCCCTCCCCTGCCACACACACACACACACATGTACACTTCTGATGTACAAATCCTACCAATGCATATAATAAATTTAGCAGCACTCCACAATTTTGCTTTGAATAATGATCAACTCCAAGCATAATTGTTGAGTGCTGCTAAATTTAATTGTATTTTATGATGTTTTGTAGTTTGTGCAGAAAAAAACAATACAAATAAAAGTGTAGTGACTTTTAGAAGCAGGAATGTTACCAGTTTCTCGATGAGAGGAAGTATTGAGGATGGGGTATCAGAATTAACAGGGATATCCCCTTCCCCACATGCACGCACACATATGGAAGCGTCTCCTTTAATATTCACAATGAACACAATCTAGATCCAGTACCTTGTGACCAGGGATAACAGGAACCTGACTTATGGTAGCACAGAACTAATTAGATATTACTGCGCCAGCCCAAAATGGGAACCCACAGAGAAAAGGCTAATAAAAAATATCATTGAAAGGTCCCATTTTTATTCATTAAACAGGAAGCTGAGAAGTTTAAAATTTCATGAATAGTAAAGAAGGGATAGGTCTTAACTATGTTTATCCAAACTGCAGGAAAAGTTTCATGGGGAAGTATTTCACCATGGACCCATACCAAAATTTGAGTCATTTGGTTAGGGTGTAACACCTCTTCACTTCAGCCTAAAAAAAAGGACCAAAAGCTACTGACCCCCTATTGAAAGAATCCTCAACCAAGAGATAATAGATGGTACTTTTTGGAAAACATTACAAAATATCAAAATCTATAACATTCTGGTATAAAAAGGACCCCGAACTTGACTCTTTCCTCATAGGTTTTAATAGGGCAGATAATTAGTTCCGTGCTACCTTATGAGTCTGTAAAGAAATAAATGGATGATTGGTAAGCAATTAATTTGCTCCTACAGTATACAAAATACAGCATCACCATCCACAGTAGGCCTAATCCACAGCATACAAGGTTATAATTCTCCTGCATACAACAACAGGACTGTAATATTTGTGGCGGGAAGGAAAAAAGGGGGGGGAGGTAGGCTTAATAAAAACACAATTTTAAGCATTGTATTTTTTTATGTAAATTGATGCATGACCCTGGATTTCTAAAAAGTCTGAATTGATCCACTTTTATTACTGAATACTTGTTAAATCTTCTTTCCTTCAGCTGTTATCGATACTGTGACTGTCAGTGCAAACTTCAACACCTCGGAAGAAGCTATTGTCGCAGGCAGAGCGTTGACAGGATTTTTCTCCTGGGATGGTGTGCTGGACAGTAGTAAGCATTACACCTCATAATTTGCAGTAATTTAGATTTCATTTTGCAACAATTTCAAGTTTTGAACATCCTTTTCAAAAGGAAGCCCTTGCTTGCAGAGGCGGCAAAAGATGTTTGAATCTGAGGGGAGGACACAGGATGTGAGGGCACTTTCCAACTGTCATATTTGCAAAGCATGTATCACAGCAGTATAGCTTTATATGGTCAACCCTCACCCCTTCCCCCCCCCCCTTCCACCCACCCACCAGAAAATTGATACACTTTTATACTATAGGTCGAAAAATTACTGGTGACCTATTTTCCCTTCTTTTTTCATTTACTGCTTCAAAAATTTAAATTATTTTAGTCCAAAATTTGGTAAAATAGAACAATTTTATATTAAAAATCTACAACAATTGGAAAATGTATAGATCATAACTCTTGAAATCAGAGATTTAGACTTATAGATAATGATTAGCCAATTGTATTGGTCATGAATCAGAATATATTTAATGTCTAAAATAATGTGAAAAGCAAGTAAATTCACACTCAGTCTCAGCGAGTCAGTGGCAGGACCCAAATTAAAGGCACTCCACAAGTGAAATTTGGCATATTTTGCTTGATGTTTGTGTTACATCACAAATCTTTCAATCTTTCAATAAAAAGATCAATTATAATACTGTAATAAGGGGGCTTAAGTATATTTTAATGTTTTAAATAACACTTTTTTTTATTTCTGTAAAGGGGCACCTTTTAAACTTTTCAAAGAAGATGGGGAGAAAATGTCAGTTTATGTCATGACAATGGCCTGGGTCCAAATTGTAAGTTTTGCTCTGCATGGCCCATTTCAAAGATGCCCCACAAATGAAATTTAGGGTGGCTCACACACTCTGAAAAGAGCCTTTTACTCTAAGAGTTTTTACAAATTTTAAGCTGGGAAAACAAATGTAGGCAGAGGCGAAGGCTTTTTAAGTTTGAAAAAGTCCAATATGTAGGGCTGTTGGGCCCCCTGATTTTTTCTAGGGTAAATTTAGAATAGTGTATGTACACGAAAATGTGAAATTTCATATCTTTTGTCTTTTAAGGGCGATATGTTACTTTCATTCAATTAAAGATCAGATGTGTAGTCTTTAAAGAAAAAGATTTTCAATGTTTGTAAGAGCATGTTCCTTCTCTACTGCTCTAAAAAGGCACTTGTCCTCTTTGAAAGGGCACTTTTCCTCAGAAAAAGGGCCCTTTTTTGGAGGGGGTGTCCATCCGCCTATGCCTGCTTGAATCTACTGATGTGATATCATCATGGATATTGGAGAACCATTGTAATTTAACGTTCATAATTTTCAGAGTGCACGTTACTCCACCACCGACCCCCTCTAAATTCCTCATTTATGTATAACTGATAGAAATGAGATAAACCTGTCAAGAAAATATATTAAACTGCGGTAATGCATGATAAGTAAACTTTATTTAGGTGACATTGCTGCATTGAGCACTAACAAATGTGCCTCCCTGGATGAAATAATATTAATTCATTCATTCATCCAATCATACCTGTAGCCATTTTCTCCTACGGTATATGGACAGGTACAAAAGTGTTCTGTTATTCCACAACCAAAAAGAACATTACATTTTGAGTTTAACAGGCTTTGAATTTTGAACATATGTTATGACTAATCAAATTTATTCAAATTTATTCAAAAAATGTGATATATGAAGAAAGGAAAACATCCCAAAAGGTTTTTGTTTTCCTTTACATTTCTTCCCTTAATTTCAGGCCATGAAAATTTTCAAAATGCCTTCTCCAGCTTGAGGGAAATGAGGGGAATGAAATAAAGACCAAATCCTCTTCATCAGAATGTTCTTCACTTATTCAAATGAAATGGCAAAAGGTTGCGTAACGATAAGAAAACAGAGACTATATTTCGTTCATAGATCACAAGAGCAACACAAAATTGTGCATAATTGCACAAAATCTTCAAAAGGCCTTAAAATGACCACTTTTTATCCAATTTTTATGAATGTTTTTGGTTTCTTCATATCGTTTGGTGGATTTTAAATCAATTTACATGTAGTTAATGTTGCCTCTTCCTGTAACCTGTTCATATACCTTTAATGAAATTGGAGCTGATAATCCTTCTCAATCTCTCTCACCCCTCCCTCTCACCTTCCATCTAACCCCTATCCATCCTACTCCATCCCACCCCTCCTACCCAGCCCTTCTTTCAGCCTCTCTCCCTCTCACCCTCCATCTAACCCCCTATCCAACCTACGCCTTCTCACCCCCTTCTACCCGATCCTTCTTTCAGCCTCCCTTCTTCTCACCCTCCATGAAACCCCCTCTCCAACCTACTCCATTCCACCCCCTCCTACCTGGCCCTTCTTTTAGCCTCCCTCTCAACCCCAAAACATGCCATGTAAAGTTTGTTTCAAGAATCTATTTTTCTTCCAGAAAATATTACTATAGTACTGTATTATGTATTCATTTCTATTCATTTAATTAATATACATGTTATCATACATATGAGAGTATATTCATTATTATGGAGATTTCATTGGACAGAATAATGTGTATATATATGCGCCTTCCATATCTAGCACTGTATAAATATGAGGTAGCACTTCACCAATTGCACTTGGCTGATGAGACGGACTGCATGCCAGGTTGTTGTGGAAAAACTACAAGTAAAGAGTGTGGTCGATTCTTTGCCGCTTGTGCTAAATTTTCTTGGAGAACTGTGGTGAGTCTCTTTGTTGGTATATAATGTTGGATGTGAAGACCAACTTTAAAGACATAAACACAGCATTTAGTGACCATTGCTTTTTTTTTTAAGGCCAATTAATTTCAAATTTATTAAGTTATTTTGAAAAAAAGTCTAATTTTGCATTGTGTGAATCATAACAGACACTCAAGTTTTTCATCAATTTTGTGAATGAAAAACAGACAAGATTGAAAAAGCATGAGTCCAAATTGTATAAAAATGGATGAAATTGTTAAAACTAATTATTTGGTAGAAAAATTATTATTTTGTTTGCCTAAATTTTTGTATTTAAAATTTCTTATTTTTCTGATTGATTGAAATATTTACACAAACACTGACAAGTCAAGGAATAGCCGCATGCAGAAGTAATGTGACTAATATGTATCAGCACATAGCAGGGCCTTAATTACCGGGGAGACAAGGAACATGTCCCCCCCACTTTTCCATATAATTAAAAACAAATCAGTACATTTGGTGGAAAATTTGCCTCCTCCCCCCTCCACCCTATTATTACACACACACACACACACTTTTGAATTAAAGTGTCCCTCCCCTCTGAATGAGGATTACGGTCCTGGCAGATAGCTGGGAGCTGGCATTCAGACAGTTCCCTGATGGTATTAGATGTACTGGTAGCTTTCTTGGGAGGAGATGCTCTCCTTCCCAGTGGTAGCAGCTTATTTGTTTGTGTCATTGATATTGAGATACCCGGCTCGGTGTTCACCTGCTGATCAGATTCAAACATGCAAACATGGTTGCTGAGTCTGGATCGCGAGGCCCGGGTAAACTGAAAATCCAGGCCCCATATTGGAAAATTCAAGCATGAGTTATCTGCAATTTTTGGGGTATTTCTAGTTTTTTTTTTTGTTGTTTGGTTGAAAATTTGGTACAAACTGGAAGATATTTGGTCCAACACTAACGATAATTCAGTCTATACAAGTTAACGATGCCAACATCTCTGTTTTTATGATTCATTTGATATTTCACCTATTATATTTATGGCTTTGACAAAATTTAGCCTCCACCCTCTCTGTAGTACTGCACGCACATGGGCGGCTCACAATATGAGGTGCAGTTGCCACCAAAGATTATTAATCTTTTTTTTTTTTAAATTGAATTATATGTAAATGAAAATGATGATCATTACCCCTCCCCCTCCCATTCCCCACACACAAACACATAATCACGTTTGTCCCTCCAACCAAAATTTCTTACAGCCACCCTAAACATGCATATACAACAATTTAATATTCAGAAAAGTGATCGGCACCTATAGCTATTAACATTTGGTGAATAAATTTAGTTTTAGTTTAGTGAGAAGTTATGATTATGAAATCATATAAAGTTCTGGGATCCAAGAAAAATCTACGAAAACAGGTGTGAATCCAGGGGGTGCGCACAGTCTCTTGTTGCTAATAGTTCCTATTCTAATTGAAGTTATGGTTGATATCTATGTAAGTCTAGAGCTAGAGTGTGAGAAGAATAACATCTTTGAATTCTGCATCAAACCTAAAGCACAACAGAACAAAAGATAGTCAGTACCAGTGGCGTAGCCAGAGGGGCCTCCCCCTGCCCCCCCTCCTCAAAATTTTAATCCATTGGTTTAGATTTGAATCCGTCAGTTCAGATTGGTGCCATAGAGACAGAGAGAGAGAGAGTGTGTTTTTGCCCTTGAAATGTCAATTTTGCGAGAGCTTCTGGGGGCTTGGTCCCAGGGGCCCTTAAGCGGGCCCCTGGACCCCTTAAGCAAGCCCCTGGACCCCACACCAACAAGTCAAGCGCTTTGTGCTTTAGTTTTGTGTTTTGTATATGGTGTATTATAGCTCTCTTTGACATGAATTTTGACTTGTATAATACACCTTCTTACTATGCATTGTGACATACTTTTTTGCCCTTGAAATGTCAATTTTGCGAGAGCTTCCTATAAAAGATATCGTGTTGATTCAATTAAAACCCCCTTCCCCCAATATGACAATCCTGGGCACGCCACTGGTCAGAACTGATGTGCACGCCCCCTCCTCCCTTTTGGAAATTCCTGGATCCACGCTTGGGATAGGTACATATACTTAGATTGTTGAAATGCAAAGTTTTTGGTAAACAATTGTGGCTTATTTGAATATTCATATTTAAGAAACAATACTTAAGCAATAAATTACATGATAGTAATTTAACTTCGTTACATTTGCAGGATAATTCTTCAGCTGAGTTTGATTTGCTATTTGGATGGACCTATATCTTTTATGTGAGTTTGAAAAATATGAATTTAAGATATATCCTATTCTTATTTATTTTACAATATCTGAAAGTAAAGATTTGTTGCATCACTGACTTTCATTTTCTTGAACTAATGTAAAAAGCCTCACTTAACTTCCTCACAAGGTTTGTTACTTAAAGTTAACAAAAGTGGGACCATTATGCTTCATCTTTTTCATTTCTTTGAAAAAAAAGTTATAGCACCAGTGGCAGCACCATGAGGTGTGGAGCAGGTGGGGGATTTTTGTACCCCATGAGATCACTTTGTTCCACTTTTCCCCCAAAAATGTTGTATGGTATAAACAGAAAATAAATGAATTTACATTTGCCCTGCATGAGACAAAGCACTCCCACCCCCCACTCCACCTGGCATTAAAATCCTGACACAGCCACAATTTGCCCCGCATGAGACAAACCTCTCCCACCCTCCCACCTCCAACCTGGCATAAAAATCCTGACACAGCCACAATTTGCCTAGCATGAGACAAAGCTCTCCCACCCTCTCAACCCCCACCTGGCCTAAAAATCCTGACACAGCCACCATTTGCCCTGCATGAGATAACGCTCTCCCACCCTCTTCCCCACCTGGCATAAAAATCCTGAAACAGCCACTGTCTGTTACTTTGTTGTGAAATCACAAAATACATATTCATATTCTAGCAACGTAGTAATGTTACATGCATGAGGCACCTAAGAGGCAGTTGATCAGTTTGCCATACTGGAATCTTTTCAACAAACTAACACCTCTTAGTCATGCACTTTGTTAATGAATGACAATTTCTTTCAACTATTAGTAATAATTTGGCAGTAGCATTGATTTCTATTTGGCGGGGGTTGGGGTGGGGGAAGCATGAAGAGGTGTATGTGCCCTCACGTTGTCATCTATAATTGCTGTACCCTCAAAACTTAAAAAAACATGGCAAGCTGTATGCTATGCTACCCCTCTTGTGAACCCTTTCTCAGTGGTGATGCCAGGAATCTGGTCATGGGGTGGAAAGGGGGGGGGGGGATGTGTGTGGGGGGCCAGCGGGAGGAAAGCCTATAAATTGGACAAAATATGTCACTTTACAAAAGTTTCTGGGGGGCAAAGCGATTTCATGGGGGGAAAAGCGATTTCATGGGGAGAAGCGATTTCATGGGGGAAAATACCCCAACCTTTTTACTCCCCATGGTGCCGCCATACTCCTTGTATTGCTTGTCTATTGTACTATGATACTTAAGAAAGGATTTCCAATTGATAGTTTTATATATTTTTTTCAATTTTACAGCTGAGAGTTCAAATTGGATCCCTTTTCTCAGGCTATGCATGGTTGCTGGAATTTGACACACCTGGTAATAATCTATCCATCTTAAAATTTGAACACCAGATATTCCTATGAAGAGTTGGGAATAATTATAAACTTTCCCACGGTTCTAAATAAAGGTGTTAAAAATCTTCCCAAGAAAAATTGGGACAGATGTAATGTTAATTTAGTAAATACATCATTATATGCATCCCTCTTTTGCAATTAATGTACTATTCATCGCACAATTACATGGGGTACGTTTCTATAAAATAAAATAAATCCTCCTTTTTTTAATGAAAAAAAAAAGGTGTAAATTCCTGTTTTACTTGCAAGAACTGTAGATTTTCCAGGTCTGTCTCTATGTTATATCTTACCTTCCATGCTATAAATATGCAATGTGGTCCAATGACCTGATTCTAACGCACTTTTAAGTTAACTAAAATCCTAGTTACCAACCCAGCTCTGACCTCCATTATACCTCTAACATCCCTCACTTCTTTTCAGCACGTTGCTCTCATCCATCCCAGACTCCCATTTTTCAGGGAACAATCCTTGATATCATGCAAGGTCGCACACGACCGACAGAAGAATGGATCCTGGCCATGAAGGCAGGAGCCGACCTTCTTCTCTCACAGCCAACATTGCCAGCGAGAGCCTGGCTTGTATTCCCAGGGTACCTATATAGCCAGTCTGGTAGATGTGCAGGTTGCACATGCGGGACCTACAATTCCACCCACTGGATCAATTCTTCCCATCCAGGAGGGACCTCAGTGTTCCCATCCCCTGTACACAGGCAGTGGTCTCCAACATTTTGTGGTGGTGCATTCACTCCCACCTGTCACAGGAAGCGATTTCTCCGCCCGCTGGACCGTCACTGTCAGTGGTGAGAGATGGGTCTTTGATGGGGTGGGGAGCGCATTTAGCGTGGTCCCAAGCTGCAGGATTTTGGATGGGCACTTGGTGCAATCAGCAAATTAATATGTTGGAACTAGAGGCAGTATGCCGGGCTCTTGTTCACGTTTTTACCACAGGTACGGAACAAGACTGTTCTAATACACACCAACAACACAACTGTAATGGCTTATATATCAACAGAAAGGGAAGCTCGGTGTCCAGGAGACTCTGGAGCCTTCCTAAGTCCCTTCTGTCTGGGTGCATGATAAACAAGGTCAGTCTTCAGGTGGTCCACCTACCGAGCAAGGAGAACACGATAGTGGATCTGTTATCTCAAGGAGCACCCACAGAGTGGGCCCTCCTGCCGCAGGTGGCCAACGCGATCTAGATGACTTTCGGTCTCCTGGACGTAGACCTGTTCGCGTCCGTGGACAATCACAAGCTACCAATGTTTTGCATTCTGACTCCCGACCTGAGAGTCTGGAGAGTCAACGCATTCACGATCAAGTGGACCCACTTCGTGGGCTACGCCTTCCTGCCATTCGTGCTAGTACCTAGAGTACTAGACAAGGTGACACACGATCAATGTCACATGTTACTTCTGGCAGCTCTCAATTGGCCCTGTCAACTGTGGTTCCCTCAGTTGCTCAATCTAATTGCAGGTTTCCCATACGAGCTTCGGTCAGAGATGCCTTAGTCTCGATTCTGGTTCTGGCAAATTGCATCACAATCCAAAAGCACTTCATTTGACTGTGTGGCCTCTATCTGCAAATCCTTGGTGTCGTAGAGCTAGAAGCTGCCTAAGTGGCAGCCTAAAGTCGAAAACCCTCCACTTCAGGGATGTATTCTGCCAGACTTAAAATGTTCAGAATAGATTGTGTCAGAATAGATTGGTTTCACCACATTCGGCTTCTCTTGGTGACGTAGCGATTTCTTATTGTATCAGTTTAATCTGAACAAATCCATCAATACAGTCAAGGGTTTTTGGACAGCTATAGCAGCTATCCACCGGGGCTTTTCAGATGGGTCAATTGTCAGTGATGCACGACCACTGGAAAGATTAGTGAATGTATTCCATTGGAAATATTAGTGAAAGGAATGTTCTTACAAAGACCTTCAGTTCAGAACCTTGCTCCTCCGTGGGACATGCAAGTACAGTAGTTCTTGAGACACTGACACTGGCTCTGTTCGAGCTGCTTTCCGCTCAAAGAAGTGCTTGTGCCCAACCCGGCTTTCTTAGCCAAAAATCAGACTTTCTACTGGAACCGTATTCCGTCCGTCGCTCTCTACGTTTTCTGATACATCAAAGAATTGACCTGGTGCCTCGCCCAATGTCTCAAGTACTACATTAAACGTACGCAACCTTTACGGAATGACGTTAAAGCTTTATTCGTGTCCTTACAAAATCCGCATCGCGCCATCTCACGCGACACGATTTCGTGTTGGATTGTCCAGGCAATCACGTACAATAAAATGGTGTTGTTCACGGAACAACTGGTTAAGTCACATCAAGTATGGGACATAGCTACATCAATTGCGCTATTTGGTGGGGTTCCCCTTAACGAGATACTTGTGCTGCTGTATGGAAAACTCCGCATATCTGAAGGACATACCAGACTATCAAGGCGGAGTTGCAAGGGCTGTTCCACTCCTCTCTCACTCACTCCCATCTCTTATCAGGCTCCCCTACCCCTCTCTGCCCCACTTGTAACACCGATATCTCCATCAAGCGTATCTTCGTAACCTGTCCCCTATACTAGAACTCCAGATCTCTTCTCTCCTTACTATTCTTAATCTAGGACCTTTTCGAAAACAATTCTTCCTCAAACATCATCAACTTCCTCTGCAACAACAACCTCTTCCACCACATTTAACTCCCACCTTCCCCTCCCTTTCTACAGCTAACCTTACCTACCCCCTTTTTCTGCTTTTTCCTCTTTTCTCCCTTAAAAACCCTTCATCTCTTCACTATCCTAACTCTTACACCATAATTTATTAACACCCTCTTGGCACATTTGACTCTGACTGTTGCGGTGCCGTTAAACATCAACAAACCAAAAAGTAGGAAAACTAGTTTGAGTATTATGACCAGCCTTTTGTGTGGGCTTTAACCTGAACTTCCTTCCGATCCTCGGTTGCAATCTGATTGCATATTTATAGCAGGGAAGGTGAGATATAACTTGAAGTAAATTTACCCCGCTAAGCATAGTGGGGATATTTAAGAGAGTTATATTTATCTTCCATGTGTCGGCCCACCTCCCCACTCATTCAGGCCTCAATGGAATGTTAAGTGAGGGATGTTAGAGGCATAGGCGGCAAAACAAGGGAGTAGGGGGCGGCACATGCCCCCTCCCCCTCCACTTTCTCAAAAGTTTAAAAAGTGCATTTTTCAAGAGGAAAAGTGCTTTTATTTCTGAGGAAAAAAATGCTTTTTTTAGAAGGAAAAATGCCCTTTCAAAGAGGACAAGTGCCTTTTTAGAGAAGGAACATGATCTTTCAAACATTGAAAACATTTTTTTCTCATATGTATATATATATATATATATATATATATATATATATATATGATTTTGATTAAAGAAAGTAAAACAAATATTGCCCTGAAAAAAAAAAACATGTGAAATTTCACATAAAATATTCTGAATTTTTCCTAGAAAAAGTTGGGGCCCAACAGCCCTATGCATAATGGACAATATTGGACTTTTTCATACTTAAAAAGCTGTTGCCTCTTGTTAGAGGTATAATGGAGGTCAGGGCTGGATTGGTAACTACGTTTTTAGTTTGGTTAGAAGTGCATTAGAATCAGGTCACCAGATTGCATATTTATAGCATGGTAGTTAAGTATAACTCTCGTAAATATCTCCATGACTGTAAGCGGAGTAAATTCATAAAAGTTAAAGCAGAGAGGTGCCAGAGGCGTAGAAAGGAGAAAGGAAGGGGGATGGGGAGGGTGTGCCACCTGAGAAGATTTCATCTTCCCAGTTGCATGCATTCTAACCCAGTTGGAAGGTAAATTGGGAAATTACTGCCATAAAATTAGTAAAATTGCAACATTTTCTAAAAATTGATGAAAATATCCTGAAAATAAAATAAATTGCCTAAAAATGAAGGAAATTTCCTGAAATTTGTAAAAAAAATCCTAAAATTTGAAGAGAATTTCCCGAAAATGAAATAAATTTCCTAAACATTAAAGACAATTTTTCAAAAAAGGACATTTCTTGGTTGGCAGTGCTGCAGCAAGAAAGCATGGAAATCAATATTTTACTGGTATAATTTTTGCGCTTGCAGCCTGGAATTTGGGGATTCTTGCTCCCAAAGAGGTGATCCTTCCTATTCCCCTGGGAGGTGGCATGTTAGAGCATCCCTGGTTCAACGAATAGTTTGAAAGGTAGAATTTTTCGCTGACAAGTTTTGACTAAGAATGACTAAAAAAGAGTTTTGATTTTAATAGAATAAGTTTATTGTATCTTATCTGTTGACCTTGCTTACTGTTAGGACTTCAGAACAATTTAAAGTATTAGTTCAGTGTTCATGCAAGGTCTTATATGAAAGAACTTTCAAACAATATGAAGAAACTTATCAGTGTAAAAACAACTACTGTGGAAGGTTGATGTCCTCATCTTCACATTCTTCAAAAGTCTTTTTGCATCTTATTGTATTTGTTTCGTTGGATATTTCAGGAAAGAAGTAAAACAAAATCTATTAAGGTAGCCACAATTTACCACATGCCACAATCAAGGACCGCAGAGCAATTTTTGCAGTGGAGGAAGAAGTAAATAACAAATAAAAAGCATCATTATATTCATATTTGTATATACACTAACTCCCAATCATATTGGTAGGCATGGGCATAGGAAGGGTCACCTCTCGGGGGGATGGGTCAATTAATTTTCATCACTTGTTGCTGCTAATCGGAAACCTTCATTTTTCAGGAAATTTTCGGGCACTTTTCTTAATACTTCGGTAAATTGTATGTCAATTTAGGGAAATTTTGTTCATTTTTGTGGAATTTTCTTCATTTTCGTGAAATCTTGGGCACTTTCCTCAGAATTGATTAAGAATTTTGTTAATTTTTGGGCAATTTTAATAATTTTGGGGAAATTTCCTTTATTTGTAGACCATTTGTTTGGATTTTGAGAAAATATTTATCAATTTTCGGGTATTTGACCAAATTTTAAATAATTATACCCACTTTTTCTTCAATTTTTCATCTATTTTTAGGAAATTTTTGTTTATTTATGGCACTTTCCTTAACATTTTGGTGAACTATTTGTCAATATTAGGACAATTTATTGACAATTTTGACCACTACTTTCAAATAAATTTACCGATTGTTTCAATTTTATGTTAATTATTTCCCAATATTACCTCCAAAACAGGAAAAACAGAAAGCTGAAATTCTCTCATGCTATTGTTGTTGTTGTTGTTGTTTTGGCCTAGTTAAAAGTGTGTGTGTGGAGGGGGGGGGGGGGCTAGTCTCTGTGGTCCCTGAAAATTTGTTGGTGTTGGGAAAGGCCAAGGCAGAAGTGGCTAAGAAAAAAGTTGCCAAAGTGATGACCAAAGTGGTGATGGCCAAAAACATTACCTCTTGGAAAAGCTGAATTGTGGGATGGGGAGATAAACAATGCAGATAATTAGATATGTTGCACCCAGAACAGATGAGAAAAAATTATTCAATCTTTTTTTGTCAGTTTACAGTTATACTGAGAGAACTCAGGTCAGGGAGAAGGGGACAAAATGTATTGTAGCTACTATCTCTTTTACAGAAAATAATTTGTATTTTCCTCATGTTTTCAAAATATGTTTCAAATATTCTTGTTAATTTCATTATTTCAGATTGCTACAAAACAACTTTGAATGAACCATTTTGCTCAGAACAAGGTGAGTGATGTAGAATGCAATTCATTAGAATATTCAAGAATTAAAGTAAGCCAAATTACTTTTGTAAATAGCTTGTGGTGAAAGTGTTGTTTTTCCTCTTCAAACATTTGGTGGATGCTCTATTACAAACACAGTGTACTATCCTTCAGATTATTTTGCCAAAAGTCTGAAAAAATAATTGGGGCTGATAGATTAGCAAAGCTCAATGAAATTTTCTTAGATATGATATAAGAAATATAAAGGGATATTATGAATTTTAAAATGCAATTAGCATTTGCTGTTATATCGGTGCATAATTTGTTGTATGCTTTAGGTGGGTTCTGCCTCCAGAGAAATTTCCAACTTCCCAGATCATGATTTATCTGTTTGTTTTTTATATCATATCCCAGAAAGTTTCTTATTAATGAATTTTTGATGGCCGATATTCAGGAAGTAGATTTCAGAATAGCGTAAAATTTGTATTTGTTTTCCTTTTTGGAGAGGATGGCAGCAGGATAGTAGAGTGGACATTGCAAGGTACACAAATCTCATGTACCTCCCTATAATACATGTGTGATTTTACTGTGGAAATGCCCCCCCTGCCCCTCCTGTCCCCCCCTCCCCATCCCTGCCCACTCCCATGGAAAATCTTAGCTACCTACCTGGTCAGGGGAGCAGACCAATCACAATTTCTTTGGTACAAATTTTACAATATCTTTTTTAAAATTTAGTTTATATTTCTCCTCTTTTTTGTAGATATTGAGTCATGTAGTGAGCCAAGGAATTTGTCAGTGCAAGTTTATGATACATCTGGTGCTGTACGTGTCATCGTGGCGTTTTTGGATCCTGTACAAATCAACGGCAGTCTTTACAGATATTTT
>JAIGNY010002913.1:27500-87500 GCA_020152595.1 Chiridota heheva
TCACGTCCATTTTATATCAATTTTCTTAAGTGACATGTTTTAGTTTACAAATTTGTTCCATGTTTCAAAACTTTGATCAATAATTATTGGAAAACATTCTTTGTGAGAGCCTGAAATTTTCGACCATACTACCCATCTGACTTTACGTTGGTAGCTGTGCTTGTAAATTAAAACAAAAACAAGTCAGCCTCATCGGTAAGTTTGATTTTTTCCTCTTGACCGTATATTTGTTCATAATGAACATTTGCCACTGCATCTTTCTACCGCAACGCGACTCAAAACGCTAGGTCCCTTTTTTCCTCTCAAAAAAGAATAACAAATCATGAATAAATGCACCTCCTTATCTGTGTTTCTCATTGGCCAGTTGACCATAAGAGACACAGCCCCATGAGCTACCAACCTGTCAACACTTCCACGTCAGGCCCATAGCCAGCATGGGGCACGGGGCTGTGCCACCTCCCTTGTGAAGGTATGTTCCTCCCCCTTGCGAAAAATCAAAAGAAAAAATATAACACAATGTGCCCCCTTGTTTAGTTCTTGTGCCCCAAGAGTTAAGAAAATTCCTGGCTAATGGACCTGTTCTACATATCTTGCAAAGAAGGGGAGTAGGAGTTTTTTCATTCAAAATTATAGTCTAAAACAGGTTTTTGTACTGGTGAGTAAGTAAACAATTCTGGCAATCAAAATTATGGAAGTGATGGAACATGGTTGGCAGTTTTTTCTGAGTTGGCAACCAAAAAGCAGACACAATTGTCAAGGGTTGGGGGAGGGGGGAGGCAGCAGTGGGAGTCTGACTCTTCAAGAGAGGGCACTGAGAGACAAACTCAATATTTTCCATTGTTTTTAATTTTTGTGTGAGGGGAGCACTCACCTTACAAGGGGCACCCCCTCAATGATTAACCCAGATGATTATGATAAGCAAATGGCAAGCTGCCCATGATTGTTGTAGGATTAGCCTGGTATTTGAAATTTGAGATATATACTTACACTGGACATTATTCTTCCTAAAAGGTTCATATGACTCCCAGATGTATAGGCTGTAGTTGTCACTAATCCTGACTTCCCAATACCTCTACTACAAATTCCCCTCCCCCTTAATAATTATTTGTGTCATTTAACCCCACCAATCAACCTTTTTAGTGGCATATCACAAAAATGCTAGATCATTTTAATCATGTATTACGCACCAATAATAGAAAAATAACAGAAAAATGCCGAAAGATAAAATCAAGATCAGTGGCTTTTAACTTTGAACAGAGTGTATTCAAAATTATAAACTTTCTTCTTATAAAATGGTGAATATAGTGAAACCTAACTCTATCCTAACCTGATACTGTGATCGTGAAGATGATGTGCTATCTGTCTAGTCTCTCTGTGGGCGATGGTTTGCTAGTATTTCCAATATATATGATTGATCCAATATCCAGTTCTGCGAAGAATGATGTGATGATTTTTCTCAAACGTCCGTTTATGAGCTCATTGAAATTAATGTATAACTGCTGTAAGATCTACTGATCATGATATATATCAGTAGATGTGTTTAAGGCAAAGATTTTCTCTGATAATTCATTCCTCAAGCAGAAGTCAACGAAAAATCAAATTGACCATATGATAGATATCCACACACTGAATGAAGGCAGGCAATTCTTGATGTTAGGAAAACAAGACACAGTTAGTTTTAAATTGATAGATCCTCAAAAATATTCTTGACAAACAGCTGCTTATATAGATAATTTGCAACTTTTTTTTTTAGAATTAGGCGTAACATGGCGTAGTCCTCAATTATGTCATCGATTATATTTTTAGAAGTATTGTCAATTATCTTGTAATGTTCTAAATCGAGAAGATTGCATCAGCAGGTCAGCATGAGTCACTGTATGAGATCATCTTGGAATTTTCTCAAACTGCTCCACCCAGTTACTGAATCATAGTGTTAGAATGTTGTTGATATGTTGTAAAAGGTTGCATGTAACACATGTGATTTCGTTTCCCTTGTTTAGTATGTGCTCCAGATTTTATAGACAAGGAGGTGAGCCGAGAGATTATCAAAGTGGGTGAGGTGATTGGAACTGGATACTTTGGGAAGGTGTATAAGGGCATCATGTACAACTTAATTGAACAAGGATCAGAAACAGTAGTGGCAATCAAGACTGCAAAATGTAAGATCGTCTAATCACTTTTTATATAATAAAAGTATAGTAAATATAAACATGGAAAAAACCAAAGTAGAGCAGCTTCTGTAGTGGGCTCACTAGAGGTTGGACAGTGTCAAGCTGTATTAATGTATTCTATGAAATTGTTTGGTTGTTTGTGCGTTCATTTATTTATTTATTTTATTTATTTATTTATTTCATGAAGTATTGGGGACACAAGCGTGAGGAATATGGCCCATTTTCTGAAAAGCTGAAAGATTTGAACGCTGCATCTCAGACCTGATATTTGCTGGGATATTTATTTGCCTACCGAAAATGGAAGGGGGCAAAATCACAAAATCAAATCTGCCTAACAAAAGTGTGTGTGTGTGTGTGTGTGCATGTGCTTGCTTTGTAATTCATTTGTTCATTTTAAGAACCTTGATCTGACAACACAACAATCGTTTAAGGACCCAAGTCGTGTTTGAGGACCTGAACAATCTGACATCTATTTTCACACACATCTTCAGAGTGCTAAAAATTCTACATTTTATTTATTCTTTAAATGGGTTGCGCCAAAAATTCCTAACACAGTTATCCGCTGATTTGCTGTGAGTCCTTAGTTGTTTAGTCAAACTGAAAATTATGTAACACACACAGAAGTCCTTAGATGAATAAATATATCAGATGTTGTCCAGGGTCCTTAGTTGCTTAGCAAAACCTACAAAAGATAGCCTTAAAAAGACTGTATTTTTCTTTACTTTTCAAGTCCCCTTACCCCACAAACAATTAACAATGATAAAACAACAATTGTTTCAGCTCCACTACTTCATTAATGGTCTGTTCATCGAGTCCTCAAATGGACAGCTGATATCAAGGTCCTCGATCAGTATGTGAAGCATGTATGGGTGTGTGTGTGTGTGTATCATGCTAAGGTACAAAATATTACCATACAGAATATATCAATTGTGGGAGAATAAAAATGCCGCCTTTAGCCACCACCAAGCCCAGCCTGTGTTGCGACAATTCCTGGCTCTCCTGTGTCAAGATAATCCTACATTTAGTGTCTCCCACAAGCGGTATGTTTAAAGAAGATCAGCAGTACTGTGCAATATTTTGTGTTGCCTGTCATATCTCTAGTTTTTCTTGTATTCCAAAAGCTTTACTGTTTTTCACAGCCTTTCTTCATTTAACAAGCCAGCTCCTCCCAACGACCAACATCAATATTTGTCTTTCTCAAACTTCACTTTACCCCACCTGGAAGCTGCTAGCCTAGGGTCTGCATGCACGTGATTCAAACTACTGTACATAGTCTCACTACCGATGAAGGGCGACAGTTCATTGTTATGAGGCAGCTGCCATGATTCATGCTAAGGCATAGCACTGTTAATCTCAAATCGGAGAGCCCCTAGAACAGATTTTTAATCTACCATTTAAACAGTCACTTTCAACACTCTCCACTTTTGAAATGAACTTCAAATTTGTTTTCTCCAATGTTCTATATCTTGCTCTTCAGCTTGATGATAAATGTCCTCAAGACTCATGAGAGCAGGAGTCCTGGAAACCTTTCCTCCTCCATGGAAGTATTATTTCTAAACATAGAATGAACCTTTATTTTACTTCAGTTGGGTACAATTAAGAGTTGCAACCCCCTCCCCTCCCCTTCCCCCTCCCTTCCCCAACCCATTTTTCATAACTTTGAGTGTGTTGTAAGATGTATGAATAGCTTATTACCATTGCTTTTGTCTCCCAGTGTATAGTACGCTTGTAAAGGAGGATCTCTTGGATGAAATCAAACTTCTGTTGCAGATTGGAAACCACCCAAACATCATCTCTGTCTATGGGTGTTGCACAACTGAGCAGCCTTACTACCTCATAACTGAATACATGATGTATGGAGATCTCTTAGGTTTTTTGAGAAACTGTAGAAATGTAAGTGTTTAGTAAGGTTTGACCTAATCGCAGCAAAATGTTATCTTTTCAGAAATAAAATGTTATTTTGGAGAAATGGTCTGATTTTAAAAAACAAAATTGGTGCAATATTCACAAAATATTCACACCTTTTTGGAGAGGGATTACGCTTCACATTTTTGAGCATCTTTTTTCATTTTTTTTGCCCTCATGCATCCAAGACTTTTCAAAGTTTGAGGTTTTCTTTGAAAATGATAACAAAAACATATAAATATGGAAAAGTGAGGGGTGGATACCCCCATTATGTGTTCTCCAATAATCCTGCCTATGAGGGTGTGCTACGAGACAGACAAGATAGAATACAAACAGATTCATGTATGGACTACAAGTTACCATTTATTGGATGGAAACAAAGATTCTTGTCTCATTGTAAAGATAATGATTTAATACATATATCACAATTTTAGATTAAGTTAATTTCAAGGCCACCTTCCCAGAGCTTCCCTCGCTCCCCACAACTCAATTGCTGAGTTCTTTCAGAAAAATCCTCCAGATAAAATTATCTCCTTCCTTCATCATGCTTCCCTCTACAAGCATATTTAATACTCCTCTTCCACCCCCTCTCTACTTTGTTTTTGTTTCAACCATGCACCTACCCTCTCGATCACAGCTCTCATTCTCCCCCTGTTTCCTTTCCTTCCTACCTCTAGAATTATCTGACCTCTCAGGCACAATTTGACCCTTGTTGTCATGGTGCCGTTAAGACCTCATCAAACAAACAATCAGTTGTGATGGCATGTGTAGCACTACACTCACCCTACTGCAAGTCTAGAGTTCTTTTATCTAGTTAATATCCAATAAATGAATTTCTCACATAATGTGGTGGCGACTTCTGCAGGAGTCTTCTGCAGGAGTCCTTCCTTGTGGTGAGGGTAAAAGGGGTGAGACAGAGTTCAGTGGTAAAACAATAAATTTGCAATGTGCGAATAGTTCCTCAAAAGAGTTGTTGATACAATAAAATCAGTTCTTCAGGGTAAAGGGAGTAAACACATGGAAAGCCTTTCAAAATATAACTGGTGGAACGATGAGATGGACCAATCAAATGATACAAGTCTTTATTGACTGTTCAGCCAATGGAATTGAGTTCTTCACATTAGGAGGTCATTGATTAATGAGTCTCAACTGGTAATTGATAAACTGGTGAATTGTCCAACATGCAGAGATGTTGTGGTAAGACTCGGGTAGTCGCAACATGTTCACAAAGATAATCACACTTGGAGAACTTTAGATAGCAACATGTGGACAGATATAGTAATTAAGTTATAGAGTAAAATATTGAAAGACAAATGGCACTGATATGAATAAAGCCAACAGAAACAATGTATTCTGTGAACAGATCAAAAAGCATCCTTTTTCTACCGAATCAAAAGTCGTTCTCTCTGAGGTAAGAGCCTGGGAGGTTATGATTATTAATCTAACTAACTGGACAGAGCATCTAGTTTATTTCAAGGTATAGATGTTTGTCTTAAAACTAAACAGATCTTGAAAAGTTCCTACATGTAACACCTGACAAATGAGTATCATTTTTTTCTTCAGAAATAGTTAATAGATTGTGTTGCTATGCAACTAGTGAGGCGGGTAACAGAGTGATATACAAAGTTATTTTGAATAATGTAGGCTGCTACTTGTTAAAGGAAATATTGTGACATATAAAGTTATAATAAAAGAATACATCAAAGAGAATTAAAAACATGTTAGAGTTAGCAAAAATTAAATTTCAAATGGTTTTATTACAAACGAGAAATTTCTATTTTCATGTAGAGTGACTATGCTAAAGAAGATTCCATATATAGCCTGTCTCAAGTGGACCAGTTACATATTGCATTGCAAGTATCCAGCGGCATGGTAAGTCTCGACAGTAACAAAGCTTTCTTTTTGTGAATTTTAGATGTAAAATATTATATTAGTGGGTCTGCAACCAGTGAGTTCACAACTGGTTATCAAAGGCCGTGGCTGCTTGATGTAATGTCCAGCACTGGATGTGTTCGGGAAGTTAAACCTTGCTATGCTATGCTATGTTATATAGTGGCAGAATTTTCTCTTTCAGAGCTAGGGGCAAAATCGTAGATGAATCTGAACATTTGTAATTTAGGAGGGGGGCTAACTCCACAGGCGGTAGTGTGCAGCTAGAGGGGCAAAATCCTTGAAGCTTCTAACCTTTTAACATTTAAAGGTACGTTGCTGATGAAATTTTAAATATTTAATTCCTAACTATTGTTATATATTGTCAGTGATGGTATGGAGATGGTTATGCCTTGAAGGACAGGAATGTGATTTTTCTTGAGTTTTAGTCAATCCTCATTTCTTGTCAGACAATGCCCAGACGGGCCCCTTCACTTCGCTCATATGCAGTCAAACAAGGCTTGAAGGATATGAACCCTTTTTGTCTCACCTGCAAAGCAGAAAGAGTCATAACCATCGGTGGGAGTTGCTTACCCAAATGGGCGGGGTTTGGGGGGTTGGGGTGGGAGAAAAGTCAAAACTGGGGGAGGAACCACAAAATCATGCTAACATGCAAAAAATCACAATACAAAAGATACATATTCAGAAAAAAGTGTGGGTCCTTTGCTGCCCTCAAATCCCGGCTATGGTCATAGCTATCAGTCTTTTGTTGGAGTCCACAATAAGTTTAACCTAATGGAATGTTGCTGGTATTTTGAAGTTTCTTGCCTGAAAAGAACTGAGTCAAATAAACCTTGGTGTCAACAGCAATTTATATCTTGCTCACAAAAGGAAGTTCTGGCCTGAAAAGAACTGAAAACAATAAGTCTAGGTCTCAATAACAATTTATACCTTGCGTTTGAGCAATGGAAAGTTTGCCTGCCCTGAATTATGGCTGTTGAAATAATGAAACATGACCTTAAAAGAAATTGAACAATTAGAATACATAGTTGCAGGACCTCCAGGAATAAAATATTTTAGAGATGCTTTTAATTTTAATAAGGCGAATATAATGATCTTATTTCAATCAACAGAAAAAGATTTTCTGAAATAGTTGATAAAATAAACCTCTTGTCTGTCAAAAAAACATTGGAAAACCTTAATATACACTTTAAATTAAATTCTTTCCAAAGGATTTCTTATCCAAAGGCCGTTTCCATCATGGTGATTTAGCTGCAAGGAACATTTTAGTGGGGAGGACCTTGTTGTTAAAATATCTGACTTTGGTCTGGCACTTGACACGTACCAGCGAGGCTACAAAAGAATATCACCAAAACGTAGACGACCTATTCGCTGGGTGAGCATTGAAACATTGACGGATGGAATATGCACCAAAGAATCAGATGTGTAAGTCACAATTAAACTTTCAAATTCAATTTATTTGCTTCTTTACATCATATTCATTAAAGCGTTCAATAAGAAAATATAATGTGTTACAAGAATGTAACAAGGAAAAAATATTAAGGAGAAAAAACAAAAATTATATATTATAATCAAAAGGTATGATGTGAAAAAAATGCTCTAAAATCTCCTAAGAGCTTAACTGGTAGAAACACTCCTTTGGGTAAAAATTGTATTTACAATAATATAATCCTAATTACACCACCCAAAGGATTGTTTTACTTGTATTTTGCTAATGTTACCTGCAAGGGAGTACTTGGAATGTTTCTAAGTACATAACTGATTTAGTCCAGTATAAATGTGAGTATGCAATGGTGCGGAAAGTGGAAGATCTAGGATTTGTAATGGAAGTGTTGCTTCCATGAGAGAAAATTGTTCATGGTGGAGAAGGGGTAGGCAATGGCGGCCCTACATGAGATACCCCCCATGAGATCGCTTTGCCCCACCACTTATCCCCATTGTTGTAAATATGTAAAGCTACATATTTTGTACAATTTATAGGTTTTGCCCCCCCTCTCCATGAGACAAAATTACCCTCTTTTGCTCTTCCATGACCAAAATCCTGGTGCTGCTACTGGGGTAGGCACTTCTGAAAAGCCAAAAACAAATTTGTAATGAATATATATATATATATATATATATATGTGTATATATATTTATATATATATATATATATATATATATATTTATATATATTTATATATCAATATATATACTTACAAATAATATACATATATATTTATATATATATATCTATATATATTTATATATATATATATATATATATATATATATATATATATATATATATATATATATATATATATATATATAAACATATATATATACATACATATATACATATATATATATACATACATATACATGCATGCATATATGCGTATATGTATGCATGTATGTATGTATGCATGCATGTACACATATGGTTATGGTAAGAAAACTTATATAGCGCACATTACTGCAAAATGATGCACTCAATGGCGCTTTACAAAAATAACTATAATATAAATAAACAACTTAAGTGCTACAAAGAATTATAAATAAACATAAAAAAATATGTGAACTACGAGTAAAAATATAATTACGAAAAATACTGAGTAAATAAATGGGTTTTCAAAGCCTTCTTAAACAATGGGAGGGTGGCGGTATTTCTAACATTAATAGAGAGGCCATTCCAGAGTGGGGGTCCAGCAATACTAAACGAGCGGTCAGCAAACAATTTCTTTTGGGTAAAGGGAACATTAAGAATGAGGGCGGCAGAAGACCTAGTGGCATAGGAGGATGTTTTAACATGGAGTAAGTCAGACAGATATGAAGGGGCTAAGTTGTTGAGACACTTGTAGACAAGAAGGAGAATTTTGTACTTAGCACGGGCCTGAACAGGAAGTATATGTAGACTGCGTAAACATTCTGTTGAACTATGGAATTTGGATTTCTTTAGAATTACTTTTGCTGTGAGGTTTTGTACTCTTTGAAGAGGTTGCAAGTAGGAAGAGGGTAGGTTGACAAATAAACTATTACAATAATCCATATGTGAAAAAATGAGGGAATTTGCCAATTTCAGTGAGGTAGCCTTATCTAGGTAACGACGTATCTTTTTTTACTTTGTACGAAGCAAAGGATGCTGCTTTAGCTTTTTGTGAGATGTGATGCTTGAGGTTTAGATTCGCATCTACAGTTACACCTAGTAATTTTACAGTTTTAGCCCTTTCTACGGTTACACCACCAATGGACAGTGAGGATGTGTCACACTTAACTAGCTGTTGAGTACTTCCCAAAACAATAAATTCGGATTTTTCATCGTTCATTTTGAGACGATTAGCGTGCATCCAATTCAGCACATCTACCATGGTAGATTCCAGACCTTTCATTGCCATGGCCTCGAAGTCGTTATCACCTGGCTTAAAAGAGGTGTAGATGCTATGATCATCAGCATAGCCAATGATTGTTTGATCATCTGTTACACATTCATCTAATGTACTGGTATAACAAGTAAAGAGAACCGACCATTTATGCTACCTTGAGGAACAGAGAAATCAATGTCTACAGCTTCAGAATACTCCTTTCTCACACATACTGAAAACTGCCTGTCAGATAGGTAAGATGATAGCCATTTATGGGCGGTTTCACGAACGCCGAAACGCTTTTGAAGTATATCTAGTAAGAGCTGGTGATTGACCGTGTCAAACGCTGCACTGAGGTCCATTGCAACGAGGGGCGTCAGCAGCTTTTGTTCCATGTTGTTCAATATAGCATCAAATAATGCTACCAAAAGAGTCTCTGTACTGTAGTGAGGACGATATGCGCTTTAATATGTTGGGAGAAGGTGATAGTTGTCGATATGTTGAAAAAAACTCCCAAAAAAGGCTTTCTCTACAAGTTTAGAGACAAATGAGAGGTTACTCACTGGGCAGTAATTCTTTTTAATATGTTCAAGATTTGATTTTTTTTAGCAGGGGCTTAACAATTGCATGTTTCCAAGAAGTGTGGAACTCACCAGATGTCAGAGAAGTGTTGATAATCTTGCAAATAGCTGGGGCAAAGATGTCACAGTGCATCTTCAATAATGACGATGGTAGTGGATCAAGGTCACAAGTTGTAGGTTTTGCCTTTTTGATAAGATCAACCACGGCTGGAATATCTAACAATGGCATAAAATTGAAAGGCGAGATATCCAATTCAAGCAGATCATACATCGGATTGCTTTCAAGATCCGTTCGCAGATGATCAACTTTTTTATAAAAGTATTGGGCAAAGTCATCAGCTAACTGATCGTCCGACATTCCTTCTGGCATGGGGTTGTGTTTTGATGACCCTGTAATGTTCGCAATTGTGCAAAAGAGTTGACGGGAATCATTTCCGCATGACTCTATTTTGTCTCTTATATAGTCACCCTTACATGACTCTAAATGTCGCTTGTAATCATTGCGTAGAGAACGAAATAGAATTGAGTTTTCAGCTGTGGGATTGTTAATCCAGCGACGTTCCGCGTTTCGTGTGGCAGTCTTTAGTTTAGATGCTTTGCTGTCAAACCAAGGTACGAGGGGTCGGGAAGTAGCAATCTTTGAAATGATAGGTGCATGGAGATCTAAGACTTTGTGTAATCGAGTATTGTATTCGTTCACCAGATCGTCCAGATTATCAAGATTCAAGATTTGCTGAAGTTCATTGTTTACATCAGCCCTAAAACTCTCATGATTAATGCTCTTAAGCTTGCGATATTGAACCAGTTTCCTTTCAGCTGCAGGGCGAGAAGTGAAAATGTTGGCAATGATAAATATATGATCCGTAAGGAGTAGTCCACTCGTTATGTTGGTAACCATGATATCACATCCATCACGAGCCAAGATTAGGTCAAGAATATTTCCGGATATATGCGTTGGTTCTGAAACCAGCTGATCTAATGACAAGGAATTGAGAACGGTGATGAATTCTTGTACATTATTGTCTGAAAATTTGTTCATGTGAATATCAAAATCTCCCATGAATATAGGTCTGTTAGCTGATAAAGATATATCACTGGCAAAATCTGCAAATTCGCTCATAAATGTAGGCAATGTCACTGGATGGCGGGCTGAATATGGGGGACGATATACAGCGACCAAGTCAAATGTAAATGAATTAATTTTGACAGCAAAAAGCGCATATTCAAATGAAGTGTATTCACCATGGTCTGTTAAACTGACGGATAAATTATCTTTAAAGAACAGACCAATTCCACCACCGACACGAGTTTTGCGTTCGACGTTAATAAAATTGAAGCCATTTGGCCTTAGTGCGGCCAAATGATGTGTCTATATCCTTAATCCAGGATTCAGTAACTAGACAAAAATCCAACTCCTCTGTGACTACATAATGTAAAAACAGTTCAGTTTTGTTGCGTAAAGACCTGGCGTTAATCAAACCAAATTTGCAATGTTTCTCATTATTTAATTTAACTGCAACAGGAAGATATCTGAGAACCCTGTGATGAACTTTATTATTATAATCCCAGATTGATTTCCATTTTGCAGTTCTGAGCTCCCTAAAAGCACGGCCACGGCTATACCTACATACATGCATACATACATATTTATCTATCTATCTATCTATCTATCTGAGGCAATTTATACAATTTCAACAATGACAATCTGTTGGCCAGAGGGTGTCTGATCTGTGTCACTGTGTAATTTAATGAGGTTTGTGTAATATTTAAACACTTTTCACTAATTGGGTGGGGGATCTTGGGTGCCACCCAGGGCACCCATAATGCTACTGGACTCGATGGACGATGCATGTTATTTACATGTTGTTGCTTTTAAAATGCTATGTATCAGGCTATTGACAATGGCTGATATGTGTCACATGCACAAATGTCAGCTTACGCAGGTGTCCTACGCAAAGGATTATATTGTAGGAAATATGTGTATGGATTTTTCTTCGCTCTTGCTTTTGGAAATAGGCAGGACTGTGGAGCAGGGAGATTATGATTCCACCCCCTCCCTCCTCCCACCCCACCACCCCCCTTCACTAACTTTTCAGCAAATCATTACACATTTCTGCAGGCAATATGATTGTATATGATTTATATTTAATAAAACCTTTCACATGTAATTTTAGGGAGTTATCACACACAGACAATAGAAGTGGATTTACTTGAGTATAATACAGTTTCATCTTTTCAGAAATGGCTTTTCTTGCCATTATTTAAGAACATTGTCTATGTTTTTTGTCTTTATTGTCATTTTCTGTATTGTCTTTATTTTAGGTGGTCGTATGGCATACTACTTTTTGAAATTTTCACTCTGGGAGGTACGCCATACCACAATATTCCTTTGAATAACTTACAAGATCTTCTGTTGGCAGGTTATCGATTGGAAAATTGTGCAGGGGTGCCTGGTATTGTGTAAGTTTTTGAATATTTTTTTAGAGTTGAAACAGTTAAGAGTTAAAAAAGAGTAAAATGTATCTATGCACAGAAGGGGAAGGGGAGGGGGAAATCAGGATATGAGGGGCACTTTCCAACTGTCATATTTTCAATGCATGTAGCACAAAAGTATAGCTTTATTGGGTCAACTTCCCCCCTCCCCCACGAAAAATTAATACACTTTTATTGGTCCAAAAATTACTAGTAAAATATAACAAATTTATACCCAAATCTACCAAACTTGAAAAATTTGTAGGTCATAAGTCTTGAAATTGGAAGGACTTAGACTTACAGATCATGATTAGCCAATATATTGGTCATGAATCGGAATGTATTTAATGTTTAAAATAATGTGAAAAGCAAGTATAAGGGGTTTTTAGAATTGTTCAGGAGGCCATTATTCTTTTCTGCTGAATATGAATATAACTTTAATATATCAGCATAAATTCAACCAAATGGCCCAAACTTACACTCAGTCTCAGCGAGTCAGTGGCAGGACCCAAATTAAAGGCTCTCCACAAGTGAAATTTGGTTTTTTTTTGCTTGTTTGTGTTACTTTCTTCAATCTGTCAATAAGAAGATCACTTATATAATAAGGGGACTTTAAAATATTTTGATATTAAAAAAAAACACCTTTTTATTTATGTAAAAGGGTGCCTTTTAATCTTTACAAAGGAGGTAGGTGAGGGCATGTCAGTTTATGTCATGACAATGGTTTGGGTCCAAATAGTAAATTTTGCCCTGCATGGCCCATTTCAAAGATGCCCCACTATGAAATTTGGGATGGCTTGCATACTTTAGAAAGGCCCTATTCATTGAAAATGTTTTACAAATTATACGCTGGAAAAGCAAAGGTAGACAGAGGTAAAGGCTTTCTAAGTATGAAAAAGTTTGATATGTAAGACTACTGGAACCGCAATTTTGCCTTTAGGGGAAATTCAAAATAGTGTGCGCGCATGAAGCGTGTGAAATTTCCTAATTCTAGTCTTTTTAGGAAGATAATTGTGTTACTTTCTTAAATGAAAAGATCATATATATAGTCTTGGAAAAAAAATTGTTTCAATGTTTGAAAGGGTAAGTTCCTTCTCTAAAAAGGGCACTTTTACTCTTTAAATGGGCACTTTTCCTTCTGAAAAAGGGCACTTTTCCTTCTGAAAAAGGGCACTTTTCCTTCTGAAAAAGGGCACTCCTCCCTTAGAAAAAGGGCACTTTTCCTCTCTAAAAAAGGGGACTTTGTAAAATTTTGAGAAAAGTGGGGGCACGTGTCCCCTGTTCCCCCTTCTCCCCCCCTCCCTGGTTCTGCCGCCTATGTCTATGTGATATGTAGTAAGATTATGCAGCAACATTTCTGTTGAGCAATTTTATAGAGAATTGGTGAATGAAATTAGTAAATCATTATATTCGCTAGTCATTCTGGATTCATTGATAACATTCTTTATTGTAATCAGTAAAAATAAATCCAGTGACAATCAAGTCTATTTATGGTAGAATTTATGCTAAATCAGGAATTAAATTTAAAGAGGGAGGCTCGTTTCAGTAAAATTTGTGTGATGAGAATATTTATGTTACTTTTGGTTGTAGAACGCACAAGATTCTTGTTTGTACAGTCAGGCAGTGACACGTTGTGTGTGAGTGGAAGTTCATTATAACGATAATGGAAACATGTTTTTTCAATGTGTTTGTCAGAGAGAAAAAGTAAAGGTGAAAGATTCGTAAGATAATACTACAATAGTAGTCACTAGACGAAAATTACAATGAAAGAAAAAATAAAGATAAATATTTTTGGCGGAACTCAACTCATAACTGTCAGTTTGTAAAAGAGCTATCACCCACACCGCCTGGGCTGTAACATACGTTTGTACTAGGAGGTTTTATTTAAAATATATGGTGGAATCAAGCATCTTTAATCAAATTATAATTATTGTGTTCAAATGAAGATTTTGCTTCTATAAGGTATCGGAAAACCATAATAACAGCAAGCAATTTGATCATTTGTCACAATTTTAAGGGACCAGCAGATTCTGCTGAAGAAGTTTTGAATGTTAACCGTTAACCGCATGGGGAGGCTTGTATCCCCTCCCCACCCAATGCAAAAAAAATTGTTATTGTGTATTTGATATCTTCCTGCCACCAAAAACCATGAAAAACGCAGGGCTATGGAAGAGCTACTTACTTTTACATACAATTTTATTTGTGCCCCCCCCCCACCCAAATAAATATCCTCCAACACCACTGTCCCCAATCAACATCTGACTGGTTTAATGAACAAGGGAGATGCAAAGAAATTGGATGTGTTTCCAGAACAAATGCCTCGGAAAGTCCTGAAACTACAATAGCACATTCGAGTGACCACCGAAGAGTTACTACAATGTGCCAAAATGAAACCATCACTGATCAATAAGTGATGAAATAGAATAATAAGAAGTGGACGTTTATTGGGCATGTGCTAAGACAACCAGACAATAATAGCAACATCTCACTGACATGGACACTGGAGGGCAGAAGAAAGATAGGACGCCCCAAATTTACATGATGGCAGACTGTATAAAAAGAATAAAACTGCACATGTTGGAAGACCTGGAATAAGACATGGAATGCAGCCAAGGACCGCCTCCAATGGATATGCTTTGTGGAGGCCTTAGGTCCCACTATAGACACAAAGAGTATATTGTTGATGTTGAATATCTAAATACCACTTTAAACTTTAATTCCTAATTAAAGAAAACAGCTTTTGGTGTCAATAACCCATTAAAGGAGTTGACTCATTCTGGAAGGATGATAACCCATTAAAGGAGTTGACTCATTCTGGAAGAATGTTAACCCATTAAAGGAGTTGACTCATTCTAGAAGGATCTTAACTCATTAAAGGAGTTGACTCATTCTGGAAGGATGTTGACCCATTAAAGGAGTTGACTCATTCTGGAAGGATGTTGACCCATTAAAGGAGTTGACTCATTCTGGAAGGATGTTGACCCATTAAAGGAGTTGACTCATTCTGGAAGGATGTTGACCCATTAAAGGAGTTGTCTTATTTTGAAAGGATGTTGTTCTTTGACTTGTAGGTACTTAATTATGAGAGAATGTTGGCATGAGATTCCAACACGAAGGCCAATGTTTGACCAGCTCGCCGAAGCCCTTGACGAAGTGCTCAATAGTGAAGAAACAGAAGGCGCTGTCACTTATTCAGAGATTGATCAAAATGGTCCAACAAGTGCATTATTGCAGAAGATTCATTTACAGGTAAGATTGAAAGATATGTGTACCAGAGGTGTAGGAATTTGGGGCAGGGGTGCAAGCCGCCCCCTTGCAGAGGATGCCCCTTATGAGTGGATTTTACCTGCCTGGTTACATGCTTGCTGCCTGGTTGTGAGGTAAAATTGGGAAAATATAAACAAAACATTGAAAAATATTGTTAAATTTGAACACATATTTGGTAAATTAATGAAAATTTTGGTGAATTATGGCAATACTTTCTGAAATTAAAGGAAAGATCCTAAAATGGAGAAAATGTCCCAAAAATTAAAGAAAAATTACCAAAAAAAGAAGAAAATCTCCTGAAAATCGAAGAAAGCTTCCAGATAATGATGGATTACTCTATGTAGAAGCAAGCACTTCATAAATGTATCAATTAATTAAATAAATGTAGAATAATCATTAATAGCTCAATCAGTTAAAGGCACTGACACCACTTAGGACCAATAAGCCTTAAAGCAAATCAAGTTATTTAATTTTATTTCTGTTGATAGAGCAATGATGGTAGCAGTGGCCATTCTTCGGGAGCTTCTGGGGAAAGCTTTGCAACTTTTGTCACTGATCCAGAATGGGCCGGAGAAGTCACCTTTGAACCCATTTTGGATGATGATCTGGAAGGGTTTGAGGACTCTCACTTTCCTGATGACCATACCCTCAGCGATGATGGTATCGATCTAAACCATGATGACGGTATTTCAATGGTGCAGCTTCAGAGTGTTCCCAGTGATCCAGGACCCAGTAATGGAGGAACCAGTGTTAGTGGGCATGAAATTTTGGTGCTTCCATAGATATTGATTCAATGGAAATCTGAGTTCAAAGGTTGTTGGCACCCAAGGTCAAATGGTAAGACTGAGGCAAATATTTTTCAAACAACTATCGAACCTGTTCATACTTCAAAGCATACAATATATCATATAAACTTTATGCTTTCTATGGAGCAAATTTTTGTACAAATTTGGCAACATTTTCCAAAGATTTAGAGAAATTTCCTGTTATTCAAAAAAATTTATCAAAATGAAGGAAATTTCTGAAAAATTATTAATATGAAGAAAATTTCGTGAAAATTAAAGAAAATTTACTGAAGATGAAAGAAATTTCCTGAATATTGCAGGAGATTTCTCTATTAGCCAGTTAGCAGCAATGTTTGATGAAAACTTAGTTCATCAGTCGATTTTGGGCACATGCTTCATACTTTCATTTTTTAATCATGATCTAAAATTGATAATCTTTTGTGGGTGTAAAATTCCAAAAGTGATATAATCTTCAAAGGTCATCAACATCTTTGGACCCATTTTGGTTTATATTGAACATAAAGTTTCTGATTTTGTTACAGAATTTTGAAACGGGGTTGTCAAAAAAATTATTTTGCCAAAATGGCTATTTTCGACCTTTTTTAATGGGAGAGGGGTTGGGGGATATATCGTTGCAAAATTATATGCTGCTATACTAGATCATTCATAATCATCCTAATTTAGTTTAAAAAGCCGTGCATTGCAGTTTGGGGTATCTAAAACTTGGAAATGCAAGGTTTCCCATGACTTCGCCCCCCCAACTGGGGCTATTTTCCTGGACCCCACAAGATGCCTGGGCTCCTTGACCCCATGCCTAAAAGGTTTGTGCCACCCCAATATCAAACCCTTGCCAGCGCCATTGGGGGAAATTTCCTCTTAAGCTTTGCAACTGGTGGGTGATAATCAATTTTGTATCAAACCATGCAAACATTCTTCTGAATATTCTTTGAAGAATTAAAGATTAATGTTGAGGCAGAGTCTTTATATGCCTATTTAATGCACAGGCAAAGGACTTTGACCCGAGTAGAATGACTCGACGTTAGGAGGGTCATTTGCGAGTGCAAAGTTTTTTGATCCGTGCATTAAATATGCATATACACGATGCCAAAACATTAATCTTGCTATCAAATTTTCATGTTAGATTGTTTAAAAGCATTAAATAAAACTACAAAGAACAGAAACGAAAAACGTTTACAAATATTTTATCACTTTATTAGCAAAAATAATTACCTGTTTTTAAAATGGAATAAACCAAATAATCATGGTCATGCATTAACAGGATTTAATGCACGGGTCACAACAATGGAAAACTCCGTAGAAATTTTATAGCAGCTTTAAGCAAATGAAAAGTATTTTGTATTCAAGGTAATTTAGTACAGAAAATTGCATTAGATTATTATATTTTGTCTTTCATATTTATTGATAAATGTTTGTAATATTTAATTCAAAAACATAGTATATTAAAGTCTATTTTTGTAATGTTTTTGTCAAGTTAATAATTTTGATATTTTTGTCTTGTTTAGTAATTTGATCTGAAAGTTTGTTTTTCCGAGTGTTTGTTGTCTCATTGTATTAATTTAGTGCTGCAGGACATCCAGGGTGGAAAAATCACTGTGGTTGAATAACCAGGGTAGGAAAATCAGGGTTGAATAAATAGGGTTACATAGCCATGGCTAAATAGCCAGGGTAGAATAACCAGAATTGAATAACCAGGGTCGAAATAATTAGGGTTGAAGAACCAGGGTTGAAATAAACAGGGTTGAATAACCAGGGCTGAATAACAAGAGTTGAATGACCAGGGTCGAAATAACTAGGGTTGAAGAACCAGGGTTGAAATAACCAGGCTTGAATAACCAGGGCTGAATAACTAGGGTTGAATAACCAGGGCTGAATAACCATGGTGAATAACCAGGGTCAGGGTCAAAATAACTAGGGTTGAAGAACCAGGCTTGAAATAACCAGGACTGAATAACCAGGGTTGAAATAACCAGGGTTGATTTACCTATAAAAAAGTGTTTTAAATTTTGGGAGCCATTTTGATGCCTGAAATTGCAAAAGGCTATACATGTAAGTACTAAAGGATTAGTTCAGCGGTCAATCAATTTATCTTATATAAAAGATGGATTTGAAAAAAATAGAGGTGTGGAACAGTTGACCAAATTATGTAGTTTTGTCCAAGAATGTCAAGAAATGAAGTACAATCATTAATTGCAGTTCTTAGTACCTTGGCAAACATCACAACTACAAGCAACAGTAGATGTGGTTATAGTGGCTTGAATAAGCCATCGTCCATTTGAAGATCCTGATGTATCCTGAGGTGAAATGCTGAAAGAACTGCTTCAACATCTAATTTTTTTAAATGTTTTCTTTAAGTATAAATTTCTGTTTCATTTGTGTGGAAATTAAATCACATGATGAAAATCTGTTGCAATGGATTTTGAGTCCAAAATTCTCAAAGCCTACAAGGTTGAACAAAAACATCCTTAAAATCACTCATCAATAAACAAACAAAACCTTCACTGTTAAATACCATCTTATTTGTAAATTATTACTTCAAGCCAGACACATTGACCACAGGGAAATATGTTTGTCTTTGTGTCGAATGTGAAAATCAGTGCAGCTGCAGTGAATTTTATTTACTATCAATGTCAGATTATGACCATGGAAAGTGGGGTGAAGTGTGTGGAAATCCCTGGTGTAATTGCTTGTGCTGGATCATGGTTTCTGTTGTGAGCAATATAGACCCTGACAGATTGTAGGTTTTGTCGGGGCTTAAGACACAAAATGTACTGCGAGGTTTAGACTTAATGACTTATTTTGAAAGTAATGTAGAACATTGGCATCCTTATCATTCCTTTTATAACAAAAGTTTATGTATTTTTATCGAAAATTAAATATAACTTTTTTACTAGTTGCATGTTTTGTCCATGAAGGAACTTCCTTCCTTCAGGGGATGAATCATAAATGCCTTGCTAGATTATATTTGACTGCTTTTGTGATATATCTGATGGTATTAAAGCCACAAAATATCAGGACATCTAATCTCATTTCAGTCGTTTCTGTACAAAGGGGAAATACTTAAGAAAATTAAGATTTTTGAATGCTTTCTTCACCATTCTGTTTCTTTGAAAGGATTAGTTTAGGGGTCAAGCAAGTCCATCTTATATCAAAGAGTGACTTCAAACAAAACAAATCAGTGAAGAAAGCATTCAAAAATCTTATTCCATAAAGGAGATATTTAAGTTTAATGTTTGGTATCATTTGTGTAGAAACGACTGAAATCAGACTAGTTGTGACATCACAGCCTCAGATTCCTCAAAGTTTTTATGTATTCTATCATATTGTATCCTGCGATTTTGTGGCTAATAAACTATTGGATATATCACGAAAGTGATATATAATTTAGCACCTGAAGAAAGTTGGAGGAAAACTTGAATAATTCAAATGTGAAATATTTTTTTTTTAAATACATTAACAATTGTTGAGAAATAATTAATAAGCTTCCATAGTATTTTTGTGTTATGTTTCTCAACTCTTCAGTATTGTGTCAAAGCATATCCCACAAGCCCATAGCTATGCTGATGGTACTCAGCTTTACTGCTCATTCACTGCCGGCTCTATCTCAGAGAAAGAGGCAGTCGAGGCAATGCAATCTCTTATTGCTGAAATAAGGTCTTGGATGGTAAAGAATAATCTCATGATCAATGACTCCAAGACTGAATTTCTTCTAATTGGCACTCGTCAGCAATTAGCTAAAGCTGGAGTCCAATCCATCAAAGTTAATGATGCTGAAATAAAACCATCTGTTAGTATAAAAAATGTGGATGTTTATTTGGACAATCACATGTCTATGAATATTCATATTGGGAAAGTTTGTTCCAAAGCTTATCACGGTCTTTATAACATTCGTCAGATTGCCAAATATCTTGATGTAGATTCCATGAAAACCCTTATTAATGCTTTTGTTATAATTCACATTGATCATTGTAATTCACTTCTTGTTGGACTACCTGATTATCAACTTTACAGAATTCAAAGAATACTTAATGGTGCTGCTCGGTTGATTTTCAGACTACCAAATTTTTCTCACATTAATGATGTTTTGAAATCCCTTCACTGGTTACCAGTCAAACAAAGAATTGATTATAAAATTATTTTACAAGTTTTCAAGTGCATTAAAGGCCTTGCTCCAAAATATTTATGTGAAATGGTAGTTGAAAAACCATCCCGCTATGACTTTCGTTTCAAGTCCCTATTTGTTCCCCGTATTAAGCATAAAACTTTGGACGAAAGGGCCTTTGCTTATAAAGGTCCTTGGTTGTGGAATTCACTCCCAACTGAACTCAAATGTATTAATAATGTATCCCTGACCTCCTTCAAAACTAAGCTTAAAACTTTTTTGTTTAAAAAGACATTAATCTAATGTGCAGCTTGATCCATTGTATTTCTATTTATGTTGTCATTTCTGTATTCTTATTTTTGTTTTCGTATCTAATTTCCTTGTATGTAAAGCGCTTTTGAATGTTTTTACAAAATTAGTGCTATATAAATTTATGTATTATTATTATTATTATAGTAGACTCTCTACACCAGTCATTTTTACACAGATAAGACAGTTGTTTAAACTTGAATATTTCCTTAACGGAAATGAGGTTTGCGGATGCTTTCTTAACCATTTGTTTTTTTGACATCCTATTTCACATAAGATAAACTTGCTTGACCACTGAACTTATTTTTGGTGAGCATGGGAACCTATATAATAGCGGTTTCGTCCGTCCAGCTGTCGACAGTTTTTCCTGAGATTTTCAGAAATGTTTAAGTTTTTGAGAATTCTCAAAAAATGTTAAAGTTTCTTCAAAGTTCTCAGTAAAAGTTAAAAGTTTTTTCAGATACCCTTATGAAAGGTTAGAATTTCCTTACAAAATGTTTAAAAATTCAGATACACTTAAGACAGGATTGAAGACTAGTTTCCTTAAAAGTCTACAAAACATTTGATATTTCCTTAGAAGATAGCTGTAAAATGATATAATTTTCCAATATTCTTCATAGATCCTCAAGCGTCTTTCTAGTAGCACTGGAGATTTCAAATCCATAAAATTCTTCAAAATATTTAGGCATCAACAGTTGTATCAGGCATGATAATTAAATTCCGCCTTTATTATTGTGTACATTTGCATAAAGTTGCTACAGTATAGGAACTGACCTGACTTTTATTTAGTATGCTCAGTCAGGGAATGTGACAGGATGTGACTGCATATGGACATAGGGAGGGATGCCATGTGGGACATGGATGGGGACATATGATATAATTTACCATGTGGTATACAGGGCCATTGGCGTAGGCAGGTTTTTGTTTGGGGGCTACTCATTGGGGCTATATCAGGCATAATTATTTGACTGCCTTTTTCTTATTCAACAAGTCATTTGCATATAAGTTATTATATGAACTGACACTTTCATACATAGTATGCTCAATCAGGGACTGTGATAGCCAGGATGAGACTTTATATGGAGCCTATGGGACATGGGTTTGGATGCCCTGGGGACATGGGGTGGGATGCCATGAGTAACACAGAGTGACAGGTTGGGATGACATGTGTGACAGGGTAGGAGGCTATGTGGGACATAGGGTAGGGGGACATGAGATGTGATGCCATGTAGGATGTCATTGGGATGACATTGGGAATACCGATGTGGAACATGGTGGGATCCAATGTGGACATAAGGTGGGATGCCATGTGTGACATCAGGTGGGAAGCCACTGATGTGGGACAGTGGGATGCCATGGGGGATAGAGATGCCATGTGAGACACAGGAAGGGATGCCATGTGGGACATAGGGAGGGATGCCATGTGGTACATATGGTTAGATCAATGTGGGACATACATAAAGGATGTGGGACAGGGTGTGATGCCATGTGGGTCATTGGGTGGAATGCCATCTGGGACATATGGTGGAATGCCATCTGGGACATATGGTGGAATGCCATGTGAGACATACTGTATGATGTGGGAGATATGGTAGGATGCCATGTGGCACAAGTCATGGAATGTCATGTGGGACATAAGGTGGGATGTCATTTGACACATGAGATGGGATCATGTAGGACATAGGGTGGGATGCCATGTGGGCCATAGGATGGGATGCCATGTGGGACATTGTAAAATGCCACATGGGACAAGGGATGGGATGTCATGTGGGACATGGGGTGGGATGTTATGTGGGAGATATGGTCGAATGCCATGTGGGACAAGGGATGGGGTGGGATGCCATGTGGGACATGAGATGTCATGTGGGACTTAGTGTGAGATGCCATTTTTATAATTGGCTGGGTCATATGACATGGGTGTCAATTTGCATGGGCGTGTGAACCATGACTATTTACTGTTCTAGTTTATTTAGTATGCTCAGTCAGGGAGTGTGACTGCCTATGAAGATAGGGATGGATGCCATGTGGGAAATGGATGGGGGCCATAAGATATAATATACACCATGTGGTATACACCAAGGGCTATATCAGGCATAATTATTTGACTCCACCTTTTTGTCTTATTCAACAAGTCATTTGCATATAAGTTATTATATGAACTGACGCTCTCATACATAGTATGCTCAATCAGGGACTGTGATAGCTAGGATGAGACTTCTTATGAAGCTTATGGGACGTCATGTGGGACATGGAGTGGAATGCCAAGTAGGATATATAGTGGAATGCCATGCGGGACATAGGTTGGAATGCTATGGGATGGGATGTCATGTGGAACATGGGATGTCATGGGGTGGGATGCCATGTGGGACATAAGGTGGGATGCTATGAGTATTACAGAGTGTGACATAGGTTGGGATGCTATGTTGTGACATAGGGTAGGAGGATATGTGGGACAGGGTGGGAGGCTATGTGGGACATAGGGTAGGAGGCCATGGGAACATGGGATGTGATGCCATGTGGGGCATAAAGTAGGATGCCATTGGAAGGGATACCATGTGGATCATATGGTGGGATCCAATGTGGGACAGGTAGGATGCCATGTGGGACATAGGGAGGGGTGTCATGTGGTACATATGATTGGATTAATGTGTTACATACATGTAGGATAGGGTGCGCAACATAGGGTGGGCTGCCATGTGGGTCATAGGGTGGAATGCCATGTGGAACATATGGTGGAATGCCATGTGAGACATACTGTATGGTGGAATGCCATGTGGGACAAGGCATGGGATGGGATGTCATGTGGGACATAGGATGGGATGTCATGTAGGACATAGGATGGGATGCCATGTGGGTGATAGGATAGGATGCCATGTAGGACATGGTGGAATGCCATGTGTGACATGGGATGGGATGCCATGTGGGACATGGGATGCCATATGGGACTTAGTGTGAGATGCCATTTTCTAATAGGCCAAGTCATATGATATGGGTGTCAATTTGCATGGACATGCAAACCATGATGGTATTTACCGTTCTAGTTAAAGTCTTGTTTCATATAAGATTATTTTAGTGTTCATACTTTTTAATAGATTTTTATGAAATTTAGCTAAATGTAGCTTCTTTATGTCCATAATAATTTGAAAGTTACTAAGATAGAATTGAAGGAAAATTTGTAAAATTAATGGAAATTTTGGTAAAAGTTATCAGAAAATCTGGGAAATGAAGGAAAATTTACAAGAAATGAAGGAAATTTCCAGAAAGTTCAATAGAATTAATGGAATTGGTAAACTTTTTCAGTAAATCTGTGGGAAAATGAAGAAACTTTTATGAAAAATGAAGGAAATTTCCAGAAAGTTTTTTTTATATTCTTGTTCTGGTCCCCACCACCTTGAATAATCCATTGTTTCTATTACTGTAAATATATTATTGTAAAGATTTATTGTAAAAATATTATATTGTAAATATTTAAAGAAGTGCAAAAAATGATTAAACATTTTGATAAGTTATGAAACATTTTCTACGTACTTGAAATTTCATTTGCAAGTCTCTTTGAAGTATTCTGAGAACTGAAATATTTTATTTTTGTAATCAAGAAATTGATGGAATATAAAGGAATTTCATCACGTGACTCTAACTCCTATCGAAGCCATTTTGCCGGGGAAGCGTTGTTGCGTTTCATGCGTCTTCACACAGCTCAGTCACATCACACGTACAACAAGCATACTGCCTGCTAAGTTGCTAACCTACCTACCAGTTCAGCGATTTTATTGTTTTTGTTCGCCGCGGCGATTTTACTTCATATTTATCCAACGTTTTATGTATTCACTGGATATACGAAAAGTAAATTTTACGTAAACGCCATCTGATTGTTCGTTATACGCAGACAAAGCCTACATACCTGGCAAAAAGTGCTCACCGCAAATATTAGTATGAACCGACCGTTGAAAGATGTTGCGTCGTACAGCAGAAACCCCACTTCGAACGTCGATCAGGATCAAATGAAAATCTGGAAAACGTCTATTTATTCCCCGGCACTCGTCTATTATTGCAACCAACGGTACAGCAAGATTTCGGCATAATTATCTTACAAAACTTATCTTATAAGTTATATAACAACCGCATGCAAGCGTGTGTGTAGAAGCTCCTTGGTAAGTCTAAATAAGTGTAAAGCAGACGATCGTTCTGGCCCGACAAAATGGCGTTCTAAATAAAGTCACGTGACCTCAAGACGTCGGCTGAAACACCCTTACACGTGTGAACTTCTCTTATGCAAGTTACGAGTTTATTTTGATTTACAGTAATCATAATTAATCAGTATATTTTGCATGTGGACTTTTTACTAAGGATAAATCCAGTACAGTGGGATAACAAGAACTTGGAAATTTGAAGGGACCAACTAAAATTTTGAGAGGTCCAACTTTTTGTTTTTATTACAATGCCAACTTTACCAATTTTTAGACAAGTCACCACAAGTGCACAATCAAAACCTTTACTCAAAGTTTCAGGTTGAGCTTCTGCATCAGTGATGCTCTGGTTGTTACTCCACATAATAACATAGGTGGATCAAGACGGTATCACCCCCTCCCCCACCCGTTTTCCATTCAGTCAATATGAAGAAAAAACAAAGTAATGTAAATTTTCTTATAAGAGAACCAAAAATTCGGATATATGTTAAAGATTTAACAATACTTTAAAAAATATTGTTAAAATTGAAACAGAAATGTGATAAAAATCATAGGTGTATCTAGGGGATCAAAAGAGTCACACGACCCCTCCCCCTCTACTAGTAAGATCAAGTAGAAGGGCCCAGAAAATATGCAGACTTGAGGTGAATCTCTCACCCTTTGATCTTCACTTAAATTTAGCCCTAAAGCAGAATAAGAGCTATTTTTGACAACATTTTCAAAAAATGTTTAGGCCGTCAGCATTTTTTCCTGGGTGACCCCATCGCCTTTCGTCTCCATACCCATATCTAAGATTCATTCCATCTCTACAGATTTTGAAATTTGCATGTCACTATCGTACCACTTTCCGCAAAAAGGTTTATTACTCTTTGCCGAACCAGCACTGCAGTATGAAAGGAGCTATGATGATGATGATGAACGGACATTCCTAGTTTCTGCTAAGACTTACTGTTTTAATCACAGGAAACTGCTCCCCTATTTTTTTTGTATGGCTGCAATACCATTCCCAATTTAAGTCAAATTCGGGAACCAACAAACTAAGATTGACAAATTGTCTATGAAGAATATATAGGACAAATTGTCTATGAAGAATATATAGGACTATAGCCAGGGTATTAATTCTCATTTGCAAAGTGGGGGCCTTTTTTCCCCAAAAAAAGGGACGGGGGAGCAAGAGGCAAATTTTTACCAAAATGTACTGATTTTTAAAATTCTGCTGAAAAGTGAGGAGACATGTCTGAACAACTGAAATCAAACTAGTTGTGATGTTATAGCCCCAGATTCCCCAAAATCTTTATTTATTCTATCATATATTGTGGCTTAGCAACCATTGGATATGTCAGAAAGCATCAAACCAGAATCTAGTAAGGTTAATTATAATTTGCAAAAGTAAAATTAGTTTTTTAAATACATTAACATTTGTTAAGAATGAAGGCGCCAACCTCACATAGTAGACTTAGTACACAAGTAATTTCTACACAGGTAAGACAGAGATTTAAACTTAAGTATCTCCTTAACCTGTTAAGGGATTAAGTGTTTTGAATGGCTCCCTTCACCATTTAGTGTCTTTTCAAATTCCCTTTCATATAAGATAGTTTCCTTGACCAGTTGACCACTGAACTAATCCTTTAATGATTAGTTAGTTCCGTTTCCATATTTATCGGAATCATTTCTGCAAAAGTAATGGGTGGGAAACTAGTACTCCATCTATCACGTGAAATCTGCACTGTCTGACTGGTATATTTAGAGATTTTTGCAAGAAAAATTGGCGGAAAACTACCAGCACAATATACAAGATAACATTTTTCTTTGCTTTTTACGCTTTTGTAACCCTTTTCTCAGTTGTTATCTTTATCTTTTCTACATTGAATATTTTCGGTCCAAGGTGGATTTTGGTTAGAAATTGATCATTTAGCCTCCAAAAGTCAATTTGTCACGACAATGATCTGTCAACGCGACTGCAGGAAGTCTAAAACCTGTTAAAAAGTAAACGTGATAAACAACCAGATACACAACATCTGCAGCAAGAACAAAAAATCTGTAATAAAACAAAAATACTTTAAACGCAAACAAACGAGAAATTGCCTGAACACGAGGAGGCAAACAAAGAGCGTATTTTACAATTTTCAGGAAATGTTGTCAAATTCTTCAAAAAATTTCAATAATTTTACCAATTTGTTTCAATTTTATCTAAAAAAATTCCCAATTTGACCTCCCAACTGGACTGAAAGTATACAAACAAAGTGAAATCCTCTCAGGTACCAGTTTTTTCCTGGCAGCCTGGAAAATTTCCTTTATTTTGGGGAAATTCTTTTGATTTTCGGAAATTTTTCTTTAATTTTCGAAACATTTACTTCAATTTTTGGAAGTTGTTTGTTAATTTTCGGGAAATTTTCTTTTTTGGGAATGTTTTTTGTCAAGGAATTTTCTTCAAGTTTCAGAAAATCACTATAAATTCTTTACAAATTTCGAAGAATTGAAACTTTTTTCCTTCAGTTTTACCAATTTTATATTGATAATTTCTCAATTTGACCTCCCAAAGGGTGAGTTTTGACCTTAAACGGACTGACAGAGGGAAATTATGCAACCAGGAACTTGGTAAAATGCTCTCAGGAACAGGCAGTTATTTTTCAAATGGGATATATGCTAATAATATTTGAGGTCGTTGGTAAATCTAATATTTTACATCCCCAGTCAAAATGGTCTACTAACAGGCTTGTCTACTCCAATTGACAGTGTGGAAGGTAAATAAACAATTGGAGTCAAAAGCACATCCTCAAAATGAAAAGTTTTTAAACGGAAATAAACAAGAACTGAATTGTCACTTCTGCACTCTCATTTTTTATACCCAAGTTGCCAACACATGCAGACATGTGGCAAATTAAGGGCGTATTTTGAGATGCGTTACGCAACTGTTCCTAACGCGTCACGATTCGTCGAGCATTGAACTATGGAGCGGAAACTCCCAAACGGACGTGCGCCTAAAGCAGGCGCAGAGCGTCCGTTTGCGTATTTGCGCTCGGTATGAGAAATTATTTGATCACTTGTCAAGGAAAAGTAAACAAACACGAGCGCTCAGCAAAATACGCTAATGGTGTGTCTCCATGTGTTGGCATCTTTCATATCAAAATGAACATTGCTAAAATGAAACTTCATTTCTGGTTTCCTTGAAAATGACAAAATGTCATATTTGGTTTTATATTTTGTTTTTGATTACTGGAGTTGTCCAACTGCATTTCACACTGTTAATCAGCGTATAGTCATAGGTGTAAGGGACTATTTTTAATGGGGGTGGGGTGGGAAGGGGTGGGCTGAGCACTTCTGCCCGAAAATTTTCAGAAATGGTTACTCGATTGCAGTGGCGTAGCCAGGGAACATACCATATGCAATCCAATGGCAATTTGAAATGACCTAGTTGAACAGAACACTCGATTTACGTTTCTCAAAATTTTCAAGAAAATTTGGGCTGCCATCCAAAAAGTGTCAATCATTTGCAAACGCTCTCGCATTTTGGTTTGTGCTCGCAATCATAGATGGAAGCGTGCGTTTGTTGTTTGTAAACGCAGATCATTTTTTTACATTTTTTTTTTTTTAGATTAGTTTAGGTCAAGCGCCGACCAAGAAAACTTGCTTGTCACTGCGCGCATGCATTCATAGGCAATGATAACGTTCTTCTGTCTTCTGTACTGTTTCATATAAGGCGCATGGAACCAAAGTGGCGGCAAGATTATTGCTGCAAACGCGAACGAGCTTCCATTTTTTTAATTCGAAGTTAGCTAAGAATTGCAAGATTGTGACCGCATCTGATGTTGTGTCGACACTGCTTTATTCCAAATATCTATCAATCGTGTGGTTGATTTTACTAGCTAACATTTGGAGGTAAAACGTTATTTATTGGATAAAAGCAAGATGTCAGACGAAAGCATCAGTCAACATTCCGAAGAAAATGATTTCATCATTGATAACGAAGGGCCCGCTAGAAATGGGTGCGCTTCGATAATGATTTTCATAAATTTGTGTTGAAAATCACGGAGTCTAACTGGTTCAACGCATTTATTATGATAACAATCATCCTGAACGCGTTTTCTATGGCGTTCGAAACCGATTACAACTTGAAAACCAAATACGTAAATGTATTTCAGGTAGGTCTAAAAGTTGTCATGTTTTTGTTTTATTTTAAACACAGGAAGTGACATCACAAACTCATTGTACAGTTTTAGATAGTGGTGTCGCGCGCTCTACGGGGGCATTTCCCTTCTACGGAAATACTTCGCCCTTACTTGCCCATCCACTCAATTTTAACATGACCAAAATGTTCGTAATTTTTATCAGAATATTTAATCCATAATTACGAACTTGCCTGAATCCCAAGCCAGCTTTTCTGGCACCTCAACTAATTTTATGCGTATTCGACCATCCGGGCAATTTGAACATCCGGGACTCCTTGTCAGTGAAAACATTGTGCGATTGTGTACAAGGGAACACCACACTTATACCTACGTATAGGCACGATACATTTCAAACTTCGAAATGATCTTTTCTATGATATTTCCTCCACATTTGCATAAATTTTCTATAAAAAATACCAAGCGAACATATAGATTTAGGCTTCTAAAGGTGACCGATTTCACACTGTAATGGTAAACTGCTTTGTTTTCACCGACAAACTGGTTATTCCATTAACCGACAGATAGAGTTATATATAATGAGATATATTATATATACTGTATGGGTTTTTCAGATTTATGCACGTTAATGTGACGTCATCCAGAATACTTGAATTGAGTTTTTGCAGTGTACATGCAGTCGAGTCTCACAACCACTACGGTACAGATGCATGCGAATCGGGGTTGGGAAAAGTACCCTCTTAATGGATTTCGCCTTCTTCGTTACATGCCTTCTTTCCAGTTAGGGGGAAAAATTAGGGAAGTATTGCAATAAAATTGATGGAAAATTTAATAAACTTGAGGCACCGCCATTTCTAGTACAAATCTTCATACTCGAATTCCTTCACTCTAAATCTCTGAACGCCATTTTCTGATAGTACTACGTCGGGTATTTAACAAGCAGATTAGAACAACTCGAGCAAAGCAAACAATTGGTCTGGTTACTATACAAGTTCAGACCAAAAATGGGGCGCTATGCAGACAATTAAAAACATTAAATGAAATTTCAAACAAATCTTACAATATTATATTATTAATTTGATCAGATAACTTTTTCCTATGTTTTAGGCCCTAGATGAATTCTATCTTGGTATATACACTCTGGAATTTGGGATGAAAATCTACGCCGAGCCGATTCGGTTACTTTTATAGCAGTTACAATCTCTTCGATTTGTTCGTGCTTCTTATCTCCTATTTCCAGGTAAGTATTATCTTCTATATCTTGGTGCAAGATAGGATGTAGAAAGCTTTCGAAAAGTTGGGGGGGGGGGAACGACCTCTTATAGGGAACTTCCCAATATATATGTCCATCATCCCAATCTGTAGATAGAATAAATGATCCTCAAAACAAAGAAAGTAAAAGGGGCACTTTATTTTTAGAAAAGGAGGCTTTTCCCTCCCGTACATGGGACTGACAAAAGTTGCCAGTTTAACTACTTTGGGACAGTAATTGAAAGGCGCTTTTCATTTTCAAAAGGGGCACTTTTGTCATTTTTTCTCTCAGAAAGTGGGAGGGGGAAGCTCTCCAGCACCCCTCTTCCGGTTCCTACACCCTTGGAGCAACATTGTAGTATTATTCTTTTCAGGAACTAACCCCAGTCCACCCATGGATCCATAATTTCTTTTACATGCAGGGTCGCAAATAAAAGAGGATAATAATAACCGCAAGATTTGCTTTTGGAAATTACAGATCAACAACAAAAGTAAATATCTACTTTTCCTATTGTCAATATGTCTCAATATCAGAGCTGTGTGTAACTAATTATCCCCTACACCCCTTCCTCCACCCCGCCCCCTTTGCTAAAAAACGTGTTTCATATATAGTTTTTGGCAAAGCTTGAAGTTTGAGACAAGTTCGACAAGATTTGGTCAAAAGGGCGCAATTAGTCATGCCCAGTCGCGGGTCACAGACAGTAATGGTGCCAGAAATATAGGCCTATTGTTGGGAATTAGTCACTACGTGATTTGGGCATAAAGATTCGTCTTAAGTGGGGACCACCATTCAACGTCCTCATCCGATGAACGGTGAGCGCCACCCTGCCATTGGCTACTTTTTCCTAAAGTTGGATGGGGGAAAGGTGTGATGCAGTATCGATCTGCATATTTGTGGAAAAATTATGGGTTAAGTCGTTGTTAGACTCTAGCCTGGGACATCCTGCATCTAAGTTGTGCGCTTAACCGACTGAGACAACTGGGCTCATTGCGCCATGGTTTACCTTTGAAGCTCTACGAACAGCTACCAAAAATTGTTGTGCCTTATTTTCTATATTATAAAAATAGTTTATTTAATTTTTGAGTTACGGCGGATGAAATTTTAAAGATGATATCTGTGTGTTGTATGAACTAGATGGCAGCTCAAAATTTTTTTTATTTCTTTGTATTTCTTTCTTGACTGAAAATGTTTGTTTTTTTCATAGTTCTTGATTTGGGGTATGGCTAAGCCTTAGATTGAATCACTTTTTGAAAGATTAAACAACTTTCCTAAAAAGAGTGTTGGGCAATCGAAAAAAAAGTATGTTTTTACATAAAAGATATTAGTGGCATGGTAAGTCCATTTATACGTCACAAATTTGCATACTAAGGAGTGAATATTCAAAACGCTGTAAAAAGCGGTCAATTGTTTATCGATTTTGATGAATTTTTTTGTTTGTTTTGAACCATGATGATCTTTAACCTTGTTTGTTTTTAACAAATTTGATGTTTTTCCTTTCAACATTCAGGTTGTCCTTCTCAACGTCGGGGAGCAGAGCTCAAACCTGGGTGTCCTGCGGACTCTTCGTGCATTGCGTACTTTGAGAACATTACGGACAGTATCATTCGTTAAAGGCCTTCAGGTACAAGAAACATATATTTCTACAGTTGCATAGCAAGATTTTTTTTCAAGGGTGGGAGGGAGTAAAGGGAGAGACCAATTTTTCGAATCATTTTGCATAATCATGTCCTGAGTTTTCTGATTTCGTGACTGCAAACTAAAGAGCGAAAACAAAATGGCATTTGACACAAAGCCGGTCCTACAAATTTTGACACAAAGTCAGTTCCGTATTTGACGCAAAGTCGGTTTCGTTTGACACAAAGTCAGTTCCGTATTTGACGCAAAAATTTCAAAGTCGTTCCACATTTGACACAAAGTCAGTTCCGTATTTGACGCAAAGTCAGTTCCGTATTTGACGCAAAGTCGGTTTCACATTTGACACAAAGTCAGTTCCGTATTTGACGCAAAGTCAGTTCCGTATTTGACGCAAAGTCGTTCCACATTTGACACAAAGTCAGTTCCGTATTTGACGCAAAGTCAGTTCCGTATTTGACGCAAAGTCGGTTCCACATTTGTAACAAAGTCGGTCCTGTATTTGAGTCAAAATCCACTTGTAGATTGATGAAGAAATTTGACAAAGGCGTTACCAGATTGGTGGGTATAAGGATAAGGATGAAATTTTGATATTTTGATGAAAGTTAATCATATTTGTGGTTAAGTAATAGATGATTTGTGATGGATTTAGAGATTTATGATTGACACGGTAAAATGGTACTTTTACTCTTTCTTAGGTTTTAGTGACGGCCCTCGTCGACACGATCCGAAATTCTGTGCTCAGTGTGGTGCTTCTGTTGTTACTCCTGATGTACCTGTTCGCCATTATCGGGTACTATACCTTTGGCATCAAGGATCCTGAGAGATGGGGTAACCTGGGGTCGGCCATGTTGACCCTCTTTAGCCTCGTCACGGTAGGGAGTTCGCCATTCTTTCTGTTCATTTTATTGCCCTCTGCAATATACTTGACATGATATAAGCTGAACATAATTTTACCCACAAATGTATTATTTCTGTTTTACCCCTAAACTGATCATTTCTGATTACCCGTAAACTGATCATTTTTGTTTACCTCTAAACTGATTATTTTCTGTTTGTTTTTCTGTAGGTTGAAGGGTGGACTGACATCCAAGACGAACTAGACAAACGAAACATAACCGGAAGTCGATATTACACCATCATTTTCATATTCATAGGACATTTCATCTTCACCAACGTCTTTATTGGTCTAGTCATTATGAATATTCATGAGGCTACGGAGGCGTACCGACGAGAAGAAGAGATTGAAAGAGAACTGGTAGGCCCTACAATTTGTTTTCTTCACAAAAATGGCAAAGAGCAAATGGAAAACTGATAGATTTAATCAAATCTTGAAAATATGTATTATAAGTACGAAAAATGTGTTGATGTAAGCTATTTACAGATATAATGACTATTATATCCGTATCACACAGTGACTAAATTTTTGATCGCCGGTTAATTCAATTTGTATCAAAATGTATATTTTCCATTTTGTACCGAAAATGCTCCATTTTGGCCCGAAATTCTTGGCACCGAACTGAAAAACAAAAGATTGTTCGTTTTGCGTTATGTCTTTTCCTCTTCCAGCGACTGCATGGGACCGACTATAGGCTATATGACTATCGGGCTGACTTTTTTTGGAAAATTGGAATGGATGGTGGTTCCTGTTGAATTTGGACCACGTTTTTTGCATAAATAATATTATCCACATCTTGCTAAAGCTGGCCCCGCCACTAATAAACTCTCTTATAGTGTTTACTTCTTCATATTCTTCATCAAGTTGATTAGTAATGATAATATATTATGCTGGTTGTCGATATTTTTTTATTGCTAACGGTTAATTTGAAGAGTGAAGTGAAAAACATTTATTATAGCTAACTTTAAAGCGTAAAATGTAAACAAAACTATGGAAAGATTATTACATTTGACAATGGTATTAAAACTCACATAAGGTTGTTTAGAATGAACTTTGATCTAAAAAAAAAGATAAATCTGTCGTTTTTCAAAGTAGTGCAGTGGTGTGTTTGCCTTGCAAATTGTCGCCCGGTTTATATGTCAGTGTCGTAGACTATAGCTTGAGTAAGAGGGGGAGGGGGTGGATGGGGGTGGGGTGGGGGTGGGAGGGGTAGACTTTAAAGTGTCAATTGGTCTATGTGAACAGACAGACAAATTACAAATAGGGTTACAACGTCAATCTGACTTAGGGTAATTAGATTACACTTATAAAATATTTTTTGTCCAAAATAAAAGATTTTCCTTACAAAAAAATAAAATGGACGATGATTTAGTCTCAACGGACAAAAAATATCAAAAGCTTGTTTTTCTGTTTTTAATAGCTTTTCAACAGGGAAAGGAAAGTTCCCTACCACTGAATAAACAACTGTCTGCCTGTTCTGTCCGCTATTGTTCTCTTTATGTTGTTATTTGTTTTCTTCTAAATTCATAGACTATTCAACAGAAAAAGGAATACATGATCCAACGACAGCACAACGAAGTGAAACAAATGCTAGAAAAGCAGGTACTGATCACCAATTAGATTGGGTCAATTGTTTTTTTTAAATTTTGTTTTTTACATCTAAACATCAGCTCCAAGGCAGTGACTGCCCCAAAATGTTGTTTCTTAGGGCAAAAGAAGGGGCATTTATCAATCTATTCCCAGCAAAGTGGTGCAGCAAATTCTGACCAAAGTTTTTAGTTCTTTCACCATATCAAAGCCTAAAGGAAAGGTATCGTTCCATAAATGAATTCGGAAGTAAATGCTTTCGTGTTGGTAACGTCACTTCCGGTTTTCAATTTTCCTTATTGATTGCGAGAAATCTGTGATGATTTTGATATTACATGTAGGCCTCTATGTTCGGTCCGGCGGATGACTGATCGATAACATCGCAGATTTCTCGCGATTAATAGGAAAATTGAAAACCGGAAGTGACGTTGCAAGCACAGCTTGAATATACCTTTCGTTTAAAACTGAGAATTCTCCCGGACTGATGAATAGAAAATCTGTTGGGCAGTTCTCCCCATCCTTCGCCCCATGCTTATAAGCAAGATAGCTGTTAACAAAGAAAAGAGCGCGAAATTGAATGAATATTCAAATGAGGACTTAGATTTAGCCGTCAAAATATCTTCCTTTGTTGTCTTTAGCCACCATGCATGAATCATGGAAAGGTCAGTGCCCTTATGTAAAATAATAAGGATTGAGAACTTCCCGACAACCCCTCTTTAAACATCAGTGCCCATTAAAACATATATGTTAGCCCTACAAGCGACAAGTTTCGGCAGGATTCTGTTCTACTTTTCCCCAAACAAAGTCTCGACAATTTTATATAAAACCTCGTCATGTAATATCTTTTTATATCTTACGCATTACTTAACGGCTTAGGATGAAAAAAATTCACCTAAATTCCAACTCTCACCATTTCTTAAAAATTTTGCCTCTGAGTTGTGAAATTTAGTCAGTGGCCCCTATTTGATCCGTCATTTCACCTAAAAAAACGACAAAAAGATATAAAACTTATAGTGATAAAGAATAAAATAATTTAATTAAGATTTGATCAGACGTTCTCATTTTTTGTTGCTGTAGGATCGTGGTCATTACAAGGATTTCTATGACATGGTAAAGGAATTTCAGAGCACATTACGTCATGATGATTACGTCATTTCAAGCGACTTGGCTACAAATCTAACCTGGATTGAAACTTACATCACGTCCCTCGACCACTTGGACAACACGAGCTACAGGTATACATCATTTTTCTTTCCTTTATAGCTTTGGAACAACGGAGTAAATTTCACTAATACTTACCTAATATGTTTATTTACTCAAAATCTATAATTACCTTTTGCCCAATTCCCTTGCTATCATGGAAATGATGCAAGAGGAATCAGTGATAACGTTTCAGCGGATCTCACCCTCCCCTTCTTATTTTACTCAGACTGTAAAAGGAATGTTTTTCTAATATTCTTTTCATCATTTCCACCTAATAGATGAGAATGTTGACACAATTTACTAAACTGTTAAAAGGGCCTCTGATCAATCAGAACCTGATCGTTTACATATCCGACCTCGTCACCTCAACCGTTCACATACCCAATCGTTGACAACTTGGCACACCCGATTGTTGACAAACTCGATTGTTGACGTACCAGGTTGTTGCTATAATAGTTCGTTGTCATAACCTGGCCCGCACCCTTTATACTCCTGGTCTTTCCACCACCTATAGATCCTCCTTATACCCCTGCACAGCGTCACTGACTATCACACCCCACCTCGTTCTTCCCTGCACCATTTCACGGCCCTCCCTTTTCCGGGATTCTGCTTATTTCCTGGTTTGGCCCAGACTTCCGCCCTTCCTACGTCTACTTCTGCTGGTCCTGATTAGAACCCTTAATCTCACCCGTCATACATACTAACCACACCATGCCACGGAGTCTTTCCACTCCTGGTCCTCTCTATTCTCCCAAATTATCCCTTACCCTTGGCATGACCCTCCCACTGCCGGCCGTCTCTATTTCGGGATTCTTCTCACATCCTGGCTTGGCGTGGACCTTTCTGACTTCCGTCCTCCCTATTCCTGAATCCTTCACACACGCTGGTTTGAACCTTTACTATCAAGTACCCGTTACGTATACCCACACATCTTATGACCCTTCTACACCCACGACTGTCCATAATCTCATTCCAATCCTCCATCCTCTATACCCATACTACTTTTTATCTCGGGCCTTTATACTCTCGGATCCTCCCCATACCCTTGCCCAGTAGCCCATGTCCATTTCCTTACTACCCTCATCATAGCTCGGATCCTCTCAACTGCCAGCCCAATTACCCATGAAAAGATGAATAGCAAATCACAAATTTCAAATCAATACAATATTTGCTGCTGCAGAAACTGAAATTCAAATACGAAAAAAGCTGTTTGGTTTCCAAGTAGGCCCATATGAGTTATAGTTGATCAGATGTTTTAATGTATGGCAAGTTGAATACACCCATAAGTATTAGTCTTAAAATGTGGCTTTTTATATGAATTTATTGAATTCCCATATGTAAAAATATATGTATGAATATGTGTTGCAAAACATTTTTGTAGGTTACATTTTCCAAGGAGATTTTGAAAGCCGCTTTGAATTTTGGAGGTCCCCTAAATGTCAGAAAATTTTAGCCCCTTGGAACCACCCCTGCTTAGACGCGCTCCCCAATTGGATGCTACATGGCAACGCCACTGACCATGATTGATTTCTAATCAATACTCCAACCAACTTTATACTCGACGCATTTTCTTATTTTCATTACAGGCTTCAGCAATTGCATTTTGAGACATGCAACCTCTTGACTATGATTATGGAGAAAAAACTTCTTGAAAGATTTGGAATGTAAAGATGCAAAATAATAATAATGACGACATCTCAGTCGGTTACCCACTTTACACACTTTTTTGTGCCGTTGCTATCCTTTTTTTCATGCTGAATTCCCAACCTCAGAGAGCCTGGGTACGTCTTAAACGAAGACCAAAGAAAGACACTATCTCGAAGACGCGAAAATCGGAAATAGAAGATCATATAAATTTGTTCCAATTTCTACGTCATATTGACCGAAATGCAACTTAATTTTAAACTCTGACGTTGTTTCTGTATTATCGAGGTTGTAATTACCGAAACAGACTTTTTTGACATTCCGGATTCTTTTAACATATCTGTTTGGTCTTTAATCGAAGTTAGGGTTTTTGTGATCTTCTTCAGCCTTCGTTTTAGACATACGACTCAATGAGTGTGGCTCACCATGCCTTAAAAACCATATGATGACAATGTCCTGCAGATGACAACAAACAATGTTTGCTAAACAGCTAAGAAAAAGCTGATAAGTATGATAAGTCATCACAAACATGTTCAAAGTCCATTGGTTATATGAATTTTAGTGGTTTCAAATTCTATTGATAATCGACAATAATCAAGAGTCCTTGGTAGTATAGTGGAGAGTATCTCCGCCTGTCACGCGGAAGACCGGGGTTCAATTCCCCGCCAGGGAGTTCTATTTTTAACTATTAATTATACCGCCCCTGATATTTTGCTCCCCTATACTCCTAATCAGTTTTCAAATCCTTAAGTGCAATAGTGAGTTATCATTGTCCAACATTAGCTAAGTCAGTGTCCCATACCCGTCCCCATAAATGTTATATTTTCATCTTTCTGCACTCTTTGTAAAAAGATTTTGGTTGGCGAATGTTTCCATATTTAGTTGAATTGATTATACCGAAATGATTATACCGTCTTTTTGATAATCATTCAATGAAGATTGAAGTTCTTCACTAACTCGACATGGCCGTATTTGATATTTTTCACTTTATTTTTGTTTTAAATTAATGGATCTACTTCGTCCATTGTACTCACTTTTACTGAGGATGATAAGATTTAAGTGTGGTAAATGAAGGTTATATGAATTTTGGTGGTTTCTAATTCTATTGATAACATGCACTCATTAAGAGTCCTTGGTAGTATAGTGGAGAGTATCTCCGCCTGTCACGCGGAAGACCGGGGTTCAATTCCCCGCCAGGGAGTTATATTTTTACCTATAAATTATACCGCCCCTGATATTTTGCTCCCCTATACTCCTAATCAGTTTTCAAATCCTTAAGTGCAATAGTGAGTTATCATCGTCCAACAATAGCTAAGTCAGTGCCCCATACCCGTCCCCATAAATGTTATATTTTCATCTTTCTGCACTCTTTGTATAAGATTTTGTGTGGCGAATGTTTCAATATTTGGTTGAATTGATTATACCGAATTAATTATACCGTCTTTTTGATAATCATCCAATGAAGATTGAAGTTCTTCACTAACTCTACTTGGACGTATTTGATAATTTTTACTTTATTTTTTGTTTTAAAACAATGGATCTGCTTCGTCCATTGTCCTCACTTTTACTGAGGATGATAAAATTTTAGTGTGGTAAATGAAGGTTATGTGAATTTTGGTGGTTTCAAATTCTATTTATAACATGCATTCATTAAGAGTCCTTGGTAGTATAGTGGAGAGTATCTCCGCCTGTCACGCGGAAGACCGGGGTTCAATTCCCCGCCAGGGAGTTATATTTTTACCTATTAATTATACCGCCCCTGATATTTTGCTCCCATATACTCCTAATCAGTTTTCAAATCCTTAAGTGCAATAGTGAGTTATCATCGTCCAACAATAGCTAAGTCAGTGTCCCATACCCGTCCCCATAAATGTTATATTTTCATCTTTCTGCACTCTTTGCAAAAAGATTTTGGTTGGCGAATGTTTCCATTTTTGGTTGAATTGATTATATTGAATTGATTATACCGTCTTTTTGATAATCATCCAATGAAGATTGAAGTTCTTCACTAACTCGACATGGGCGTGGGCGTATTTGATATTTTTTACTGTTGTTTTGCTTTAAAACAATGGATCTACTTCTTCCATTGTCCTCACTTTTACTGAAGATGATAAGATTTCAGTGTGGTAAATGGAGGTTATGTGAATTTTGGTGGTTTCAAATTCTATTGATAACGTGCATTCATTAAGAGTCCTTGGTAGTATAGTGGAGAGTATCTCCGCCTGTCACGCGGAAGACCGGGGTTCAATTCCCCGCCCTTTTTTAACTATTGGTCACTGATTTCATTCTTCACTCCTTCTAATTAGTTTTCAATTCCTTGAGTAAGTTCTCATTGCCCAACAGTAGCTAATTCAGTGTCCCTAAGATTTGTTTCGCAAATTTTCTCAATTTGATTGAATTGATTATTCCGTCACGCGGCTTCTTTCTCCCCTCCTCTTAATCAATTTTCAATCTTTGAGTCCAACAATAGCTAATTCAGTGTCCCATATCCGTCCCCTTAAATGTTACATTTTCATATTTCTGCCCTCCTTTTGGTTGGCGATGTGTCCATTCCAAAATTGATTGAATGCAATTTTCAGTGGTAATTTCAGAGAAGCTCTAATAATAATAATACATAAATTTATATAGCGCTAATTTTGTAAAAACATTCAAAATTGCTTTACATACAAGGAAATTAGTTACGAAAACAAAAATAAGAATACAGAAATGACAACATAAATAGAAATACAATGGATCAAGCTGCACATTAGATTAATGTCCTTTTAAACAAAAAAGTTTTAAGCTTAGTTTTGAAGGAGGTCAGGGTTACATTATCAATACATTTGAGTTCAGTTGGGAGTGAGTTCCACAACCAAGGACCTTTATAAGCAACAGCCCTTTCGCCAAGAGTTTTATGCTTAATACGGGGAACAAATAAGGACTTGAAACGAAAGTCATACAGTCATAGCGGGATGGTTCTTCAACTACCATTTTACATACATTTTTTGGAACAAGGCCTTTAATGCACTTGAAAACTTGTAGAATAATTTTATAATCAATTCTTTGTTTAACTGGTAACCAGCTGACCAGTGAAGGGACTTCAAAACAGCATTAATGTGAGAAAATTTTGGTAGTCTGAAAATCAATCGAGCAGCACCATTAAGTATTCTTTGAATTCTGTAAAGTTGATAATCAGGTAGTCCAACAAGAAGTAAATTACAATAATCAATGTGACTTATAACAAAAGCATTAATAAGGGTTTTCATGGAATCTACATTAAGATATTTGGCAATCTGACGAATGTTATAAAGTCCGTGATAAGCTTTGGAACAAACTTTCCAATATGAATATTCATAGACATGTGATTGTCCAAATAAACACCCAAATTTTTACACTAACAGATGGTTTTATTTCAGCATCACCAACTTTGATGGATTGGACTCCAGCTTTAGCTAATCGCTGACGAGTGCCAATTAGGAGAAATTCAGTCTTGAAATCATTGATCATGAGATTATTCTTGACCATCCAAGACCTTATTTCATTAATAAGAGATTGCATTGCTCCGACTGCCTCTTTCTCTGAGATATAGCCGCCTGGCAGTGAATGAGCAGTAAAGCTGAGTATCATCAGCATAGTTATGGACTTGTGGGATATGCTTTGACACAATACTGAAGAGTTGAGAAACATAACACAAGAATAATATGGGACCCAAGCAGCTGCCTTAAGGTACGCTACAGTCCAACGGAAAGATTTTGGATCTAGCACCTTTAACAAAAACATGTTGCTTTCTAGACAATAGGTAGGACATGAGCCATTAATGGATGTTACCAGCAATTCCAAACTGAGAGTGAAGTGTGTTGAGGAGAGTGCTGTGGTTTACAGTATCAAATGCCGCACTCAGATCCAAAAATAACAAGAGTGTGCATCGTTGTTTGTCCATATTTAACATAATATCGCTGTGAATTTTCATCAAGGCTGTCTCTGTGGAGTAGTTTTTTCTGTAAGCAGACTGACAATCTGGAATGAAAGCATGTTGTGAGCTGTGAGAAACAATCTGGTCAACTACCGCCCGCTCGACCAATTTTGATGCGAAGGTCAAATTACTCACAGGTTTGTAGTTGGAAAATGAACACTCTAATCCTGCTCTCTTTAGCAGAGGGACAATAGTTGCATTTTTCCAACTATTAGGTACTGCGCCATCTCTGAGAGATAAATTCACCATTGATGTAGGCATAGGGAGAAGTGATTCAAGGCAGTCTTAAGCAGCCATGTTGGTATTGGATCCAGGATACAACTCAACTTTTAGAAGATATAACTAGTTTGCGAACATCATGTGCAGATAATGGTGTGAAGGAATCAGAAATCACATCAAGACAGTAGGGTTCATCGCAGAGTTCAAAACTGTCAACTTTAATAGTGTCAATATTGTCTTTAATCTTTGAATTTTAGAACCAAAGAAACTTTTAAAGTCATTAGCAAGTTATTCGGCATTGCCATGTCGTGGAAAGAATCCACATGTCTGCTTTTGCACAGTGAGTTCACAACACCAACAGGTTTTTCGGTATCACCCTGACAGTCGTGTATCTTTGTAGTGTAGTAAAAAAATTTTTGCAGAATCAAGTTGAAACTCATATGTTTGGTACGTTTCTTTTTGATAATCATCCAACTGTGATTCTAGTGTTTTTTATTCGTTAAGAGTCCTTGGTGGTATAGTAAAGAGTATCTCCGCCTGTCACGCGGAAGACCGGAGTTCAATTTCCCGCCAGGGAGTTCTTTTTTAAGTTGATTATACCGCCCCTGATATTTCGCTCCCCAATACTCCTAATCAGTTTTCAAATCCTTGAGTGCAATAGTGAGTTATCATTGTCCAACAATAGCTAAGTCAGTGTTTCATACCCGTCCCCTTAATTGTTATATTTTCATCTTTCTGCACTCTTTGTATAAGAATTTGTTTGACGATTTTTCCCAATTTAATTGAATTAATTATACCAAATTGATTATACCATCACATGGCTTCTTTCTCCCCTCCTCTAATCAGTTTTCAAATCATTGAGTCCAACAATCGCTAAATCTGTAAATCAGTGTCTCATACATTCATATCCGTCCCCTTAAATGTTACATTATCATCTTTCTGCCCTCCATTTTGTTGGCGATGTGTTCAATTCAAATTTGATTGAATGCAATTTTCAATAGTAATTTTAGAGAAATTATTGATATGTTTGGAAAGTTTTTTTGATAATCATCTAACTGTGGACTCTAGTGGTTTCAAATCTATTGATTATAGATCTTCGTTAAGAGTCCTTGGTAGTTTAGTTGAGAGTATCTCCGCCTGTCAGAGAAGTTGTTGATATGTTTAGTACGTTTCTTTTAATAACCATCTAATGAAGATTGAAGTAATTCACTAATTCTACATGGGCGTATTTGATATTTTGTACCTTATTTTTGTTTTAAAACAATGAATCTACTTCGTCCATTGTCCTCACTTTTACTGAGGATGACAATATTTCAGTGTGGTAAATAAAGGTTATATGAATTTTAGTGGTTTCAAATTATATTGATAACATGCATTCATTAAGAGTCCTTGGTAGTATAGTGGAGAGTATCTCCGCCTGTCACGCGGAAGACCGGGGTTCAATTCCCCGCCAGGGAGTTCTTTTTTGAACTATTGATTATACCGCCCCTGATTTTTTGCTCCCCTATACTCCTAATCACTTTTCAAATCCTTGAGTGCAATAGTAAGTTAACATTGTCCAACAATAGCTAAGTCAGTGTCCCATACCCATCCCCTTAAATTTTTTATTTTCATCTTTCTGCACTCTTTGTATAAGAATTTGGTCGGCGAATTTTCCCAATTTGAATGAATTGATTATACCGAAATGATTATGCCGTCACATGGCTTTTTTCTCCCCTCCTCTAATCAGTTTTCAAATCTTTGAGTCCAAGAATCGCTAAATCAGAGTCTCATACATACATATCCGTCCCCTTAAATGTTACATTATCATCTTTCTGCCCTCCATTTTGTTGGCGATGTGTTCAATTCAAATTTGATTGAATGCAATTTTCAATAGTAATTTTAGAGAAATTATTGATATGTTTGGAAAGTTTTTTTTGATAATCATCTAACTGTAAATTCTAGTGGTTTCAATATCTATTGATAATAGTTCTTTGTTAAGAGTCCTTGGTAGTTTAGTTGAGAGTATCTCCGCCTGTCAGAGCAGTTTTTGATATGTTTGGTACGTTTCTTTTTGATAAGCATCCAATGAAGATTTAAATTCTTCACTAACTCGACATTGGCGTATTTGATATTTTTTACCTTATTTTTGTTTTAAAACAATGGATCTTTTTCGTCCATTGTCCTCACTTTTACTGAGGATGATAGGATTTCGGTGCGGTAAATAAAGGTTATATGAATTTTAGTGGTTTCAAATTCTATTGATAACATGCATTCATTAAGAGTCCTTGGTAGTATAGTGGAGAGTATCTCCGCCTGTCACGCGGAAGACCGGGGTTCAATTCCCCGCCAGGGAGTTCTTTTTTGAACTATTGATTATACCGCCCTTGATTTTTTGCTCCCCTATACTCCTATTCAGTTTTCAAATCCTTGAGTGCAATAGTGAGTTATCATTGTCCAACAATAGCTAAGTCAGTGCCCCATACCCGTCCCCTTAAATGTTACATTTTCATCTTTCTGCAATTTTGTAAAAGATTTTGGTTGGCGAATGTTTTCATATTTGGTTGAATTGATTATACCGAATTGATTATACCGTCTTTTTGATAATCATCCAATGAAGATTGAAGTTCTTCACTAATTCTACATGGGCATATTTGATATTTTTTACTTTATTTTTGTTTTAAAACAATGGATCTGCTTCGTCCATTGTTGTATTTTCATCTTTCTGCACTCTTTGTAAAAACTTTTAAGTGGCAAATGTTCCAAATCTGATTGATCTAAATTTTCAATGCTAATTTCAGAGAAGGTTTTGATATGTTTGGTACGTTTCATTTTGATAACCATCTAATGAAGATTGAAGTTCTTCACTAACTCGACATGGACTTATTTGATATTTTTTACTGTTGTTTTGCTTTAAAGCAATGGATTTGTTTCGTCCATTGTCCTCACTTTTACTGAGGATGATAAGATGTCAGTGTGGTAAATGAAGGTTATGTGAATTTCAGTGGTTTCAAATTCTACTGATAACATGCGTTCATATCAGTTTTGAAATCCTTGAGTGCAATAGTGAATTATCATTGTCCAACAAAAGCCAAGTCAGTGTCCCATACCCATCTCCTTAAATATTATATTTTCATCTTTCTGCACTCTTTGTAAAAGATTTTGTTTGGCGAATGTTTCCATATTTGGTTGAATTGATTATACCGTCTTTTTATGATAATCATCCAATGAAGATTGAAGTTCTTCACTAATTCTACATGGGCGCATTTAATATTTTTTACTTTATTTTTGTTTTAAATCAATAGATCTGCTTCTTCCATTGTTGTTTTTATATCTTTCTGCACTCTTTTAAAAAGATTTTGGTTGGCGAATGTTCCAAATTTGATTGAATTAAATTTTCCATGCTAATTTCAGAGAAGTTTTTGATACGTTTCATTTTGATAACCATCCAATGAAGATTGTAGTTCTTCACTAACTCTACTTGGGCGTATTTGATATTTTCTAGCTTTATTTTTGCTTTAAAACAATGGATCTTTTTCGTCCATTGTCCTCTCTTTTACTGAGGATGATAAGATTTTAGTGTGGTAAATAAAGACTTTGTGAATTTTAGTGGTTTTAAATTCTATTGACAACATTAATTCATTAAGAGTCCTTGGTAGTATAGTGGAGAGTATCTCCGCCTGTCACGCGGAAAACCGGGGTTCAATTCCCCGCCAGGGAGTTCTTTTTTGAACTATTGATTATACCGCCCCTGATTTTTTGCTCCCCTATACTCCTATTCAGTTTTCAAATCCTTGAGTGCAATAGTGAGTTATCATTGTCCAACAATAGCTAAGTCAGTGCCCCATACCCGTCCCCTTAAATGTTACATTTTCATCTTTCTGCAATTTTGTAAAAGATTTTGGTTGGCGAATGTTTTCATATTTGGTTGAATTGATTATACCGAATTGATTATACCGTCTTTTTGATAATCATCCAATGAAGATTAAAGTTTTTCACTAATTCTACATGCGCGTGGGCGTATTTGATATTTTTTACTTTATTTTTGTTTTAAAACAATGGATCTACTTTGTCCATTGTTGTATTTTCATCTTTCTGCACTCTTTGTAAAAACTTTTGGTTGGCAAATGTTCCAAATTTGATTCATCTAAATTTTCAATGCTAATTTCAGAGAAGGTTTTGATATGTTTGGTACGTTTCTTTTTGATAACCATCCAATAAAGATTAAAGTTCTTCACTAACTCCGCATGGACGTATTTAATATTTTTTACTGTTGTTTTGCTTTAAAGCAATGGATTTGCTTCGTCCATTGTCCTCACTTTTACTGGGGATGATAAGATTTCAGTGTGGTAAATGAAGGTTATGTGAATTTCAGTGGTTTCAAATTCTATTGATAACATGCGTTCATATCAGTTTTCAAATCCTTGAGTGCAATAGTGATTATCATTGTCCAACAAAGCAAGTCATTGTCCTAAACCCATCTCCTTAAATGTTATATTTTCATCTTTCTGCACTCTTTGTTAAAAGATTTTTTGGTGAATGTTTCCCATATTTAATTGAATTGATTATACTGAAATCTTTTTTATAATCATCCATAAAGATTCTTTCTTCCTAATTCTAATCAGTTTTCAAATTTTAGTTTATTTTTGTTTTAAATCAATAGATCTACATTCATATCCGTCCATTGAATTGTATTTGTATCTTTCTGCCTCTATTTTAAAAGATTTTGGCGATGAATGTTCAATTCAAATTTGATTGAATTAAATTTTCCATGTAATTTCAGAAATTTTTGATATGTTTGGAAAGTTTTTTTTGATAATCATCCAAGATCGAAGTTCTTGAATTCTAGTGGTTTTATATTTTTTCTCCATCATTGATTATAGATATTCGTTATATAGTCAATTTTTGCACTCTTTGTATAGTTTAGAATGTTCCAAATTTGATTGAATTAAATTTTCAGTGCTAATTTCAGAGAAGTTTTTTATATGTTTGGTACGTTTCATTTTGATAATCATCCAATGAAGATTGTAGTTTTTCAATCACTCTACTTGAGCGTATTTGATATCTTTTAACTTTTTTTTTTGCCCTTAAACAATGGATCTTTTTCGTCCATTGTCCTCTTTTTTACTGAGGATGATAAGATTTCAGTGTGGTAAATGAAGGTTATTTGAATTTTAGTGGTTTCAAATTCTATTGATAACATACATTTATTAAGAGTCCTTGGTAGTATAGTGGAAAGTATCTCCGCCTGTCACGCGGAAGACCGCGGTTCAATTCCCCGCCAGGGAGTTCTTTTTTTAGCTATTGATTATACCGCCCCTGATTTTTTGCTCCCTTATACTCCTAATCAGTTTTCAAATCCTTGAGTGCAATAGTGAGTCATCATTGTCCAACAGTAGCTAAGTCAGTGCCCCATACCCGTCCCCATAAATGTTATATTTTCAACTTTCTGCAATCTTTGTATAAGAATTTGGTTGGAGAATGTTTCCCCTTGAATTGATTATAAATGTTATACCGTCTTTTTTTTCAACTTTCTGCAATCTTTGTTTTTGCTTTATAATAATGGAATTTTGGTCTTTTGGAGTAAAAATGTTTCCATATTTGATTGAATTAAATTTTCAGTGCTAATTTCAGAGAAGTTTTTAATATGTTTGGTACGTTTCATTTTGATAATCATCCAATGAAGATTGAAGTTCTTCACTAACTCTACATGGGCGTATTTGATATTTTTTAACTTTATTTTTGCTCAAAACAATGGATCTTCTTCGTCCATTGTCCTCACTTTTACTGAGGATGATAAGATTTCAGTGTGGTAAATGAAGGTTATTTGAATTTTAATGGTTTTAAATTCTATTGATAACATGCATTCATTAAGAGTCCTTGGTAGTATAGTGGAGAGTATCTCCGCCTGTCACGCGGAAGACCGGGGTTCAATTCCCCGCCAGGGAGTTCTTTTTTTAGCTATTGATTATACCGCCCCTGATTTTTTGCTCCCTATACTCCTAATCAGTTTTCAAATCCTTGAGTGCAATAGTGAGTTATCATTGTTTAACAATAGCTAAGTCAGTGCCCCATTAAATTTTTATCTTTCTGCAATCTTTGTAAAAGATTTTGGTTGTCGAATGTTTCCAAATTTGATTAAATTGATTATACCAAATTGATTATACCGTCTTTTTGATAATCATCCAATGAAAATTAAAGTTCTTCACTAACTCTACATGGGCGTATTTGATATTTTTTAACTTTATTTTTGCTTTCAAACAATGGATCTACTTCGTTTATTGTCCTCACTTTTACTGAGGATGATAAAATTTCAGTGTGGTAAATGAAGGTTATTTGAATTTTAGTAGATTAAAATTCTATTGATAACATGCATTCATTAAGAGTCCTTGGTAGTATAGTGGAGAGTATCTCCGCCTGTCACGCGGAAGACCGGGGTTCAATTCCCCGCCAGGGAGTTTTTTTTTAACTATTGATTATACCGCCCCTGATATTTTGCTCCCCTATACTCCTAATCAGTTTTCAAATCCTTGAGTGCAATAGTGAGTTATCATTGTTTAACAATAGCTAAGTCAGTGCCGCATACCCGTCCCCTTAAATGTTATATTTTCATCTTTCTGCAATCTTTGTAAAAGATTTTGGTTGGCGAATGTTTCGTAAATTTGGTTGAATTGATTATACCGAATTGATTATACCGTCTTTTTGATAATCATCCAATGAAGATTGAAGTTCTTCACTAACTCTACATGGGCGTATTTGATATTTTTTAACTTTATTTTTGCTTCAAAACAATGGATCTACTTCGTTTATTGTCCTCTCTTTTACTGAGGATGATAAAAATTTCAGTGTGGTAAATGAAGGTTATTTGAATTTTAGTGGATTAAAATTCTATTGATAACATGCATTCATTCAGAGTCCTTGGTAGTATAGTGGAGAGTATCTCCGCCTGTCACGCGGAAGACCGGGGTTCAATTCCCCGCCAGGGAGTTCTTTTTTTAACTATTGATTATACCGCCCCTGATTTTTTGCTCCCCTATACTCCTAATCAGTTTTCAAATTCTTGAGTGCAATAGTAAGTTATCATTGTTTAACAATAGCTAAGTCAGTGCCCCATACCCGTCCCCTTAAATGTTATATTTTCATCTTTCTGCACTCTTTGTAAAAGATTTTGGTTGGCGAATGTTTCCAAATTTGATTGAATTGAACTTCAAATGGTAATTGCATAGAAGCTATTTATAGGTTGGGTACGTTTCTCTTTGATAATCATTCAATGAAGATTGAAGTTCTTCACTAACTCTGCATGGGTGTATTTGATTTTTGTTTTAATACTTTTTTTTTGCTTTCAAACAGTGGATCTGTTAACATAACATAAAAGATTACGGGCTTAGAAGGGTTAGTCACCCCATAAAAAGCCCAAAGTAACACCACCACAACCACCACAAAAACCAAGCAAAAATCAAAGACGCCCAGAGTTAGTAAAGAACTTATTAATATTGACCTTGCAAATTTGAACAGAATTGGAGGTAACTACCCACTCAGGCAAACTATTCCACTCATTAACAACTCTTTGCAAAAAGCTAAAACGCCGAATATTCATTCGTGAGAAGTCTTTGGTCAACTTCAAACTGTTACCACGTGTCACATGAGGGTTAGCTGTAACATGCAAGAAATAACAGGAAGTCAAAGCATTACTACTAGATAGGAACTTAAAAACCTGAATCATATCGCCACGTACTCTTCTTAACTCAAGCGTGGTTAAACCAAGAATTTACAACCTAGATTCATAAGAGAGATTCCTTACTTCGGGAATAAGTCTAGTGGCTCTTCGCTGAACCTGCTTCAAAATAAACTTATCCTTCTCATAAAAGGGACTCCAAGCCTGAATATACTCAAGGTGAGGCCTGACTAACTGCTTAAATAAATTAAGAACAACCTCTCTACCAAGAAAACAAAAAATATTCTAATCAAACCAAGCATTCTTCCATTATTCTCACTTTTACTGAGGATGACAAGTTTTCAGTGTGGTAAATGAATGAATGATTGCAAAAAGTTATATGAATTTTAGGTGTTTCAAATTATATTGATAATAGACACTCGTTATGAGTAACTGGTAGTATAGTGGAGAGAATTTCCGCCTGTCACGTGGAAGACCGGCTTCAATTCAGGTCCAAGGAGTTTTTCTTTTCACTATTGATCAAGTTCTTACCACCTCCTATGCTAATTAGGCCAAACTAATATGATAATTTCAGAAAAAATAATTATATGTTTTAGGACATAGTGCCCGTCACGTGTGGGTCATAACTTAACATCAACTTAGCAAAACTATATTATGTTTAGGGCTGGTTTAGAGCCGGTGTATAAGTAAATTTTTCCCCCCAGAAACATTTTGGCCAACGGCCCTTATTTCCTAGCAAATTTGGGCCCCAAATTAAACCGTAGCCATTTAGTAAATTTGGTCCCCCTCATAGTAAAAAAGGGTCTGCTAGGAAATTTGGGCCCCGGCCCTTCTTTCCTAGAAAATTTGGAGACAACAACTTGTCCCCCTTTGCAAGAAAAAGCCCTTCTTCTCCCTTCACAGTAAATCTCTCTGTCGATTTGAGTATAGCACATTTTTTTTTCTGTAGTGTATCCCGATGGGCACTGCCCAGATCAGAGAAAATGATATATTTATTTTCCCCCAAAAAGCTTACTGGATCCCATTCTCTGTTGTGGGCAAATTCTACGAGTATAACGGCCTTGTATTCCGTACATAAATAACACTAACTTCGGTTTTAGCTTATCCCTTCAGTACACACAATTAATTGAGGAACCGTACAGACACACCAGTAAATTACCTTGTAAAATCAGTCCGGAGGGGACCAAATTTACTGGACATTCCTTAGGAAATAAAGACCGGGAAGGGGGAGGGGGGCGCAAAATTTGCTATCACACCGGACAGAAAATGATTTTGGGCCGGTGTGATAGTAAATTTTGTTCCCCCATAAATTTGGGCCCCGGTTCTTATTTCCTAAGGAATGCCTAGTGAATTTGTCCCCCTCCCCCCCTCCCGGACTGATTTTACTAGTTAATATACTGGAGTGTCTGTATGGTTCCTTCAATTAATTTTGTGAGCTTAATCAGTTTCTTAGTCTCTAACTTTTTTTATTGCAAAATGTTTGGTAGGAAATAAGGGCCGGAGGGCCAAAATTTATGGGAGTGGGGAAGGGGGTGGGGAGGGGTGGGAGTGGTCAAAATGTACTTTTACACCGGTCTCGAAATCATCTAAGGTGCATACGAACAAAAGAGCAAGCGCTTAAATATAACACATGTGGACGGCATTAAACGAAAGATATGTTCCCATGCATGACAAAAAAAAAAGACAAAACTGGGCCACATTAACGTCGAAACTGTTAAATGAAACAGAATCAGTAAAAATGAGCTTAATCAGTTTCTTAGTCTCTGAATTTTTTGCGAAATTTTTGGTAGGCCGGTCAACATCCGAGCCGAGGAAATTTGTTTAAACCGCAACTGCTTATATTACTTAAGAAACCTTGCCGCAAAATTGACCGGGCCAAATAATTTACTCAACACTTAACACATACATTTTTTCGTAACCAGTAATAAAAAAAATGAGGGGGTTCAAGAAAGTACTAGATCCCCCTCCCAAGAAATTTTAGCCCACTTTTAAGGGCAAATCTATTTTGTTTTTAAGCAAAAAAATCTATAAAAAAAGTAAACAAAATTATCCCAATTTTTGAAAATATGGGGTCCAGGTTTTAAAATTACAAGACCTTTTACCCAGAATTAAGCGTTCTTTTAATAGTTCAGAGCCGTTAAATTAAGCTTGTCAAACAGAAATCTGAACGTCCAGCCAAGCAGTCGTTTTGTAATACATTTAAACTACCTCTCATTTCTGATGGTCACATGACTGTATTGATGTTGAAAAGTGTTCAAATTCAAGTGTCGCTTGGTTTCAGAATGATATACTCTTCCGATAAGATGTGTGTCATTAAATTATTTGGTACCATCTTCGTTTTCTTAGCTTTAAACAGCCACGTTTTATCATCAAACACAGATAATTCAAGAAAGGTATTTTGTTTTCGGTATTTAACATTGCGTACGCTCCGGTTCCGCGATAATGCGTTTTGATTTGATGAATCAAGCAAGATATCAATTCAGAGTTGGGTTGGGGTAGACCCCATTGAATTAGTCAGATCACCGCCCAATAAATTTTACATGGACGTTTGAAAGAACATCTATGTAAAAGAGTTCAGCTACCGATTGGGGTCGTGACAAAGCAGTGGGGAACGTAATGCCTGGACCTTGCGTTCCAGTGACATTTGGGATTGGGAGTGGGGGGGAGGGGAGTTGTGATACTGGTTTTGGGATTCAGGGGTCCGTGATACTGGGACTTTTTTTGTTATTTGGGATTCGGGGAGGGGGTCGTGATATGGGAGGGAGATTTGTTACTTGGTTTTCGGGGTGTGATTTGGGGGTCTGTAATCTAGGCCCTTGGACCCGTCTTTCAGGATTTGCAGCCCTCTTTCTTTTTCCTTTAAATTGATCTAAGGAAGGCCCCCTGTTTGTTTTTTGATTTGTCAGGGTTGCCAACCCATAGCGCTATTTATATGATATTAATCTGAAATTAATAGAAAGCTGTCGTTTCTATAAATATAAAAATATACTGTAAAGTGGTATAGGCTACACTTAGAATTATAACTACTGGGGAACTTATGTTAAAGGTCAGGGAGCTGTGTTTTACATCCCACTAGCTGACCTTTAAAATCTCAAAATGTTGCATTCTCACTCGAATATTCATGAAAATCTTAGTCAAAATGGCAATATAAATTCCTTTACAATCCTTTCCCAAGAATTATTTTTAGGCCTAGGCTATAGCAATACACTGTAAAGGGGGAAATTTGCTTAATTCTCAAAATCTTAGACTTACACTGCAGCTACTTCTTTGCAATCTCTCTAAATAATAATTGGCTTACATGTGAAAAGATTGACAAATCTTTATTCAAGGTAATTTCAAGATAACATTGGTTCCTCTCCCCACACCAAAGCGGCTTCCAGAAACGTCGCAATACCCTAGACCAGTTAATTACGCTCTTCACAGCTATCCGGGAATCCTTTGCAAAAAAGGAACACCTTATTGCCATCTTTTTTGACCTCGAGAAAGCTTTCGACACTACTTGGAAATACAGCATTATCCGCAAACTTAACACCATGGGCCTCAGAGGCCACCTCATTTTTGTTCAAAACTTTCTCTCACCCAGGCAGTATCAAGTTCGTATTGGCCACACCCTCTACAACCCCTACCCCCAAGAAGAGGGCGTCCCCCAGGTTAGCATCCTCTCCCCCACTCTCTTCAACCTGAGCATTAACGACATTGTGGACAGCCTTGGCCCCAACATCAAACGTGCCCTGTACATGGACGACTTTCCCATCTTCTACTCCTCCCCTGGCTTTCCTCTTGTCTAAAATAAGCTTCAACTCGGCCTCAACCAGTTGCAAGACTGGTGCAACAATAATGGTTTTAAATTCTCCAAAGACAAGACAGTCTGCATGCACTTCTGTCATTTCAACAACCTCCACCCCAACCCGAATTTCGTGCTCAATGGCAATAGCATCCATAAAGTTGAACACACTAAGTTCGTGGGTTTAAATCTAGACCCGAAGCTCTCCTACAAACAACACATCACCAACCTGAAACAGAAATGCAACAGCTCCCTCAACATTTTCCGCCTCCTCTCCAACACCACTTGGGGTGCGAACCGCCATGCTCTCCAAAATCTTCAGGCTCACCATTCGTGCCAAGCTTGACTATGGCAATATTGTCTACTGTGTCGCTTACAACTCTTACTTCAACCACATCAACACCATCCAAAGTGAAGCCTTCAGGCTTTGTCTGGGTGTCTACAGGACCTTCCCAATCACCAGCCTTCATGTTGAAGCTGACAAACCCCTCTTTCTGCTAAGGTGTAGAAAGCTTAACCTCTCCTATGCTTTTAGAGTCCTTACCAACACCCAGAACCCTGTTTACAACCTCAGGTACCCCAATTTCTCCACCCTATTTCCCAAAACCCTTTCTGACATCAAACTGCTTATTCCTTCCCTTGTTCATGATCGCTGGCAAACCTCATTGGACTCACAAATTGATAACAAACTCCACGTCATCCAGCCCACCATTCCAATCAAACCCACCATCCATAACCTCTCTCGTGTTGACAAAGTTATTATTACCCATCTTAGAATAGGTCACACCCACCTCACTCACTCCCACCTCCTTATTGGCTCCCCCAAACCCTCTGCAACAATTGCCATTGCACTCTCACAGTCCATCACGTTCTCCTTGCTTGCCCCCTCTACAACCTTCCCAGAGCTTCTCTTGCTCCCCACAACTCTAATTGCCGAGTTCTTCCAGAAAAACCTTCCGGATAGAGTTTTCTCCTTCCTTCATCATGCTTCCCTCTACAACCATATTTAGTCCTCCTCTCCCATCCCTCTCTCTACTTGTTTTCTTTTCTTCACCCATGCACCTCCTGTCTTGATCCCAGCTTTCTGACTTTTAGTTCTTGTATTTCTCTCAATCTCCCCCTGTTTTTTTTCCCTCCTGCCTCCAGAATGACAATTTGACCCTTGTTGTCATGGTGCTGTTAAGCCCTCATCAAACAAACAAACTTATTTGTAGTACATTTATAAACAAGTGAATATATTTTATTTTAACTTGTGATTCAACATGACTGTAAACTTTGTAAAGTCATAAGCTGCATTTTGAGGCTTCAAAAGCTTTTTTCAAAAGAAAGTTATACAAAAAATAAAAATAAAAAAACCTGAACAAAAGTTGAAGAAATTTTTACCATTTTAAATAGATCATGCATGACAGGGTGATATATTAAAGAAACTAAAAACCAAAGGTCTTGAGGTTCTGATGCACAATATTATATACCTTCAATAACACATAGTTTTCATATACTGCTTTAATGTCCATCATTCTAATCAAACTCTATACATGTACTATACACCTAATTGTGATTCACCAGAGTCTTCCTCAATAAAATAAAATACCCTTCACTAGAAACACTTATGAAACTTACATACTTCAACAAATACACACCATTTATTCTTTACAACAAAACAATACTATAAACCCATATTCCAACAGTTATCTTCAAAACAAATATTTAAAGGATTAGGGTGCCCCATCTTTGACCCCACCTCCTAAGCACATTTTCAAAAAAGTGCTGGTGGAGTAAGGGTTAATCAACCCGAGACATGTGTGCCAACTCAAAAATATATTCAGCATGGTCTGGTGGGTGGCCCACTGGGTCACTGAAGCGGAATGAGCCTGACTGCTGCTCGGAAGACAGACTTGGCATAGGGGTAGAGGACATGGGTACTGATCAAATGAGCATGATTGAAGGGTTGTATGTGCATACTAATTAGCTTATTTACATAACAATGAAAATATTTGTCAGATTAAAGTTTTGGTTCAAAGTTTTTGGTTCAAGTCTTTGGTTACAGTTTTCATGACTTAAGTTATGAATGGTGTACATTCATGTAACTTGGCATGGGGGTAGAGGACATGGGTACTGTTCAAATAAGCATGATTGGGGGTTGTGTGTGCAGACTAATTAGCTCTTTTGCATAACAATGAAAATATTTGTATATATTATATCTCTTAAATTAAAGTGGATGTTTTTTTACCCCCCTTGTACCCATTTTCTGGAACTGCCCATTGGCATGAGCTGTCTGTAAATGATATCACAGCCAAATACACTGAGCTGATTAAGATTTGTTGTATCGATGTGTTGAAGAGATTCAACAGAAGCGACACAGTGCCACCTGAAAGGGAAGAGGATATATTGAATGATCTGATTTCCTGGATGCAAAACATATCTTTTAAAACCGATTGATACGCCTCATGAAAAGGAGAAAATCCACCCAGTGGTCTTCGGCTGTGGATGTCCGATATAAAACTATGAAGAAATCCTGAAAACATTGGAAAGTTGCTGGTAAACCACGTGAAGACAGCCAGTCATGGTTACATAACCGCGAAGCTAAGCGGGAGTTCCGTCATGAATTGAGGCGTAATCGAGCATCATGCCATACCATGTTGCTTGACAATATTAGTGCTGCCCAGAAGGAAGTTGGCAGATTATTTTACCGCCTTATAAATGCCAATAAAATTGGTGATAATGGTGACAAGACATCCTCCCTGGTCTACAAAGATATATACCATAATGGAAACGTTGCTGTGGCTCGTGGATGGGCATCATACTTTGAGGACTTGGCCACCCCGGCAGATGCGAATATCAGCAACGAAAGTGCGTTTGAACTGTCACCTATTTATTGTCAACTCTTTACGTCGTATCGACCTTGACAACAGAGTTGTTGAACCTGTGAGGGTAGCTCAGGTGGAGAGAGCTATCCGTTCTCTAAATAATGGCAAGTCAGCTGGTATTCACAATCTTACGTCGGAGCACCTAAAGCATCTAGGTTGTTGGGCGATCTTTATTCAAAACTTCCTCTCACCCAGGCAGTTCCAAGTTCGTATTGGCCACACCCTCTCCAAGCTGTACCCCCAAGAAGAGGGCGTCCCCCAAGGCAGCATCCTCTCCCCCACTCTCTTCAACCTGAGCATTAATGACATCGGGAATGACCTTGGCCCCAGCATCAAACGTACCCTCACGTGGATGACTTCACCATCTTCTACTCCTCCCCTAGCTTTCCTATTGTTGAAAATAGGCTCCAAACCAGCCTCAATCAGCTGCAAGTCTGGAGCAACAATAACGGTTTTAGATTCTCCAAAGACAAGACAGTCTGCATGCACTTTTGTCATTTCAACAACCTCCACCCCAACCCGAACTTTGTGCTCAATGGGAATCGCATCCCTAAAGTTGAAAACACAAGGTTCCTTGGTCTAACTCTAGACCCCAAGCTCACCTACAAGCCACACATCACCAACCTGAAACTAAAATGCAATAGCTCCCTCAACCTCCTCCGTCTGCTCTCCAACACTACTTGGGGAGCGAACCGCTATGCTCTCCTCAAAATTTTCAGGCTCACCATTCGTGCCAAGCTTGACTATGGCAATATTGTTTACTGTGTCGCTCACAACTCATACCTCAACCACATTAACACCATCCAAAATGAAGCCCTCAGGCTTTGTCTAGGAGCCTACAGGACCTCCCCAATCACTAGCCTTCATGTTGAAGCCAACGAACCCCCCCTTTCTACTTAGATGTAAAAAGCTTAGCCTCTCCTATGCTTTTAGAGTCCTCACCAACACCCAGAACCCTGTTTACAACCTCATCAGGTACCCCAATTTCTCCTCCCTCTTTGATAGGACTAAAACCCTATCGCCCCCCTTCAGCTTACGCATTAAATCAGACCTCTTTCAACTTGGCATCAACCCCGCCACTCTCGGCACCTATTCCTGGCCCACTTTTCCGCCTTGGGCCACCCCCCCTTCCTTCTGTTCACCTAGACCTCTCCACTTATAACAAAACTCAAACTCACCCTAATCTCTTCATCAATCTCCACAACCAAATCAAAGACCAACTCTCAAATTACACCTCCATCTATACTGATGGCTCCAAGGAAGGCAACAAGACAGCTGCTGCTGCCATCATCCAAGACATCACCCTCAGTAGCAGACTTCCTGACCACTCATCCATCTTTTCAGCCGAGGCTAAGGCCATTCTCCTCGCCCTCAACTTATTGAGTACTCTCCTCTTAGTCACTTTGCCATTTTCTCTGACTCAAGGCTGTTCTTACTTCATTACTCAATCTTAAATGGGATAACCTCACCTGCCACCTCCTCCTCCGGAAACTCTTTTCTCCCACCCTCTGCAGGAAAAGTGTTCTTTTCTTCTGGATACCCAGCCATGTTGGCATCCCTGGCAATGACAGGGCTGATACAGCCGCTAAGCTTGCCCTTAACCTCCTCCCTTCCCCTTTTCCCAAAACCCTCTCTGACATCAAACCGCTTATCGCTTCTCTTGTTCGTGACCGCTGGCAAACCTTATGGAACTTCCAAATTGATAACAAACTCCATGTTATCCAGCCCACAATCCCGATCAAATCCACCATCAACAACCTTTCTCGTGATCGATAACGTTCATATTACCCGTCTTAGAATTGGTCACACCCACCTCACTCACTCCCACCTCCTTATTGGTTCCCCCAACCCCTCTGTAACAATTGCCACTGCATCCTTACAATCCAACACGTTCTCCTTGCTTGCCCCCTATACAACCTTCCCAGAGCTTCTCTCGCTCCCCACAACTCAATTGCTGAGTTCTTCCAAAAATCCTCCAGATAAAATAGTCTCCTTCCTTCAGCATGCATCCCTCTACAACCATATTTAATCCTCCTCTTCCACCCCTCTCTACTTTGTTTTTAGTTTTACCCATGCACCTCCTCTCTCGATCACAGCTTTCTGGCTTTTGTTCTTGAATTTCTCTCATTCTTCCCCTGGTCTCTTTCCTTACTACCTCTAAAATGATCTGACCTCTCAGGCACAATTTGACCTTCGTTGTCGTGGTGCCGTTAAGACCTCATCAAACAAACAAACAAACTCATCACTACTGGCTACATTCCGCAAAACTTTCAGATTGGACTAATCACACTTCTTTATAAAGGAAAGGGCAAGAGTACGACTGATCCCTCAACTACCAAAGTATCACTTTGATTACTTCTTTCTGCAAGCTTATGGTTGCAATCTTGCAAGAGAGGCTCTTCCTGTTTTAGAAAGCAACAATATCCCAGATAAATTGCAAGGGGGATTCCAGCAGAAGAAATCCTGTTTGCAATCTGCCTTCTTGGAATTAATTCTTCAGATTAACAACCGGAGGAACATGGACACTTACGCTTCATTAATTGATGCAGCTAAGGCCTTTGACACTGTCTGGCACGGTGGCCTTATGTTGAAGTTATACAGGGCAGGTGTGTGACAACATTTATGGCGCTACCTTGACAATTACTACTCAAAGCTCTGCAGCAGTGTGATTTGGAAAGGAAAAGTAACCCGCCAATTCCGAATTAAGCAAGGAGTCAGACAAGGTGGTGTACTCTCTCCGCTATTGTACCTCGTTTTCATCACACTTCTGAGGGCTTCTAAGCTTAGATGTACCACCGACAACACCTACTGTGGCATCCTCGCGTAGCCGATGATGTCATCCTTCCCAGTAATAGTGAATATGAGCTCCAAGCCATGCTGGATATTGTGCAAGTATGCCAGGGACTGGAGATACTCCATTAATCCAGACAAGAGTGCAGTCCTCATCTTTGAGTCCCCCAGACGTCATGGCGTTACAGTCCCAACTTGGAGGTTTGGTGAGGGGACTATCGAAACAATGAGGTAGTATGCCCATCTAGGCGTATTCAAGTATACAGAAAGCATCACGTTGGCTGAAACCATTTCTACTGTTGGCAGTCAAGACTTTTTACACCCTTTCAAATGCAGGGGAGCATCGATAAGGCCTTGCTCCGGCACGACTTATCTAAGTGTGGACACGTTCTGTCTACCAAGAATACTATATGGGATTGAGTTATATATCCTGAACAAAGCACAACAGAATATGATAGAAATGTCATGCCTCCACGTATTTAAAAAATCTCCCAATCTATATCCACAAACATTTACACTAGCTGTTCACCCGCTCACTGGAAAACTCCCTATGGAAATAGTTATGTTCCGGGAAAAGCTCCTCTTCATTGGCCAGATAATAATTTCCCTTCCCTCCAACAGAATTAAGAAGCAATTGCTGAGTAGCCATCTGATGTGCAAAAACAAACAGCCCCGAAAGACATAATTGATGAAATTGTCATGGTGCTTGGTAGCCATAACATCGCCGACCTCCTTACTATAATCGCACAGACTCTGAGCTATAAGAATTGGAAGATGCTAGTGTATACCTCGACGACGAGAGAAGCTTGTTTTAATTCAAACAAGCTTATTCACATGGACACATATTTTGAACCACATCAGAATTGAGCACTGTTATTTAGATTCACAAACTCCACCGTTTGCCTTGATGGAGTACCGACAAGGCTGTGTTGTAAAAGCAAGGATGCTTTACGGAACATATCCAGTGCAAACCAGTCTCAAGCAGTACAATCAGTGGCAGATAGATACAACTTGCCATATCTGTAAGCTGGCAAATGAAACTCTGCAACACTTTCTCTCATTATGCAATCACACTTCGTGTATAAGAACAGGCTTTTTGTTGCTTGTCAGAGGTCATGTAACCCCCCAGATCACCGATTGGCTGAGTAACTACAGTGAGGATGAATTCTGTGCCTCGGTTATACTGTGCAAAGACCCCCATTTCCAAGATAATCTTGTGGAAGGAAAATACCTTGGCGTCACCCTCAGTTTCCTCACATATTGCCCGAACCCATACTTTGGAGTTAGTTTAGTTAGTGTTTAGTTGTATTTGTTGTTGCTATTCTTGTGTGAATGTACTAGTTTTAATCAGATTAGCACA